>VXAA01001099.1:246177-316700 GCA_013399115.1 Anseranas semipalmata
ACTATGTGAAGGAACTAATGGGGAAAAACATACAGCAGGAAATAGCCAGGAAATTCTCAGCAACCTTAGCTGCTGCAGCACATCAAGTGTTTTCTCTTTCTGAAAGAGATTAATGTCCTCCCTTGAAAACTGCAACACTTGTTTTTCAGGAGTTCTGATAAGGTGCTCTTTCCAAGTAAAATGCTCCTGTTGATGTTTCTCTGAAATGCATCAAAGGATAAACAAACTGTTAACTCATTTTCACCAGGGTTTGGTGCGAATCCTGACTTCTCTTTTCCCAGCTTTGCTATGGGGAAATAAATAAATTGACATCTCTTAAGCATGAATTTCTGCATACATTGGTACTATTAAAAAGAATCATAAAATATGAACAAAACCACTCATGAATTGTGTACAGCAAAAGGCAAAGTTCATTGCATACATTATGTGGTAACACCAGTAGTAACTCCACTCTGTTTAATTAAAAGTAAGTCCCAAATTTAGATTTTACAAAGCTAACTAATAATTCACTGATCAGCACACAAATGGAAGCAAGAGCAGCTGCCTTTTGCAGCCTGTTTGCTGCGGTCAAGACACTCATTCAAACAAAAAATATTCACATAAATGGCAGTTACACAAGCAACCTCCCTGTAGAACTTCTGAAAGCGATTTCTAATGTTTTTGTTTGTTTTCCAAAGAACTGTTTTATTCCAGCTCCCTCAGAGAGAGTATTTTTCAGCCTTTAATGATTTCTAAACATAAGGCAGTTCTTTCATATCTGGAATTTGTCTCGATCACTGGTCAGATCTGAAGGCTAGCTAAGTCATATCTTACCCTTCATTTTCACTAATAAGTGAGAACAAAACAAAAAATAAAACAGAAGATTTAACATTCTGGTCTGCATGGCCATAAAAATATCAACCTATATCAGTACCCTTGTTATCCTAGTATCAACTACAAGAGAGAGAACTGGATTTTCACAGTTAGGCAGTTTTACAGGGTCTGATTTACAGTGTGATCACTTCTTAAAAGTCCATGGTAGGTTTTATCTCACCAGGATGGTGCTGAGTGCATTATAAAACTGGGTTTATGAACTTTGGAAGTGTAAAGTGTAAGGAAAGTGAGGCTCTTAAACACATAGTTCTCCTTGTAAATCTAAGAACTAAACAAAAGGATCCTACTAACTAGAATCAAACAAATAAACCCAAAATCATAAAATCTCTTAAATATATGCTCAAGTATCTATTATTTGAGATGACACTCCTGCTCTGGTTAAACTAATATTCCTGTTCTACGAATTTGCTTTGCAAGTGTTCTAGGTTCTCCTGCTCCCTCAGTTCTAACATACTTACCAACCGCTCCAGTTATTGCATTTTTTCAGCATGATTTGGCAATGTTATCTTTGGCTTTTCTCTGTATAGAGGCAAGTTAATATAGAAGGGGCAACAAAGTAAGAAATAATTACAGACAGACTTTTCCTGGATGATTGGAACCACATTGTTTGCCTTTAGTTCTGTTAGTGTAAGGCTTCGAATCCCAAGCAGAGGCCAGCAGCTGGCATGGTGCAGATAACAGTGCATGCCCCAGAAGGCTTGCTGAGTCAGCATACACATGTATTCTTCTGACACGTGCCAGTTAAAGAGCTCAATGTTCCCAACCGACCTCAACTGGAAGACACTTCTCAGTCCCATCCACTGACCAGCAATCACTCCATAATTTGTTTTAGTCAAAATGCTTTAGGTCGAAGCAATCAAAACACAGTATGTATGCAAGCTAAGTCCTTTGAATTGGAGCAAGTCTGAGAGGAAACACACAAGCAACTTCATTGGCATATGAGGCAAAAGTAGCTTCTGAAAGAAAACTTGTATTGAGCAGCTAATGCAGTAACATAAATGATAATATTGCCATGCATTTTGATTTATATAATCAGCTGTAAATAATCACAAAGAAGGGAACTCATTGCCTTTAAAGCATGCACGTGGGATGCAGGAGAGCAGAGCTATGACCAAAGTGCCACCTTTGCCTCAGCGTGTCCTAGAGGTCAGTGTTTTCAAAGCTACTAACCCTTGTCAACCTAGTCAGTACTCACCTATAAAACCTTCAGCGGTGTTTGTTTTTTAACAGCAGATGTCATTGGGCTCTCTCTGTCGCACCTGAACCATACCTGTTGTGGAGTCTCTGGAGGCTGAAATATGGAGCCTCATCCCCCAACATAGGAGGAGCAGCAAAGCTGCTACCCCAGCTCCCTTCTTGCACAGTCTGCAGTAGGTTCTCCACAAGTCAAAAACGATGTGTGGGGCTTCACTGCGACCCTTCACAGCCATGACACCTTTTAATAACACCATTAAATCAGAATTTCAGGGACTGGCACACCACTTCCAGGTAAAATGTGAATTCCCCCATGTCAAAGCAACTACTTCACATAGCACAGAAAGAGCAGGATGACGGGTGAGACTCTGGCCCTAAACAAACTTACCAGTGATCAAACTGCTTCCTTCCTGGTGGTAAGTCATGCTTCGTTTGTCTCTGGCTGCTTACAGAGAAATGGTGAATGACAGCCCCATGTGTGGCCTGTGGTTGGACACTTGTTACAGCAATTATGTTCAACAGTAACTTGGTTTTAAGTAACTATAGAAGCCTATGAAGTCAGTCTGATGTGTCAAATTGACTACAGAGCAGGTGTTAGCTTTGTAATCTTGAACAATTTTTTTTATTATTATTTTTCCTTTAAAAATAATAATAATTTAGAAAAAGCTCATGCTGGCCCACGTTCCCTTGTAACCCTGGCCGCTTTCCATTAATCCAACAACATGAACCAGCTGTAAACTCTGATGGAGCACCAAACAGCCAGAGAATACCGATAAACCTGATCCCCAGTGTTTTGCCATGTTTGCTCTCAGTAATGTATTATTTTCTATTTGCCAAGACTAACCCAGTCATAAATACAGAACATAATCATTCTGTGTGCGCTGTGGTACATTTTAATCTTTGATCACATCTGCACCAGACAAAACTATTTTCTTTTCTTCACAGGAATCTTTGAACCTTATGTTTGAATTCCCCCACCTCCTACATAGGTGTGTGATTACAGAAGAAGCATTTGGCATTAATAGAATGAACAAAGATTCAAAATCACAGTTTAGACTAGAGTTTAGACTAAAACTAGAGTTTTACAGCACTTTTTAATTAGTGGGGTCAAGGAGATAAATATTTCAGTAATTTGACTCTACCATTGAAGCATAAAATTCTGGCAAACAAATATACCCATTCTTTGCATCTTTGCATTTATATATATATATGTATATAAAATCTCTAAGAACATGTAATAAAATTAGCATTAATTTTCTGTCAGCTTGTGGTTTTCAGACCTTTCACATTAATGACTGACAGCTACTTTAGTACTTCTCAAAAAGGGTAGATCGTCCAAAGTTTTCTTCTACCCAGGAAGCATCCAACTTAATTTCATGTGCTCCACTTGTCCACCATTCATTTTGGACACATCTCCGATTCCCCTCTCCTGCTTTCTACAGTTTCAGTTATCGTCTACACTTGCCTTATCCTTGTCCTTTCTTCCCAGCTCTTTCTGGGCTTCTCCTCTTCCCAGGGCTTCATGACACAATATCCCTTTTCCAGAAGCAGCAACTGACTTTTAAGGGGCAGGATTTCATCTGTAATGCTGCTGGACATCATCTTCTCACACAGTACTGTTAGTCCCTGACTAGCCCTCTCCTTCCTGCAGAAAGGAGGCAGCTCCCTGTCCTACTGGGTGACACTGTAGTTTCCAAAATAACAAGCAAAATAGATGTTTAACAGGGCTACTAATTTTTAATGGGACTTAAGAGCAAAAATGTAACTCCTCAGAGCCACTTTGAAAATATGACCTGGCAGCCCTATAGCTTGAACACAAACACAAAGTTGTCTGACCAGAGTTTCTGGTACCATCTTATGGCATTTTGACCTCCTCCTCACCCCTCTCCATAAAGATGGTGTCAAGCTAAAGAGATTCTGGCAGATATTAGAAACAGACCGCCTCCCCATTTTCTAATAGGAAAGCAAACAGCCAAGTAAATATTTAAAGATCTTAAACTTACTGAAACACACAAACACACAGCCTGCCAGGATAATGGGGAAGAATGTACCAAGGAGGGGTCATGATAGCCAGAAATTTTCTTTACCGGCACAGCCCAGAGTTGTTTGTTCTGCCAACCATTCAACAGCTCAGCTGAGGAGCAGCTGGATCCCACCCTGGCTTTGTACAGAACAGATGTAAATCATGAAGAAGGCCAAGCACAACTCAAAAATAAAATAACGAGAGTCACTTGCACCATTTCTGAGGTAAATAAACCGTGCTTTTAGCTAAGTGTGGGGACACACACACTATTTAAACATAACCAGCTGGAGTCTGAAGACAGCACAGCCATGGTTTGGAGTAGGCAACAGAAACTATTCCAGGTTTTTCCTAGCACAGGGGTCTCTTGATCCCGTGGACCCACCCTCACAGAGTTTCTGTAAGTCACTCTCCAAAATCATTGTTTCTTTTCTGTTTTTTTTTACTTAGGTTACCAAAACACATTAGTTCCCAGCCTAGCACCTCCTCTACTAGACACTGGCACACATAGAAGAGGTAGGGTCACAGATCCTTTTCCCCCATAGAAACAAGGGTATTAAATCCTTTCTAGGTCTAGCTCATTGCGTCATTTACTCAAAGTAATTGCTCACCACAAGCAGTGGCTGAGGCATTTGGTCATCTGGCCTCTATGAGCAACAAGTAGAAGTAGCTACTTTTTTCATATTTATTCTTTCTTGAGACTACTAACATCTTCATAGAAAGGGTAAGTGGCATGGCCCACATTCCAAGAGTCTTTCCAGATCATACCTCCATTATACCAATAACATATCTGTAGAGGAAAGAATTATTTTCACAATTAATACTAGAGTGGAAATCAAGAAGAGGTAAAAGAAATTTAAAATATGAATGAAAACAAATGCTAAGTCATAAATAAGGAAATAAGTCTACTTTCTCAGAAGAAACACACCTTTCAGCTATGTGTCAGATAAACATCTTCCCCAATACCAGACATGTTGCTTGATAAAAATTTTCCAGTCCTTCAAACACGGGAAATTTTCTTATAGTTGGCAACCTAAATCCAAAGTCCTGGATTTAGGACAAAACACATCTGATCAAATGCATTTGCACTGTGTTAATTTCATTCTTTATCACTCAATACACAACAATCTGGTAAGTTTCTGTCCTCTGTGTACCCAGTGTATCTGGATAACGTACATCCAGTGCTTTCTCCCAGTTTTCTATTCAAGTTTCAATTACAGCCTTAACAAGTTTTATAACACAGTCTTTTTGTATATATCATGCTTAGTCTTTCACAGGGGGTCTGCTATCTGGAAAACCATAGCTGGTAACCTCAGTTTGCTCTACTGTGCTTGGATTTGAGATGTGCAGTGACTCACTTGAGCATCTTTCCTCTTGGTCATCATGCAAAAGATTGTCTGCAGACGCATCAGAAGGCAGCACAGAGCTCTGGACATCTTCGCAAATTTTTGGCTCAATTGTTTTCCTGAGATACACAGGCTAGAAGTGCCAGGTGGGATGTCATCCTCATGAAGAGGACGAAAACAAGGCCTTTACAAGACCTTTAACATGCAAAGGGTAAGGAAAATCATCCTGCATAAATATGATGGTTATCTCAAACATACTTGCAATTAATCATGGAGTGTTGCAATATTGTTTCTGCTCACAGAGATTAAATCCCAAGCTAGATAAGTTAATGGACATACTTCACCAGATCTTACTCATGGGTGCCTTTGACTGTACCCTAGTTAGCACCTTTCTGCATCCAGCATCCAACAGTGACACTTAGTGATGAATTTCTCAAAAAAGTTCAACTTCAGCAAAAAGCCGACACGCATTCTGCCTGGAAGGAAACTGTGGGTGATGGGAAGAGCAGCTTCAGCATGTAATGGCAGCTGAGGAACTGATGAATCTTTTCAGACCTGCCCTCTCTCTTTTCTCCATTCATTCGTATTCAAAATGGGAGTAACTTTGAACTGTCCACAAACATCAAAGAATCATTATAAAATATTTTTCCACTCACTGCATACCAGGTGGAGTGTATCTGGGGAATGAGACAGACAGAAAAGCCAGTATCCTGATGATTTAAGAGGGTGTGAAATACACAAAGTTTAAGAGAAACTGTCTCTCCCTAAACATTCTGACAAAGAGCAGGCATTGGAAGCAGCCTGACTGGTTTGCCAAAATGCTGACAGTCCATCCCAGAAACAAAAATTACTTTAATGAACTAATATTTGATGACATAATTGGACCAGAAGCAGAACGCATAAAACACAGATAAAAACTCAAAAAGTGTTGAACAAATCCCAAGTGCAGTTTAATGGGAAATTTTTGTATTCTCTCCTCTAGCCCACAGCTTGAAAATTAGTTATCTCATTCTTTTTCATTCTATAGCTTTCACAGCTTTTTTTCTACTTTAATTCCTATCCCATTCCTAGGGTGACCTCTCTCCTGCTTATCAGCATTGTTTGGTTTTCAAGGCTGACCTGTGCTCCAGGTCACAATAGCTAAATTAAAAATTAATGTTTGGCTAAATTAAAAATTAATTTGCTCAGACTCAACCGTAGTCCTACTCCTGCTGTGGCCTTGCTGCATGCTACCAGCACCATAACCCCTTAAGACCTTGCTCAGCAGTAGCAATTCCTGTATGGTCTGCTGCCCAAACCATTGCTTGTTACTAAAACAGGACTGCACCTTGCCTGCTATACTACAGTTTATGCAGCTTACCTGCCCTCAGTGAGGCTGAACTCAGTTGTTACTCCTGCTTCCCTTCTCTACTGAGCAGTCCCAGTCACTGAGTCCCACTGCTCCCTCTCTACACACCTCTTCCCCAGAACCTCCTGTACCCAGCAGTAGTTACCTTTCTGCTCCCAAAAGATAACAATAGATGGGGGGATGCAACTTCATGGAAATTTCCAGTTACAGAAAATCATGGTGTGCCTGAGGCATGTGAGGGTGCTGGACTCTGGCATCCTGAGAAGACTCTGGTGTGGATCGGCTGTTGTTAGAACTACTGCTGGGACAGACCATTTTCCTAAATTGCCACCAAAAAAGGACTAAAACAAGGGATTTTTTTTTTTTTTCTGTACACATTCTTACTTGGATAGTCTCTTGAAAACAATTACCTGGGTGCATTTGACACCATATTTATTCATCTCCCCTAACTTAAACTGGAGTGGTACTTTGCCAGTTGCTCACTGGCCCAGTCCTCTCTAGCACCAAGTAAATTTTAACATAGCTACAAATCTGGTCCCGTGCCTTGGCTGTTGAACCTGAAATGAGTGAAAAAGTCTATTTCCAGTTCTGACACTCTGTTCAATTCACTCTCTCTGACAGATGATTTAGAAAGCCTGCCTTACCTCTTCTCTCTCTGCCGGGTAAATGGAAGGCAATTGAGATGAATCAGAATGTCAGAATAACAAAACTGAGGGACAGGAACAGACCACCCTTGAGAAAATAGAAACTGAGTTTCTTAAGGAAATAGTCTCCAAGCAGGACCATCTTCACAGCAAATCCCAAGCAAAAGTGCTTTCCATAATTTCTACTCTCTGATCTATTACAGGCTGTGATTCACAGCCCCACTTCTGGAGATTTGACATTCTTATAACTTTTTCATGAGCCTAATGTGTGAGAAATATTTTTTGAGTGACTGTTCTACAGTTGCAAGGTTTGTAATGCAGCCTGACTAGACAGGAGGTGGGATTACATGACTTCAATTTTTCCTTGAGACTTCTTTTTGACCAAAATGTGTTTTAACTATATATTGATCCCTTGGTTCTTTTCCTATATGCAATTGTTACATTTTTTTTTTATTTTATTCCTACAAGCAGGCTGCTAGAGCTGTATTACTGCAATGCAGCAGAAGCAACAACCTGCTTTTTCCTAATGACCACTTTAACTGTTTTGGGAAAGAAGCGGCAAAGAGGTTACAGAGACAGCTTCGACTTACTTGAACTGAAAACAGCTCACCAAAACATGTCCTTTGTAAACCAAGTTGCATCATGAAAGACAGTTTCACAATGAAAGTGTGAAGAACTAAACAAGCACATAACGATATATATTACTGCAACTCAGGAGCCAAAGCAAAACACACAACTACTTTGCTTTGCTCTAACACACTTCACAATATGTTTGAATCCATACCACTAAAGATGAATTCATCTTCTACAAAGTCTGATGGACAGTGAAGTTGCTGTTATAGCTTCAAAAGGCTACTATCTATTCAAGTTTGTTTTCGCCATGGTTCTTTTGTGTGTGATAGTGGATGGAGAGTTTTATAACAGAACAGGTCCTGAATGTGTATTGCTTTCTACTTCATTGTGTCTATTGCACAATTTGGTGTAAAACATTTTTTGTGTTTGTTAACACTGTCTGCACACTCAGATAGGATAAAGAAGTGGTTTAAGGATGTGAATTTGACATCCTGAATCTACTACACTGCTTCTCGTTAGCATCTTCCCATCAATGTTCTTCTGGAGAACAGCTTTTAAACCATGGCCTGCACTGTGTCATGGGCTAACATTTTAGAAAGTTGCTGTAACTTCTTGGATATTCATTACTCCTGACTAAATATTCTAATGGGTGTGCTGGATTATGTAACTGCTGTTTTTTCCTTTAGCCACTTAAAAATCCTAAGAGAAAACTCTTGTTTATCTCTTAGTCAATTTTTCTTCAGATTTCCAACTTTTAATTGCCTTTCTCATCCGTTCTTCCTTCAACAATAAGACTACTTTGCTTTTCTATTCCACTTTTGAATATTTCTAAATAACCTAGAAATAATTTTCACTGTTTAACCTTACCAGCTGTAATTCCAGCTATAATACTAACTGTATGTTTTCTTTTTCCTGTCAAGTCATCATAACTTTGTCATTACTTTAAGAAAAAAAGCAGATGAATCAACATCTTTAGTCATCCAACACAGCTCCTCTGCAGTCTTGCATTATGAAGAGAATGTTGTTGTATTGGTAACTTGCTCCAGCTATCGTACTGCATCTCCAAACAGCAAGCTGCTCACAGAACTTTGCTTCTCTTAAAGCATTACAGATAAACTCAGTATTTCAAGCATGTGTGAAAAAAATACTGAAACAAACAAACAAAAATTTAAGCTAAAGAAGGGGAAACTGTTCTTCACATTCTTTCAGCAAAGGTACTAACTGAGTTGGGATAGCCTTTGTGTGGGCTTTGTGTGTTATTCAACTAAAAAGTAAGACAGGTAAGAGGAAAAATATGAGGAACATGAAGTGAAGAGACTGGACTAGATCAGGCAGCAACAGATCAGCAGCAGATCCTGGAAGGGACTGTGACTCTGCTGACCCCAAATACAGTGTTCTACCTACAAAACCTATGCATGTTATCATCCACATTTTGTGTGACCACTTTCATCATGTATGTATCAGAAAAGAAAAGAAATCCAGACACCATACAAACTTCAAGAAATGCACTCGCATCTATTTGATGTAAAGTTATTTCAATGATGTTGTGTTTTCATAGACTTGCATATGAAAGAAATTTTTGGCATGTTACCCTAACAGTAAAATAGGTCTAGGCTGTTCTTCCTCACTTACATTATTAGTAAGCAAGCAGTGTGTAACCTCAATGAGAATACCCATGATACAGAAAGTCAATGTTTGTAATGCATGTTAAAATTATGTAAAATGCTTTCAGGTAAACCACTTATAGGCTAGACTAAATGTGCACAGGACTGCATAATCCCCCAGAGCACTCAGTGGATCAGATCTTACAAACAGTTCAACACATGCCTATTTTTATCATGATCACAGTGAACTTGCTACTGTGTCTGAAGTTGAGAGAGTTTGTCTGCAAGCTATTGATGCGATGTAAAACCTCAGCAAGATGGACAGTGAGACATGCCAGGTGCTCTCTAACACCTGTGACATTACTGTTACACCAGAGGTTGTGCATACTAGGTATAAAGTACTAATTAACACTATTAAAATAAATTTTAAGAATATTTCTTACTGTAAAAAATGTTATTCCGGAGTAAAGGCAGGTAAAACTCTGTAACATACATATTTTAAACTAGATATGCTAGCACTAAGACTATTCAGAAACTTTCCAAATATTGAGTGACTGAATAAATAGCTCATGGGGGGAGGAAAAAAAAAAAAAAAAAAAGTGCTTCAACATATAACCAAGATTCAACTTCTGGCTCCAGCATTTTTATATTCACAGAACAACAACAACAACAAAGTAACTATCCCAAGTAAACTGTAGTTATTGCATTTGAAGTTCATATTTACTAAAGCAGGATTACTACTCCTGCTCATTTGGGCAGTTTTCTCTCTGTCAGTGATAGCAGGTTCCAGTAATTTTCCTGATGAGCAATGTACCTTACTGTCCATTCTTTCCAGGGGATAATTTGGGGCATTAGTTTTCGTGGTGCTGCAACGAGCAGGTTTCCTGAAGGAAGATGTAATCTTACCAGGTTAGTGGCTTTTTATTTTCTTATGACCCTCAATTTTGGTCTGATCATGAAACTCTCCACATGACCAAATACTGTATCCAAATTTGAATACAACTGCATAAAAATGGGCAGACCCACACAGGAGTAGAAAAAACTTAGAGAAAAATATAAGAAACGATTAAAATACAATATTTTGTCAACCAAAACCAACTGTTATATACTATGTTTTCAAAACTAGTTATTTCCACGTAACAATAAGGTTTATCTTGTTCTTTTCATCCCTAGTTCTTGTAGTTTATGGGTATCACCATTTTACCAGCACAGACCTGATTGTACAGTCTGAAATTATTCTTGGCTCACACACTGAAACTTACAGTTAGGACAGAGCTGTATGGCACACATCACAACACAGCACTCCCAAATCCATTTGTTCATGTGCAGGAAGAAACAGGGAAGCTCACAAATGACGATGCATCTGGTAGATTTACACTGAACAAACAGCAGAGTAATTCATTTAAACAACCTCTAAGCTGCAGATGTATAGGTAGTACAGAGTAATTATATCTAATTTAATTCAGACTGGCTTATCAGTTAATTACTCATAAATCCAGTGAAGAAGAGTAATCGAGGAGATATTATCAAAGAAAATAATTTCACAGATCTATATTCTTTTTCTCTGATTACGAAATATCTGGGATGAAACTAAGCCGATATCAATTAGCATGAAGTCATTGAAATCAATGGCTTTATGCTATTATGCCTGATGCCACTTGCATCATTTGAGATTGGAGTAGCTGACATTTAGCAGTGCATTAGATCCAGCTATGTTTGCATTAAAAAGCATTATTTTTTAAAATATAATTTTTTTTTTAACATATATAAATCAGAACATCGCCTCTTGGTTGTATGGATCACAGATCAAGTTATTGAAGCATATAGTGGTACTCCTGAGGACAATTTAAACAACAATATTTTTCTGGACACCTTAAAATATAATTGCTTCAGTTTATAAAGGTAAGAAATTATAATTGCAATTTCTCTAGTACCTGGGACTTTATTAATATTTAGCAGACATTGGGGTATCTCCGCTCTTTTCAGCCTTTACTGAATGTGAACTGAATGCGTGTCCATTGCACTACATGTTTGGACAAAGCATGCTGAAATGTTTCATACTCTTCTAACAAGGCATGCGCACAGTTTAGTTGTGATCATCTGATAGGAATTTGATATCCTTGGGGTCATCTCTTAATTCAGATACTTGTTTAGTGTTTCACATTTCCAAAATTACTTTATCTTCCCAAGGTTGCTCCAAAGGACAGGTTTGAGGAAAGTCCTATGTACTGTAAGGATCATTCAGCACCAGCTTAATCCAAAACACTTCACTTTTCCCCTTCCATCTATGGGCTTAAAGAAATGCCACACTTAGCACCAATAATGTTTGAGCCCAGAGTCAGCAATGCCTTCTCCTGAAGAATGTAGTGTCATTAACAGTAAATGGTACTTCCTTTCTTTGCCCTGTATGACAATGAGAAGTACAAATACATGCATGTTGCAGCAGATATTTTATTCAACTTGTAGGATCACTATAGCTCAGACTATATCCCAACAAGATTTTTTTCTCAACCTAACATTAACCAAACTTCAAATTACCGGGCTATAGGAAGATGTGTATTTCAACACTTATTTTTTGCCTAGACAAAATTTAGAATATCAGGTCTTTTCACACAGTAAAATAATCCAACAATTTTGTTTAAATTATGCTGAAATGTTTCATTTCAAAAGTATTGAGCAAATGAAAGCTTCCAGTTCAGTTCAGGGCTGATGCACAACATTTCATTTTAACTATGTTAAAATGCAATGCATAACATGACTTAAAATGCAAATCACCTCATCAAGCTATGTCTTCATAATTGTGCTCATCTCAGAGCATATAACGGAACTTTGTTCAGAGGGGAATACTTCACTGTGTCCTGAGTTGTTTAATCCTCCCTGGAGATCAGCTCACACAGAAGAATGCACTCCCAGACAACACCCTGGGAATTGCTAGGAAATACCACTCATCGTTAAGCATTTTCAATTAATTAACCAATTCAAAGTTTTTGGATCTGAGTTGAAACAAAACAGTCAGGTTTTATTTTCTCAGCATAAAATCTAAAACTTCAGCAAAACTGCTATTGCATTTTCTTTTTTTTTTCTTTCTTTCTTTTTTTTTTTTTTCCTGATACAGAGTATCACTGTTTACCTCCTTTCTGTCTATACTTGGACATTAAACAATATTATGAGGAGTGAAACCATACTAAACACCTAAAGATGAATAAATATTTTCCTTTATTTTTTCAACTCATTATCTCAAAGAAGGGCAATGAAAAAGCAATGCCAGTCAGACATTTAATTTCATACAGAAGGTCCTGTACAAATAATATGCTGGAAAAACTGGATCTTTAAGTTAAAGTTACTTCTATTAACCATATTTTTAGAGTATAATTCTTTTTTTTTTTTTTTTTTACAGATAGTTTTAATGATTTTTTTTTTCTTTTGCCCCCAAATGTACCAATCCTTTCCTGTTTTGTGAGCCAAAGCTAGTGTCTTGGAACACTAAGAATGGCTTTCAACACCTTTTATGAATACTGCAGATCAACAATTCAAACAGGTCAGTGATTTGGTCATGACAGTCATTTTTCCCCCCATAAAAATGTTTTGTGACATAAGGGAAATTAACTGGTATGGTCATACATACCAATTACATACCAATACCCAGTGAGAAATCGTCTGCACCATGTTTATCAACACTGCAAGTGACATTAATTAACATCCTTACCAGCACGCTGAGCAGAATGAGTCCCAAGGATGAAACAGTAGTATCTACCATGAGAGCTGAAGACATATGGAGGTTTTTTCCTACAGAAAACAAACAAAATAACAACAACAACAAAAAGTGATCCTACTCTAATGTAAACAATCAGAGGCTTTCAGACAATTGCAAAAGCCTGCAGTTGCCTCTATATAGAAATAATTTTTGCAATGCAAAATGTTCATTCTAGTCATTTCTACCTAACAAAGCTGCCATCAAAGGTAATTCCACCACAGCCTGGACTATTATAAACACTTCAAGTGTGCTTGAACACATGACAATAACCCAGTACAATTTAACAATCTGACAATGAGAGGGCAAATAGATACACATTGTCTTTCTTAATTATATTTCAGTAGTTGAGTACCAATCCTGCTCAAAACTAACGAGAACAATTTCTCATCAAATTCAACACAATGATAGTTGGAGTCTGCTTGTTTTTGAATCAAAGGGGATACCCCCAAATGATGACAGCAATATACTGCTCTGTGCTGAGGAATGGCAGCCTATTGCATCTGGCAGTCCATCTGTGGGCACCTGCTCCCTTACGGAAGTATGCATATTTTGTTGCTAGACTACTGCTTTCCATGTGACTTTACCAGCCTTGCAGGTGCAGGTGCCTCTCTGTTGACTTTGCACTGAGCAGAGCTTTTCCAGGACTGATCAGTCCCACAACATACCAACAGTGCTGTTGCTCTGGGTACGTAACATAACTTTAGTGTGTTGTTCAGCAGTTGTAGCACATCCTGAATATGCCACATTCATGGTGGCATATGTCCAGGCATAAGTCAGGGATCCAATATTGACCAGAATTATGGCACATGAAGAGATTAGCTGCTTGTGCTGCTTCAGTAGATCACTAAAGTGTTACCAGATTTTTTCATTTTAAATGTGCCATGTTGGCAGGTATGTTTACAGCAGCTGCAATTTTGTAATCCAACACATCTTGCTGCCTTCTTGCTCTCTGACCAGTATATCCTCAAACAGTTTTGTGCTCCACGTGAGGAGATTGCTGGTGCCATTAGTAGACATATAAGTATACCGGCTCTGCAGAGGCTTAAAAGATCTACTTTATTCAGTAAATGGAAAGATGGCAGATGAAGATCCCATGGAGCTGCAACTATTTCTGCATTCTACCCAAGCTAAAATGATCCATCTTAATTCCAGTGAGACTGCTACTATCAATCAGCAAGCAATTCTATGTGCTGATAAGTGATGCTGTTTGCTTTCTCAACTGGTGAAAAGGGACCATGTCTGTCTGTAGAGGTCGTGCTGCTGCAGCAGTTGTTACAGTTTTTGACACAGATGAAGATGAATAACATCCAGCATCAGCAAGAGTTACAAAACATAACAGAAGGTCCTTGAACATTGGTCAGTCCTAGAGCTCCAAGCTGCACTTGAAAGCTTTGATTTCTCTGAATAAGTCTTGACTAGCTAAAAAGCAATTTAATTATTTATTCCATTTTCATTTGTATAATATTGTCCATTACCACCTCTTAATCTTTGGTTCACATCTGTATTACCTTACCTCTATTTTGTTACAAAGCACTTGGTGTCATGTTAGTTCATTGTCATGAGATGTTGCTGTTGTGGCGTCTGGGCCTCCCTCTTGACCAGGATTGGTAAATTCTGGCCTCTGAGGAAGACAGAAGTTTCCAGAGTTTTCCAACACTCCATAAGGAACATTATTGAGCTTGAAGAGGAAAAGACTTTTCCACTCCATTCTCACAGGTAGAAGCACTACAGATGATACCTTCATTGATCAATGTGTTTAAATTCCCTTTAAGCATCTAGCTCTATCTGAAGGAACATGCACAGACTAACTAATAATCACTACCTCTAGTAGAAACAGGTTGTTCACCTTCCAAATTTATCTTTCTGTGATAATGAAAACAGAGGACAGTATGCCAGCTTTTGGACTAACATGGAAGGAAATTTCATCTTATTTCAAGACATCTTATGCTACTTAGTAACATGCATTAACTAACAACATACATTTGTAGATCAGACCTGTTTTCATAACACTGACCCCACTGATAGATCTAGCTTTAATGGATGAAATTTGGAAGGAGGATTTCATTGTGTGTTCTCACCCTAGAATCAAAGGTATGTAGATACTGATACCAATATCCTTTAATTATATAGGCATTCTTATTTGCAGATCATTAAGCTCTTCGATGTATATATGTATTTAATTGTCCTGTTTTTTTTTCAGCTGGCAATGTTGTAGTAAAATATAACCAACATGCATTAAACAGCAGAGCTACGTTTATGGTCCAGCTCTTTTAAATTCCTCTGCCACAAATTCTTACTGGCACTCATTTCCTACATAAAGTAATACAAATATGTTACTTTAAAGAACTTGCTCTCTTAACAAATGTTATGTTTTATGAAATTGCTGAAAGTAGTTTTACATTTTAATTATTTCTAGCTCGTATTTATTTTAAATAAATCTACACATATTGCCAGGTTGTTAAAGCAGTTGCAATTGTTAACTTTTAAAATGAACAAAATAACTTTATTTCTACTGCAATATTCAATTTCTTACATACAACAGGGGAAAATAACAGAAGTTTTCCCCTAATACCTCACATTTCTGAAAATAAGTAGCTTTGGATGACATTTGAAATTACAAAAGAACTTGTAAATTTGATGAATATTTGCACTGTTCTTGCTAGCTTTTCTGACCAAAAATAAAACTTTTACACAGACTCAGTATTTTTATCTCTATTTAGATTACAGTGGGTGTAGAATAATTATGAATCAAGCTGTTAAAGAGGCAGACAAGTACACAGCACAATAATAGAGTAAGGACAACACAGGAACTACATGGTGAATTAAAAAAAAAAAAAATCACCCTGTATTTAAATTTAGGTTCCTATTACTCTCTGGACCATGCCTGCAGACCTTTCATTAGCAGTAAAATTCAATTTGATTGCTTTACACTCTAGAAACTATTCTTTCATACCTGTGTCTCTGATGTTATGCTAACTGGCCCATATTCCTCAACTATTGCTCTTAAACACAAAACCAGGTAAAATCAGCAGTACAAATGTATGTGTACCATCGTTTCCTCAAGGTGTTATGTTGGCATGATGATAAATTGATACATTTATGAAAATAACTGTATAAATTCCACAGGATAAGATATGTTTTCTTACTGAATTTCTTCTTGAGGCTTAGGCTGTAACACAGTGGTAGATTTTCTTCAGTGTGCTAGCACCTCCTCAGTTATTTCAACAAGATAAATGAATCCAGCTCCATAAGCACCAGGCTTCAAACACACCTTCCTGGGCCTCAGAGGTTTCCTTTGGTTGAAGTCACCCTGCATTTCACTTTGATGGCTCTGATGTAAAACCGCCGGTGTCTATGGATAGATAGGAGGACTTACAATACCATAAAACATCCTGGAGGAAAATATGCTATCAAGAAACCACTGGGAGCAGAGGAGGTGATGCCTGAAAGGAGGCAGCTAGGACAGTCATGGGGTGGAGCTGTTTGAGGAGATTTAAGGCTGGCAAAGAGCATGGGTATCACAAATTAGTACCTGAAGGAGACCATGCATACTCTAGGCTACCCTAGTTGACTCTGATCACTAGAATCTTCCCCTTTCCCCAGTACAGGGAGAAATGGAGCCAAGTATTCCCATCTCCTCTGAGCACCTACTTGCCTGTCCCCAGCCCTTCCTCAGCCAACCCCTCATGTCAAGAACTCCAGCACCAAGACATCAGCCCCTCTCCACCCTCTGAACCACTCCTTTAGGTTTATTCTCTTCTTAGTGTTCAGTATATATTTGAAAATGCATAGAGCATTACATTTGTTAGAAAAAAAAAAAAAAAAAGAATAGGAATCCCTCAGTTGGTAATCATATATAGTCTCCAAATGATTGACTTTAAAAGATTCTGTGATTCTGTATGGGCTTAAGTTGCGCCAGGGGAGGTTTAGGTTAGATATTAGGAAAAATTTCTTCACTGAAAGGGTTGTGAGACATTGGAACAGGCTGCCCAGGGAAGTGGTCGAGTCACCATCCCTGGATGTATTTAAAAGACGTTTGGATGCAGAGCTTGGAGACATGGTCTAGTGGAGGGATTGTTAGTGTTAGGTCTTAGGTTGGACTAGGTGATCTTGAAGGTCTCTTCCAACCTAAAAGATTCTGTGATTCTGTGACTTAATATAGTCCATCTGTTGCAAAGCACATTAACAGAGGAAATGAATGGCTTAACACATTGAAAGTATTCAGTCTAAAGCAGTAAGTGGTAAAATCTATAGTCTCTGCTACAAGTTAATGTTACCTGTTCTGATATTAAAAGTATTGAAATGATCACTTAATAGAAAACAAACCAGGAAGCAGCCTGCAGTGCACTGTTCCAAGAATTTTGTCGTCTCTTCTAAGTGAGTGATATACAAAAATTGCTAGTTACGCTTACCTACTAGGTAGACTACTACCTAGTCACTGCTTATTGGTATCGATTAAGCAAACATTGAATGGTGAATTCTACAAAATTCTATTAATTTTATTTCTACAGTATATTTCTAAGCAATGTATCTTTTTTTTGTCCCTTCACTCATTTGCCTGTTTACCCTTTCCCACTTCTTTCCACCAAGTTAGAAACAAATATCCTTGCTTGAAGAAGTTACAAGTCATCTTAATATAAATTCTCAACTAGGCAGTTCCACTGGATTAGTGCAAAGTTCTTTAATGTGCTGAATTATGAACTAAAGAGCACTGGGAGAGCATTACACCAAGTATTAAGCAGATGTAGCCTGGCAGAGCTCCTGCAACTTCATATTCATATCAGCTAATCTTCTCCCTGTGTGTGCTTAAAACAGATTCAAGAATCTGAAAACACATATCAAGTGCTTTTCTTAAAGTGTGGCTCCACTTCTGATCCCACTGAAGTAGAAGCAGCTTATCTGATCCTTCTTGATCTGCATAACTAGTTTTCTCATGTAGCTTCCCGGCTTTGCAAACATCGTCAGTGTTATCATTAGGAGCACAACCTTTCTCACAGTACTTAGGATCTTGCTTTGCTAAAGTCAGGAAGGGAGGTGCTGTGAAAGTGGAAAATAAAACAAAATAGGGAAAGTGACTCACAATATATATAGTTCTTAAAATATCCTAGATGAAAGAATAGCATACCCTGCACTTTTTAGTAACTGAACCAAACCTTTTCTTTAGGCTCAAAGGAATTTATTTCACATAAATTAGCATCTGACTCACTGTGAAGCAGTGCATCTGCATCTAATATGACCCACCTGATGTCTTTAATATGCTATGAAAACATACACTTCCCTGTAGAATTTCCAGAGCTATTAGAGAAAAAAGGAAAAAACAAAACAAAACAAAACTTGTCTTCCTTTTTTTTTTTTTTTTCCTCATATGCTGCAATGGATGTCTAGTTTGGACTTAAGTGGTGCAAGTTCAAAGCTACTACTTGTCTTATTTTCATGTACAACTGCGTTGGAAGGATCAAGCAAGAGGGTTTTTGATTTCTTTTGATAGATATGTCAGCAAGGTTAAAGACACAAATAGAGCAGGTAGCTAGATGTCATAAAGATGTGGTTAAATACAGAAGCTTTAGTTAAATCGTTCCATATCAGTTCATTTTGTAACTAGTCACAATAGATACAGACATAGCATTTTGTTGCAGTATTATAAAGTTTACTGTGGTATTTGTTCTAACTGAAATTGTGCTCTCTCACCTGAATAATTCATGTGCAGACCTTGAGTTAAATCTGGATAAACCTGTAGTGGGAAATTTCCAATGCATTGAAGCCAGGAAAAATTTCCTGTCACTGTTGCAAAAACTTATATCCCGTGCCTTCACAAGGAGGCAGATCCACGCAGACAGCTGGAACAATGATTTCCAAGACAGCTCAGATCACCTTCCTGAGAACAGACTTTTCTCCTTATCTACCATGTTATTTGCTCTTGCAAACAACACAATGCCCTAACTTTCACAAATTACTAAGAAATTCAACGTACTTCACAAGTTCTTTGATTCTGTTCTGAGTAATTGCAACTTACTACTCTTAGGTAATTTAGGACAGAGCAAATCATTTAAGCATGTGCCTAATTTTAAGCACAAGCCATTCCCTGAATCTGAAGGAACTGCTGAGAGATATAAAATACCTGTTTGAGTGCCCTAAGGAGTCAGGAGTTGTGAAGTGCAGAGACATTGCCTTTTTGCTTGTCAGGGATGCATAGGGATATACTCATGAGAGCCTGCAGTCAACCCATCGACTTCAGTGAAATGGCTAATGCACTAAATTAGGTGTCAGCTTGACTTCCTCTGTTGAAATGAGGCCAGAGAAATTAAGAAAGATCTCTAGAGCATTTAATTAGAAACCTCCAACTCTAGCTGTATAACTCTTACTGTAGCTGAGCTACAATGAGAAAGTCAGAGGCCTTTCTCTGTGCTATCCACAGAGGGAACAGAGAGATGGGAGTCTGAGATGCAACCAAAACAGCATGCACAATGAACACACAGCTGCTTAGACCCAGCCAGGAAGAAACAGGAGGCCCAAGGATGTGTCTTTGAACTCCCACTCCCCTCGGTCAGAAGCAGTACTGACTCAGACCCAGAAATCTAGTGCACTGAAGATGCAACCCGTGGAGTCCCAAGGCCGAGGCTGGGCATTGCAAGTCCCTGACTACTGCTGGTCTCCCTGTAGTCCTGCCCCGTACCAAAGAAACAGACCTATCTGTCTTCACCCACATGCACACTCAGCCTGGCACAGGAAAGGAAAAGTTTCTTGTGATGTTACACAGCACTCAGGGCAGGGCCAGGTGACAATAAGAGCCTTGTCTGTGCAAGCCCTAACACAACAGCATCTGGGGTGGTAACTGGGGCTCCCAGGCACTGCTGTAACACACACGGATCTGCTGAAATGTGCCTGTGCATTTTCCTGTGGTTAACTCAGCTGTATCTGTCAGAGCACCGCAGCACTTAATGGCACTTTGAAAAACAGCAAAATGTAGGAAACACAAAAGTGTCTGCACTTAGTAAATTTCTCTGGCAAATTCCATCAATCACTCTATTGCCTAAGCCTTAAGGATTTGCTGCTAGTTAAAAAAGAAAATGTGCTAGGGTAAGGAGATGAAGATAATTGTGGGGGAACTATTGCATTTAGTAGCTAAAATTGACTTTCCACTTGTGCCTTTTTTTGTGAGAGACCTTCCTCACCTGATTCCCAAGTCCTTAGGGGTTAGAATCAGGCCATGAAAGATATATCCCCTCTCCTCTCTACAAACTTCTCTCTGTCAGTCATCTGGAAAGAGCCACAGATCCATTCCACCTACAGAGCTGCTCTTTAGCATTTGGGACAGATCCAGAGCTGAGAGGAGGAGGAGGGCCTGATACTTGCCACATCACCTGTACAGCTTTTTTCAGTGGTCACACCCCAGATTCCATCACTTATCTTCCAGCCGGAGAGGAGAAGAGAGGAGAGGGGAGGGTGGGATGCACAGAGAGCCCAGACAGCAACAGGCTTACCAGAATCACCTCATCCTTTTTCTCCATGTCAGTGATGCTTTTAGTGAACAAGCAATTTCTAATACCATTTTTGTTGCTTAATCAGTGTTATGGGGAGTACAAATACCTTTTTTTGCCTGCAAATGCAGCAATATGCAGGCTTTAGATGTTGGTACAATTTCTAGTATGGAAAACTAAAGAGAGTGGACAAGTACAAGTAACTGAAACCTGTGATAAAACAGTAATCATTACATATTTTCATATATAGATATAACCATAATGATGGACTGATTTCATATGCTTTGTCTTCAAAGTTATGTGCTTTGTTTAAATCAGAATCAGCAACAGAGGAAAACCAGCTACACGCATTAACTCGTGATGGCATCACATGCACTTGATGAAAGAAGCCTGAAATTGCTTCTCTATCTTAAAAAAAAAAAAAAAAAAAAAAAAAAAGAAAAATTATTTCCTAGTACAGGATAACATTTTATGACTAATAATAATAATAATAATGACCAGCTATTATGCTTTGCTTTTCATCAATAGGTATCAGGGTCAGACTTACTTTTCCTGTTTTCCAGAAGAGAATATAAGGCACAAAGGTGGAATGACTGCCCAGGGTCATCCATCAGGCCGACACAGCTTTGGAAATGAAATCCATGTTTCCTGAATTCCAGCCCAGTTTTCTGCCCTTAGCAGTAAATTATTGGGTATTTGAATACCTTAACCACCAGAGGACAACTTCACCCAATCATTCACACGTCTGTGAAACCAAAGGCTCTCTGGAAAATACAAGTTATGGACAGTTCAGCAGTCTTTGCAGTGTCTGACACTCCCAGTATTTGCAAAATAGTTTTTAATAGAACTTATTAACGAACTAGAGAGAGAAACAGCTGACCTCTGTAATTATATTACATTGTAACAACATTTGCCACTCATAATAGATGCTTTCCTATATCTTAATACATTTTTGAAGCTTTCACTCTTGAGGTTTAGGCATCTAGCCATTCTTTTATAGGCAACATTTTAATTCAATAGTAATACTTTAAGTGCAACAACAGATCCAACAAATGAAGTATCTGTGAGAAATACACAAATTAAAACGTACAAGGGAAAGGTAAGTCTGAGGCTGTCAGAGAAGAAGCTATAACAATAGCATGATTTTGAAGACAGCATTGTTGAATCTTTTGGAAAAATCTCCCTTCTTCATGAAAAGGTAACTTGTAGGCAGATGTCTCCACATTTTGAAAGGCTGGAGATTCAATTACTTTACAGAGTAATTACTAGATAACAAAATTATAATCACTGCCTGGACCATTAAACTTTGGTAAAGGTGACTGAAATAATCTCAGGGGAACCAAGAGCTTGTTCAGAGCATGGATATTAAGCAGCAGTAATTAAGTAACACAGTGGGAGTGTAATTCCCAGGCGAAAACATGTAACAATGACAATTTTATCACACTTTTCAATTACTTGTGACTATGCACTTTAGTTTTCTGCAGTAGAAATCCGCCACAGTTTCTGATCCCCAGAAGCCTGAAATGCTACGCAGATGTCCTGAGGTAGTGCCAGAGCGCCTTTGCTCGTCCTGAAACCAGCTGGCAGAGTCTGGTCACATCCACTCTGTTAAACTTGGCCTGGAAGTAGGATGGCCATATCCAAACTGCCTGTGGTTAATAGCTTCTCCAGTATTAATTCCCAAACTGTCCCACAAATTACCTGGCAGACTGTTAGTCAACCACAGCTGTGCATGGGACTGTCTGAACAGTTTAACAGTGCAGACAGCCTACTTCTGCACTGTCACCTGTGCCCTGGCACAGTTAATTTACAAGTCAGGATGAAGCCAGTAACGACCTCCTAGCAAAAACAAGATGTTTCTGTCAGATGCAATAGACAATGGAAAGCTGGAAGAATGGTACGTGGAGGAAGATAGGGCCAAAATTTTTAAGAGGGAAAGCAATGAGACTCAACAACATTGTGGATAAATGTGAGCAATGCAGGATGGGCTTTGTCAGAGCAAGAAGAGAAGATGTTGCAATAATCAAGTTAGGAAAGGATAAGGGATGGAGCTAGCTGAGGGGATAGAATGGTGTCTGCATTTTAGAGCTATTAGGCAAAGGGAATCTCTGAAGTTCAGAGCCAGCCCATGGCAGGGGCTCAGCACAAGATGCTAAGGGCCAGGCCTGCACAGCACCGGGGAGGGCTGAAGAGACAGTGTAATGTTGTTTATGGCACCACTGAGCTGGCCAACACAAGGTAGAGGCAAGCTGTGGACTTAGCTCTCACATATGAGCTGAAATTCATCTATCCAGATTTAGATACCTGAGCAGCCAACACAGAGCCTCCCAGAGGTGGGGAACCTGGCAGCTGGGATGGAAGCCACCAGGTTATCTTCCAGATCAGTCAGAATATACATGCCTCAGTCAGAAAGGAGTCATAGAGGTCAAAAGAAAAGCAGAAATGCTTAAAGAAGCTGCCTAAACACCCCAGTAGCCCACATGAAGCAGATCACCACCTTGTCCTACCCATGTACTACTGAGGCAGAGTGTCAGTACATTCAAGTTCAAGAGGCCATAGCAGGTGTTAAAATAATTCAGGCTGCCCTATTGGCAAAGGCAACATTTGAAGTTAGAGGCTGTAGCTGCTGCAGTCCAGCAAGTCCCAAACCACAGGAGCTACCAGGAGCCCTGAAAAGTGTCTGAGCAGTGGGCTTAGAGGTGTCCCTCCACCCAGTCATTGTCATCTAAGGGACTGTAGGGGAAGGGAACAATCCCTGTTGCAGGAGTCTAGCCATCAGAATAGGGTGACCAGAAAAATACTTGTGAAACTTTTAACTACTTTGTTTTTTTTTGTTGTTGTTTTTTTTTTTTTTTTTTTGTGGGACCAGCCAAACCAGAAAAAAAAATCCCCAACCTGCATTTTCAGAGGAATCCAACTCTTACTGACTACATCTAAATGAGTAAATTCAACAGCACAAGATTCTTGGTACATAATTATAACTACTTTACTACATAACTGTTGTAAGGTTATTAATATCTTTTTGAACCAGTGGCCAAGTAACATACTCCCAGACAACTCCTGAGGATGATCTGAGATTTGTCATAGGCCAAGGACCATTCCCATGAGGCTATCTGGATACAGCCACTCTGTTTTGAATGATAAAGTAATTTAGAAGTGTGGACACGGGCAAAACATGCCCATCAGTTACAGGGCCAGAGAATTGGTCCTGGGACTGTTCAGTGTGGTGGTACAGCTGTATCCAGACTCACTTGCCTGAAATGAATAAGCATTTTGCTACCAGAAATTTTGCTGTGTTTCCCAACAGAAGTCTAAAGTACATAAACTGCATATTGGTGGCCAGAAGCATCATCCAGAAGTGTGACATGAGTAGCGAAGAGTAGTGATATGACACTTTCAGTTCGCCAACAGCTGACATTTTTCAGTTTCATGAATACTGCAATACGTATGTAAACATTTATGGAAGAAAACTTTATGACATTAAACTTTGCCTGGCGAAGCACAGTGCAGTTCAGAGTGTGTTGTACTCTCTTTCCCCATACTGCCAGACAATCACATGGACAGACAGTGTGCTGGGGATTTCATTTGTCAAGAAGAGTTGCAAGGAAAAAAGATCATAAGGACTGAGAAACTCCTGGAAGCTCTTCATGCTATGGGGTGCCAAAAGAAGACAGCAAGCTTAACAGCTGGATCCTATAAGGGTCTGAGCTGGCAGCCAGCACATGACTCCAGGCTTGCTATTATCTTTCCTCTCAGCATGGAGATACAGCCCTCATGCTCTACTGAACTAGAAGTAACTAAGGGGGCTCAGTAATATTTGCTTTTAATATGTGTCCCCTTATCTTGATACAGTTGTTTACTGGCTATAGCCACCTGTAATGACAGAAGTAGCTATGGTCTGATCCTGTCACAACTAAATAAATGTATCTACAAGAATGTATCAATGGTGATAATATTTCTGAGGCTAGAAGGTGTTAGGGTGTATATTAACACATAACACTTACAATGCTGCTCCTGCTTGTCGTGTCTTTAAACCTCAAAGGGCTTTGCTCTCCAGTAGCTATTTTCCATGCTGTTCAGTACCAATCACTCCGCTGTAGAGGAAAAAACAGACACACTGTGCTTTCATGAACAACTCTGTGCTGCTCTGAAGCATTTCACAGTCTCTACATACCTTCTGATAGAAGAATGTGTGTTTTTTTTCCCTAGAGAGACATAACCCAATCTGATGGGCAGACATTCAAATCTTATTGATTGCACCATTTCTTTGAGCTTATAAATAGCTGCAGCTATGAAATTAGATATTGGCCTGACCTTCTGTTCAGAAACTGGGTAAAAATAAGAATAACCTGAATTTTACAATAAATAATGTATCATTCATTATCCTGTAGGGAAAAAAAAAAAAAGGTGACTGATTCAAAAACCTCATGTGTATTGTATGCTTTGGTCTAAGAAAAACACTATTATTTATAGCGTGTTATGAAATAATGATAATACAGAAGCTTTCAGGTGGCCAAAGAGGGATTTTTATGGCTTCAAGGCTTATTTATAATATATATTATTTATCGTCCCTATAAAAATCTCTTATACCATTACCTTGTCTGATTTTTCTCAAGGACCAACATAACCATAAATATTTTCTGCACTTTAATGTACATCTGGGATGAATCTCCTCCAAATGAAAACACTACATTACTCTCTCAGCATCCTTATGCTCCCCTTGCATCATGCCTTCCTATACCTAGATTCCCCATTGTACTTGCACAGGACATTTTTTGGGNGCTTCAGGGACATAGAAGTACAGGAGTATATTAAGGGGAGGAGGGAGGCAAATCAGAAGACAGACTGCAGCGTTCAGAACAAAAGTGCCCACACATGAAAGGAAAAGGCAGTGATGAAAAAGTCCTATATTCTGATTTCACGATTGGCTGGGATTCAATCACCTCCATCCCAGGAAGCTATGTACCAAAAGATTCTCCTGGCTTTACACAGGACAGGCTATTTAAACCTCTTTGTATATAATAATAATTAATAATAAAAATATCATACTTAGAGTCACTTCATGGCTTAACATGTACTTAAATGTCCACTTATGTTTCTAAAGACATAATACCCTGCTTCAATAACATTTCTTTTTCTAATGTGGGAGGACAGTCCAGTCTTCTCTCCTGTGTTATACCTCATATGTCCAGCATGCAAAGTGATAGGAATATACAGAGTTAAAATATGCTGGCCCAAATTCTGTCCAGAATTACATTCCCTGAAAGCCCACTGGCAGAGGAGAAAATAGGGCGAATAACTGCTCACCAGCTGGCAGTGTTTTTTCTTACTATCTACATTCAAAGCATAATTTAGAATAAGGAAACAGGTCTACTAATTGCATGGCTGTTCACAGCTCAAGGGCAGCTCCACTATTAGCCATAGAATAACAGCCAGAGCTTTCCATACATTAAACAGCTTTCTTAAAGTAAAATCCAAATAACAGTGTCACAGCAGACCAGCAAATCCATCCCAGAACACACGCACAAAAAAAAAAAAAAAAAAAAAAAAAAAAAAAAAAAAAAAAAAAGCACAATGAGTAATAAAAGAGAGAGAACAAAACCATCTAAATTCAGAAACTATGTAATCTCCTATATGACTCACTGCTATCTTGGCAAGCTTGTCTGTTTGTTTCTGGTTATTTATTTCTATTTATGACCAGAAATAAGAAAAGCATGAAAATTACCTGGGAAGACAAGCCTGCAAAAGGTTGTGTGAGTCACTATCCTTCATTCTTCATGACCACAAGAAATGATGTCATAAACTTCTGAGCATGGGTCAAGATGAACATCCATTCCCCCCGCTTACATAAAAGCAACAAATGATATTCATCATCCACAATATGGGAGTCAAACCCTTAGTAACTGCAATGCACTAAGGGAAGAGAGATTCAGAGGCTGGAGTCTGTGCTGCTACCAACTGTGGGTTCACAAGTAGACAACTCCTGAAGCTGCAAAGTGAGATAAGTCATCACCTCCTCTCCAGCACCATGCCTCCCCCAGGCAGGAAAATAAATAAATAAATAAATGATAAAATAATAACAATAATAATAAAACAATAGAAGAAATGTTATGTGTTCATGTGTTCCTCTGGACAGATAATTACTGCTGTCACTGATAGAGACTAAGAATCAATAACAGTGTAAGGGGGGACAAGCATTTCAGCATTGCTGGCAGAGCTGGATCTAGCATGAGCTATAGTCATTACTACCTAATCACACCCAGCAGCAGAGGAAAAGTTTTTCAAAAAAAGAGCTGAAAAATTCTGCAGTGACATTTCTTGGTGCTGGAGCACCCAGTTTCTCTCTTCCTCATTGTTATCAGCCTACACACCACCTTGTACTGCATAAACTTGAGGTACTGACCAGAAGTTGGACATCTCTCAGGACTGGATCCAGGCTTGAACACATAAATGACTGCAAGAGGTCAAGCAGAAATCTAAAGTTCAGATTCAGACCTGAAGGTGAGTCCCTGGGGGCACAGTCCCCTATGAGGGAACAAAGGAAAGTGCATGCACTTCTCACTTACTGGCTGTCTGGTCTCTCCTGGATTTTCCTACAGCTACTGGAGAGATTGGAGTACTCCAAGAGACCACTGGAAGTATTCAGAGTTCCTCCTTTGAATTTCTCTGACTATTTTGGGATATTTGGAGAGACCATCATGCCAGAGAGACCACACTTTCTCTTGAATGAAATTCAGAAGTAACTTACTGAAGTCTAAAGACATGTGGTTGTACTACAGCCCTGTATGGCTGGGGTGCCTCACCTTCCAGCTGGGGGGCTCATGCGACTCCATGAACTCCAAGAATTACTCCAATAGTAGGCCAGTAACATTGGATCTACACTTACAATATTCTACACAAAACATTAAGAATAAGAAAATTGTTTTTATTTCTCCTTTCTGTGTTTTTCTGCATACAGACTTAGGGGGATGCAATTTTTGAATGCATGGATGGAAGTTGGGGGGGGGTGGGCACACACACACACACACACACACACACATTTTTACTGACTTGTAATTCCAAGTCTTTATTCATTCTGTAGTCACAGCCAAAACTGAGGAGGATTACAGATGGGGTGGCACCTCTGAGCTCATACTGCAGAATGTAATAACACCATGCACTGGTGTCCTAATGCATTCCCATTTATACAGTACACTCATTCCTAGAACTTCCAAAAAAGCAGCACACTTAGCTCACCTTTAGGTTCTGCAAAATCCCCTGAAAGATATGCAACAAAGATATTCAAATATGACAAGTAATGCAATGACACTGCTGTCTGAAAACAAATAAATTACCATAGTTTTGGCAAATTCTCTTACCTCCTGTATTGCAAAGACAAAGAAAACGTCCCCTGTTTGGGTGCTGTTTTTGTTGTTTGTGGGTTGGGGTTTTTTTTTTGGTTTTTTTTTTTTTTTTTTTTTTGGTACTGTAATTGCAGACTCTNCTGTCTCTGAAAATGAAATGTCTCTGCAGGCATAAGCACAAACTTTCTTCTCAGTAATCATAGCTAAATTTATTAATGCCTTTTCTCTTCTGCCACATGTGCCCATATACCTCCTGACTGTTGTGACAGCACCTGGGACCTGGAGAGACACACACTCTCAAGCACATAAATTGCTTTTTCGTTCAACTCAACTGGTTGTGATCTGCTTGAACAGAAAACTGTCCAGTTCAAAAAAGAGGAGGAAAAAAAGAGAGAGAGAGAGAGAGACACTTAGGAGATTTAGAGGAGGGAGAAGAGACTGCAAAGGAAAGGTCCTTTCTGATTCTAAAGCCCTAGGAAAAAATAATAATAATAAAATAAAATAAATCAGTTGTTCTGGAGCTGGGAGGTCCCATTTTTGCCCAAGCACACCACCTGCTGGGCACATATCCACAGGCGTGTTGTCACCTGCACTGTGGTGGCAGTTCACACCAGCTAAGATTGCTGCACAATCTTTCTGGCTTAAGGCAAAGCTAAGGGGTTCTGGTCTCCCTAGGTTTTCCAAAGGGTCTGAGGTTAAGGATGCATCAGGGACAGACTCAACCCAAGCTAAAGCAGAGGGAACACCCAAACAGAGAGCCGCAGCTGCATTGTTTGGTGCAAGACTAAGACTAACCGTGTTCAAGCTCCCCTCAGTGTGATTTCCTGAGTAGAGATATGAGTGCACACACACTGTGGAAAAGTACTGGCAGTAAGTAGAATGTGACCAGAGAGCACTGGGCTTGCTGAGCCTGCACCAGCCTGGCCAAGGCTGTGTCTGCTTTGCCAATTAGACCACTTGTAGTAGGCGTGTGCCAGCACCTCTGCTATCAGCAGACAACTAAATATGTAAAAAGATCTGAATCATCCCCAAATAACCAACTTCCTCTTCCATCCAGGCAACCATCCAGGCAAAAAAAAAAAAAAAAAGTGGATAAGGATAGCAGGTGGTGACAGCATTGAGGTTAAGTATAATTTAGATGCCATTTTCCTTCCCAGTTCCTGAAAACATCCACATCCAAAGCCTAACACTTGCAAGAAACCTTTCAAACACAGATTTTATGATACATTTCCCAAAGACGTTTGCTACTACGTCAGTTTAGTTTTATATGCCTACACACACAGAATATATATAATATGTCAGGAGACTCTCTAGAATTTCTTTTTTCTTTTTCTTGACCTATTTTACTCACATATAGTCTCACTTGACCACTCAGTCTTTGAAAATGCCTCTCTTGTGATGACAAGCCATAATACCATCAGCATGATACAGCCTTACACTTCCTGCAGACTTTGCTATGTTATTGATTGTCCAAAGCTTAAGCACTCCAATTAAAGGTGAACTCTTGCCATGTCAGCAATTGCACAAGGAAACAGTTTGTCCATTTCAAACCTTCCTGAGAATGCATATTCCAGATTCTTGAGCTTATTTTGGACTTAGATATAAGAGACTTCAACACAGGTCCATGCGACATCTGCTTGTCTCAATGACAGGTAAGAGGCAGCATCACTATGCAGAGCTGTCTCCCTTCCCAGTGGCTTTCATTACAATCCTTTGATTTGGTACAAATAACATTGCTTCTACCTTGTTATAAAAATCCCATGACAGCAGACAAAACAGAAAGTAAGTCAGAAAAATGCAGATCTGCTTGCTTCCCAGAACATCTCTCTGGAAGCTGATTTCTAAGAAAGATCTGAACTAAGATCTGGAATTAAAAACTCCAAAATCTCCTGCAGATCCAGCATATGAAACTTTGTTTAGAAGAAATTAAGATACATTATAACAGTTCTGCCACCTTCATTGGTGTTACAGATCTGAAGGTTGAAAATGGCTACTTTCTTTGCTTCCTTACAGTAAAATGTTACATTAAGCCTTCACCATCTTAATCTGAGATGCTCAGATTACAAGAATTTAAGGGCATAACGCATAGGTCATACCCCAACTAATCTAATCTGAAATACAACCAGGCCAGACATCAGACCCATACTCTTTGCCTTTTAAATTCATAAAACTGAGACCATAAAAAGAAAAAAATAGTACATTTATTGAAGATATTAGAAGATATAAAGTGATAGTGTTTGAAGAAGAATATGACTGTTGATGCAAAATAAGTGGAAATATTACTAGAAAGAGAAATGTGGTGGGAGGAAGTGTTTTGGGTGGGGGAGTAATCTTGGGTGGAATAGGTGACATAACAAAAGATGTAAGATTAGAATAAACGGACAGATTCATGTAAAATATATCAAACCAACAGCTTGTTTGAAATATCATAGTGAATCAGACCACAATGAGAGTATGTGCTCAAGTAGAAATAAAGGGCGGTAGCGACTGAAAGGAGAGGATGAGAAAAGGGCAGAGACTTGGCAGGATAGGTACTGGAAGCCAGCAGAATGAGTGCTGCTGGCATAGAAGGCATTTGCAGTCTGGACAAATGATTGGCATTAGGAAGATACTGAGGGATAAATCCATCGCAGATTTTTCTTTGCATTGTTTTGGATTCCTTCTCTGCAATATTTGCATTTCTTTTACAAAGCTTTTGAGACTTGATCATTTCATCTTAGTGGTTATGGGTTAGTTATTTCTCCCATGAGCAATCTCTCTCCAAACCTGATTAATTTAATTTTTCCCGTTTTGCATGACATGCACTAAAGATGAGAAATGACAGAAGAAGGGATGCTGCTTTTAGAAGGAAAGCAGAAAGAAGAGAGAAATAGAAGATGGTGCAAATAGAAAAGAGAGGCAGTTAGTGTCATTGTCAACAGCAAAAAAGAAAGACACCTAGGAAATCTATTTATATCTGTTGTATAAGGGTCTATATTTTCTGAAGTACTTTCAAATAAACAGTACCCAAGCTTTGGTGAGAAACTCATGCTTAAAAAGCCATTTCATCTCATGTTGTAAAAAAAATGCCCAGAGGGAAGCATGCTTTTTATGAAATATAAGGCCCAGCCTTTCAATTTCAAAGTCAAAGAGATCAGTTCTCAAACTCTCACAGAAGTGAAATCAATCTAGTATTAGTTATTTCAGTACAGTCAAAATCTGACTGTAGGATAAAAATGTATTAGTAGACATTTATGAAAATAAATCAAGCTAAAATTTTATGAACATAAATATTTTGTTTCCTTTGTATTCCTGACCACTGCACTTAAATCCCACATTAGTAACGAGTATTCCAATTTATATTAATTTTTCAATTTTATTTTGGCTATCTGGGAAATAACATTTTATTTATCCTGTTTTAGGAACTAGACTCAAACAGAAAGGAGGAAAGAATTTTAACTTACATGTTACTTTTCACAGTCCTATTGTCTTTGTCTAATATACAATGCTCTCTTTTTTCTGAATTTTTTTTTTCTGATTTTCTGAAGTCCACAGATAACTTACTTTCAGTCATTATTTTTGTTCCCACATGTAATAAACCTGTAAGTTGGACTGAGACAGACATTTTTGGCAAAGATTTCATTCACAGTTCATATATAAATTTAGTGATAGAATTTTTGCTTAATTTAATCTTCTTTTCCACGTCACAATTATTTTGCTAAGTACAGGCAAATCTAAACTAAATTAGCTAATCTAAATGAAAGCAGAAAAATAAAATATTTACCTATTTTGTGTACTTTAATAGATTCACGCTTATCTGAAAGAAAGCTTACTAATACCTGAAAAAAACTTGAACATGAATGACAAAGCTGGACTGTATCTACTTTAAAGTAGTGACATCTTCATAGGAAAAACTAATTACAAACCTTATATGGCCTTAGTAAGGTAGTGAGAGAGCTTAATGCAGTACAAGAAGTATAATTACAATTAAACGTACAGAGTTAACAAGTCTAGACTGTGCAGGATATAAAGGAAAACGATCCTGTTAACAAGAACCAGTAAGCTGTCACTGTCTTTCCCACAGTGTACCTGAATATTTCACATAAACAGGACAAACAGTACCGAGTAAAGAAGGACCCAGGCCTGCAAGCTGAGGAATGTTTTCTGGGTTTTAATTAAAAACAAACAAACAAACAAACAAAAAACATAGCAGTATGTTGTATCTGGTTAACTGTGTATTTTCCAGATAACCCATTCTTTTTTCACATTCAGTCCTCTGTCACGTTAGTGGAAGCTGTGAGCAACATTTGCTACCTGTTCTTTTTTCACTAGATATCAAAACCACCAAATCCACATTTAACCCATGTAGTTAACATGTATACAATGAGCATACAGTGTTTTACATCTCCTACATTATGTAATAGATATCAGAGCTAGTCTTGTTTGAGGATTTCTTTCCTTAGGCAATGAAATACTTACTTTGCATAAAAAGGACTCACTCTGCATGCAAATTACTTTGACAAGTCTGAGACATTTGACCTAAGTGCCTACCCTTATTTTATTAGCATACCAAAGTATACTATATACTATGTCCATAACATCCTTTTTTGTTTTTTTTTTTTGTTTTTTTTTGTTTGTTTGTTTGTTTTTTTAGGTAAAAAACAATTGTGGAATATGAAAAAAGTGACACATCATCAAAAACTTCAGGAAAAAGAGGGTGAAAATTCAAGGAAGAAAATAGAAATCAGAACTTCCAGCAGGAAAAAAGAACCATGTTCTGTATATCAGTATTTTAAAGAGAAGCCCATTTGTCAGTATCCTTTCCCAAACAATACTCACTTCAAGTAGAGATCCATACAGTAATATAAATTGTATTTCCTGTTGGTCATGCAGGAAATTCTAATTGTTTTTGAATATGAAGTAGGTTATTTGGAGAACAACAAGAAACATACAAACAAACAAACAAAAAACAACAAAAACAAAACTGCATTTATCAAACCAGTATTTGTGCTTTTCTATCTGAAGTCTCTAAGGAAATATGGGATGCCTACAGTTCTCCCCAGGAATTCCCCAGAATCTAACAGCTGCCAGGCTGTTAACATGGCAGAAATTTTCCTGTTAACATACATCTTACATTTGCAATGTCACTGCTACTTCACACATCTGGCCAATGTCACAAGATTTCTCCTTCTGACATCACTTGAAAGACAACCATCTGTGATGCCATATGTAAAAGTGTCTATAAAATGGCCAAACTTCATTAAGCAAGATTGAAAAGAATTGCATGATGTTTGCATACATTTATAAAAAAAAAAAAAAAAAAAAAAAGGCAACAACANAAAAAAAAGGCAACAAGATACATACTAGATTCTTCACACTGGTCTAGTTATGGTATTGTACTATAACAAACATCCTAGCAGTTACTCCCCTGTCACCTTCACCTTGGGTATGGCAGCATAAGTGCTTTTCAGTCTGCTCCCACTGAATTCTGTGAATATGAGCTGAGTTTAAAAAAGGAAATTCTACCATTCTGAGTGTTTAAATGATCTGTATTACTCTCACAGACCTCTAATATCTTAACACAGTTCATCTGTACAGTACGTTTGACTTCTTTTTTAATCTTCAGTGAATTATTTGGAACAGGCTGCCCAGAGAAGCTGGGGACACCCCATCCCTGGAACTGTTCAAGGCCAGGCTGGATGGGGCTTTGAGCAACCTGGTCTAGTGGGAAGTGTCCCTGCCCATGGCAGGGGGTTGCAACCAGGTGATCTTTAAGGTCCCTTCCACCCCAAGCCATTCTGTGATTCTAGATTTCTTGATGATGAGAGGCTTCAGCAGTTTTGAAAATCTTATGGCTAACAGTTAGATCTGGGTACTCTAACAGAAATATTGTGCAAGCTGTTCTTTTGAAATTCCTTATATTTGTAATGAGGAAAGACATATCAGTCTGTCGATACCAGTTTGTCCCACTCTGAAGAGAAAATTTAGCATGATGATTGTTTACATGAAATATTGACTGCTTCAGAGACAAAATTATTAATGAAAACATCTATTCCATAGTTGAGTACAGAAAAATAAATTCTAATCTAGGATATTCATCCCAGATCAGTAATTGATTCCCTTCATGAATCTTCCCTTTGTATTTTACAAAGGTCAGACACAGGCTTCTAGATGTTGCTCCACAGGAAGAAATGAGAGAAAGAAATGGACTCCAACATATATAGCATTGAATCATACTGAACTATCCACTACAGTGCTGAAATATTCAAGTGTAAGACTGCGGGTGTTATGCTTACTTTTCTAGCTGATCTATTAAACGGCCTGGCCTGCAGCATCTTTTAAGTATTGGCAGTTTCCTGTCAGGAGACATGGCAGCCCAGTGATACAGTATTGCCAGTGCTAGCCCCTGGCCACAGGCATGTACTGAGTTTGCAACACCTCAGTCCTTAGGCTTGTCAGCTTGCTCTGTCTGAGCTTTTTGTGACTTGCTTGCAGCTTTGCTGTTACTTGGCTTAGTTGTAAAAGCAATTCTTCACATGACAAGGTAGTTGTGAATAACTCATTTTATTTTTGTAAGGTACAACCATAGTTTTTGTACAGATAGCAGCACGGAGTAATTATTCTGTGCAGAATGAAGAGAACAAAGAAACAGTAACTAACTTCTATAAGACTCAACATTTATAATAAAATCTAAACAACACAGACTTACAGAGCAATGAGAAAAGAATAACGCGCAAATATACATTAGAAAATACATAAAAATGTCCCCAAGCAGATTCTAGAATGAGGAAGAGGCAATCATCAACTTCAACACCATTTTACTCCCAGCAAAGGTCTCAGGGTGCCATTGATTTGCCCTATTCCTCCTTACACACCTGCTATCAACACTGGGACACAGGGGCAATGGAAAGGTGACCATAACACCAGGAAAAAGGCTAGATACTAGGAAATGTGTGCACAATAATTTTAACTCAATTTTTATTGTGATCTTTTCTATGCAATACCATTAATTTCTTTTTTTCTTCTTCCTCTTAGATCTGCATTAATAGCAGTTCTTTTATTAGAAGGCTAAGGCTTCAATTATAACACTAATAAATTCTTAGCTTTACTTCTAAGATGTGTTTCTTTTTTGAGCCTAGCAAAATTCTGAATGTAAAAGTAGCTAAAAGAGAATTTCCAGCTCAAGTAGACATTAACTACAACGTAGCAACAGGCACTTGGTTACATCTATTGACTTGTGTAACCTGTTGTGATCTGTAATGCACGATTACATTAAATGACTTTTTTCAACACAAAGATTGTTTTTCAACACAAAGTGTTGAAAGCGTTGATTGTGTTTCAACACAAAAATTTCAACACAGTCTGAACCATAAGCTTGTTTCCAGGTTATTCCAGCCTGGTCGTCTGGAAAACTCAAACTGAAATGTGGATCCAAATCAACTGGCACCAAGAAATGCAGAGAACGTTGTGACTCAGCCAATCCTGATCTTCACAGCTCAAACCTTCACTCCAGCTGTTTAAAGTCATCATTTATGAGCTTCTGGATATCCACACCAAAACTGGTGTGTATAGCTATCCTACATTTAAAAAAGCAAAAAAGGACTATATCACTTGATGAATCAGTAAAATTATTATCGTTAGGCAGTATGTTGGCATGAAAAAGCAAAACGCTCTTAACTTTACAGAATATTAGAAAATATAAGGTTTGCATTGGTAGGTATTAAGTAATCTCAGATAAAATCAGTCATCTTTCTCTGGCAGACCAGCCTAGCTTTGACAAGAACATAAGCTATGAACATTTCCCCATTACCTTTTCAATCTCCTTCAGATAAATCCTAAACTTTGTTTGCATACTATAATTGAATTGAAGACAAGTCCCTGTCTCGTATCAAAACAAGCATCTCCTGAGAACCATCAGTGAGCAACCAATTACAAAGATTAGTGTTAGTTCATCTGTTACATGAAATGACTCCCTACAGAAACACATTGACAGGCACACAGCACTCGAGATCAATAGAATCTTTCCTCTTCCTCTCCCTCTAATTCCCCAGAGTGCCTAGCAAGGACAGATGCCCATAGAAATTGGTTAGTAAAACAGCAGACAGGATGTAGTTGTGTTCTTTCTTAACAATAATCTTTAGGAAAACAAATCTTTCAGCAGGAAAACCTTAAAATACAAATCCTCTTATTGCAAAGGAAAACCTCAAGGTCTCCTCATCCAGCAAAAGTCACGCTCATTCGCCATTCAAACAATGGCATCCAGGATTTCACTTTAATTAGTATCACAGAATCACAGAATCATTCAGGTTGGAAGAGACCTCCAAGATCACCTATTTGTCCTACTACCTGAGCTTAAGCCTACCAACTTGACATCAAAAATGCCAGTCTAGCCAAAAATCAAACCTCAGAAATTCTCTCCTGGAAACCCTTGACACCCTGCATCATTGTGGCCTCCAGCTTCCAAAAAAGCATAACAATACCTACAAGTTACGGCACCTACCAGCTATATGGCACATCACACCTGAAGATTTTACCCACACCAAGACAGGGCACCGACAGCTGCCTTCTGGCAGCTCACCCAGCTAAGGGCTGCACACCCCACACACACTCAGAGTCCTCGCAGGTGACCACCACCACCACCACACCTCTGATCCCAGCCAGGAGCACTGAGAGTCCTCCTCACTCTATCCCTGCAACTGCATAAGTATCTTTCATTACAAAGGGAGACTGCATAGCCCCCCACCAGCCAGCTCTGAACGCCTTCCAGTTCCAAAAATAATGAATCAAATAACCGTTAGGCTGGCACAACATTTATACTTAAGTATAGTGGTATAAGTCTCACTGAAGATTTTTGGTTTGAACATCAAGACAAATGTTTGGGTGGTGGGGCCTATTTAGCAGCGAGCTCCAAGAAAGAACTGGAGGTTTGGTTACTTGAGAGTTTTCAAGAATGAAAAGCTTGAATAAGAGTAATAATTATGTTGTAAAGAGCAATAGCACCCCAATAAGAGTGTTAAGAGTGAGGAACAGAAGTCCTAATAAAACATAGGGCAAAAAGATAGTGCCTAAGTTCCCTGGCTAGCAATAAAGAGCACAGTTGCACTGACGTCAATGATTTCTTCTGCTTAGCTATAGCCATTTACATCAGCTTGAGAAGCTGTCAATATGATTAACACTTCCTAATTTCTTAAAGGCTGCTTGAGTTTCATGCAGTTTGTAAGTACTGAGGGTTGCAGAAGCCAAAGCTGTTTATTCTGGTGTCTAACCTTAGATCTATTTTCAGGCCTTATTGCATTAAGGATCAGTACACACAATACATCCATCTGAAAACCTGTCAGTCCTAACACCAGAGATGTTGGCACTCACAGTAGTATATGATAAAAAACACCCACTCATTATAGATACACTGGTGTTTTTGGGTTGATGTCATTGTACATAGGCTTTTTGAAGAGAAATGCCATAGAAGCAGTGAAAATTTTAGAGCAAGTGAGGACCACAAATTAATGGAGTTGCGTGAAGTACATGGAAAAAAGCAGTGTCTATAACATTGTGGATAGAAAGACAAATATTCACTGGACAGACTCTCTATTAAGATTTATAAAGACAGTTAAGCATCTTCATATCTAAAAAAAGTAGCTGGCTCAAATATGCAATTCCATATGATTTTTAGTATGTTTTAATTAGCTCTCTAGCACTAATTGCATAATCCATTGCTTTAAATATTTAGATATTCTGGATGAGAGGATTTATTGTATATAGATTGTCATTCTTTTACAATTTTATGATTCATTTTCCTCTTACATTTAGGATCCCTGCAATACAAACAATCCTGTTATACTTACCCTGTGATAAGATTCCCAAGACATTTCTTACAGATGGGGATTCTGCCTATATGATAGATGCTGCACAGGATATTCTTTGATAATCCCTCGATCTGTGAAATGACAATTACAGCATCTTTCAACTACACCTAAATAATTAGTGAATATTTTAAAAGAGTAAAATAAAACTCATAGAAAACATTTGTAATCAAAAGTTTGTAACAGCTATTTTAAATGTCTTCTCTGTTCCAATAATCTTTATCACCATATAAGCATGCCTTAAAAATCCTGATGAGAAAGAAAATGTGCAAAGGACATCCATGATGCGGATTAAATATGCTCAGCCCAAACCATTGAAATTAGTTTCAAAAGCTTAAATGACAAACAATTCAATGATATGAGGAGTGAAGGATGGGAATAGCCTGATGTGTAGTCTGCATTTTAAGGTAAAAATAAAAGGTTCAGTTATAAGCCATACTGAGGTGGGGTTTTTTGTTTGTTTTTTGGTTTTAGTCAGGTCAGTGTCTCAAGCCCTTCACATCACGTCTTTCTGTTTCTCAACCAATGAAAAGAAAACAACTAAGACCCTGCAGTACAACATTTCATTTCAAATTGGCTTGTGATTAACAAGCAGAATACATACACAAACCAGACCAAACGGGCTCTACCCTTATTACAGTATTAACTATTTCCCCAATCCAATTTATTTATACTGAATGAGAATTTATTGATCCTCAAGAGCTGATTAACATGTGAACAAATTAAATGATGAGTTAATTAAGCCAAACACTCAAGATTTCCAAATTGCAGTCTCTGGCCTAGCTAGAATTAATTTTCCAAGGATAAAGTTGCTAATGACAGGTTACCCATAAATATGATTACAAGTTTAAATAAAAGAGAGGTTTCCCCAAAGTACGAATTTGCAAAAAAAAAAAAAATTGAAAATCCAAGTGCCACATACACAAATGCTGGTTGTGATCAGTACCTTAAAATTCTGGAATTCACCCAGTATTTTGTGTTATTTAAACAAAACAGACAGCTTAATTAACCTATTTCTGGTTTCTCTAGCACAAAGTGAACCTTGGGGATTATAAAACAGGAACACAGTGCACACCATCATAGAAACGTACTGGTGGCTATTTAAGAGGTTGCAGGATCTGGCCTAAGACTGTTCCCAGAAATGTAAGTTTAAAAGGATCTGTACCTCTGACAGGAATCAGCAGAGACCCAGCCAAACTTTCTTTGCCCCACCACGTGTGGGGAAGGAAAGTAATGGTTTCAGCTCCAAATAGAACAGGGTTTACCAGAAAATATGCACTCCTTTTGGCATTTAGAGCTGCACTCAGTTTCCATCACTGTCATTTTCCTCTCTCTCAATCTGCAGAAGTCCTAATGAACAATGGAGGCATTTGGTCACACTCTTCATTGCATGGTTTCTTTCCAATGCAGTGTTATTTTTTACTACCTCGCTGCTTTTTTTAACTTACAAAAAGGCTTTTCTACACATTATGAAAGATAGAAGAACATGCTGAAATGTAGTCAAGGACAAGTTGTGTTGCTCTTATCAGGCTATCCAAAGAGCACGGTGCTAGATATCAAAGAGCACTGTGAGCATAATTATTCTTAATACAACTAAAAAATGAATGTTTTTCATATACCTATATAAGAAAAGCCATTGGTTTTGTTTTAACCTTTAAAAATGATTAATTTCAAAATATAACATCCATTTCAAATTAAACATTTGAAATCTTAGCTTCAGAATTGAAACATTTCATCCAGGTTTCTTTCCTTCTGCCTACCCCAAAAATTTGATAAAGTCAAAGTGAAGCACACTAAAACCAAGTATTCATTTCTTTGTTAGGAAAGTGCCACCTTTGCTCAATGCCGTTGCCATTTTCCTTGGAAATCTGGTTTTAAATGTCACATAAGTAGCTCTGCTGATGCTGAGCTCTGCAATGTGGGCTGAGCAGCTGAGAATCTTCCCCCACACAGACAGAGGTGTCAATATCTCATAAGCCTGTTTTCATCTGAGCCTCCTTATTCCCTGACTCTTCCCTCTCTTGAGCCTTATTAGCAGAACTTTTAAATCAGTTTCAGTACTACCTGCCAGCAAAGTTTCTGTACTTTTTTTTTTCTTTCATTCAGTCTGTCAAAAAAGGAGGCAACACTAAGAACTTCCGCGTTAATTTGAATATTCAAATACACAGTGCTTGGAGAAGCTTAAAAGTAGACAGAAATAGTTGTCTGTGTCTGCTTTACATTTATCATTGAAAATAGTGGGGTGGATCCTAAAAGAATAATGTGGAAAACAACAGAATTAGTCCGACAAACTACTACATGAGAAATCTTAAATGGGAAGAGAAATAAAAAACAGTGCTGTGCTCTAAACAGAGTTATCAAGGAGGTTTCTTTTTGTCAGTAGTTCAAAACTAGAACAGTAGAGAGAAGAGTTAACACATGCATAAAAACTTTCAAGGATAAATAATTGGCTTCATTTTTCAGAGCTCTCCTTCTAGCACCTTTAGTAAGCACTCAAACCAAAGTTTGAATGTCATACAAGCATCACATCCTCCATACAAAAAGCCTGCCCAGAATTTTCCTCCCTAGACCTAACTCATTTCCAGAAGTCACATAAAGGGCATAAAATTACCATCAGGTTTTAATCGTCCAATGCAGTGGCCAGCCATGAAAATTGAAATTCAATTTCTGAAGTAAGTGCTCCACAGAAGAGTAAGTGCTGTCATGGAGCACCAGTGGTGATGGGTGCAATGGGTGGCAGGGAGCCCTGGCTGGGCATACCTTGCTGCCTGAGGCCTGTTGTGAGGAGGTTCAGAGGTCATCTGTGCCCAGCTAAGTGTCCACATTGAATTGTCAAAGAAGCAGAGAAAGATGATTCCAATTAGATATTTTACAGTAACAGGGGGATAGACATGTGGTCTGAATTGATTTAAATTTATAGGTTGGACTGGATGATCTTAGAAATCTTTTGCAGTCTAAATGGTTCTATTATATTCTATGAATTTTAAACCCACCCCACTGTGTGGTTTTGTGTCTGGTATTTCCATACCAGATGCAGCTGGCACACTGCTTGAAAAGTGGAAGACTGGGAAAAAAAAAATCATATGTAATCTGTCTGAAAGTTTTTAAATGCTGGCAGGTTTGAAAGAAAGAAGAAACACAAAACGGCATACTAAGCACCAGCATGACAAAGCCATGGCATCACTAGCAATTCTTGCAGCCCAGTAAGCAAAGATCTAGAGGCAAATGGAAGATACTAACAAATTTCTAAGATCCTGTTGTCCATTCTTGACTTTTCTGGGGCAAGGGGATTACTTCAGGTTGGATTTAGTCTACCTCTGCCTGCTGAATGCCCATTAATGGACCACTTCTGGTTTAGCTTCATCAAAAGAAAACTCATTTGCAGGCTTTGAAACTATTCCATGTGAGCCAAAATACAATAAAAGGTGGAAAATGTAGAATTCACTCTAAAATACATTTTTGATCCAACTAAAATGCTTATGTAGAACTACTGAAACTGTCCTGATTTTTGCTACTCAATAAGTGAACGTGAGTTACCAAACAGGGACCCAGCTTCAGTCTCTGCTTACCTCACTGTTGTTATCTTGCCTCATGACAGAAGATCATTGTCAAATTTCAGCCTTTGCCTACCTCACTGGTTAAAGGATCTTTCCAACCTATAACAGCAGATGTCACTGGTATAGTAGTACCACATCAGACTTCTTTCAACCTGGTGGCTATTTCCTAGCAATATTTTAATCACTTCCCAATGAAACTGTGGCTTTTCAGAGGTACTGACAGGTCAGAGAGAAAAGCAGCTGCAAACTGACATTGCACGCCTGAACCAAGGCTGGGTAAGAGGTTTGTCCAGTATCACCAGAGGTTGTCACTCAAGTAGTCCACCAGCACACTGAAAACACATGAATATCACTAAACATTTAAATAATTTGTTATAAATGAGTGGCAATCCAGTAGGGTATTATTTTGTAGGTCTAGAAAGACTGGATATATCATATCCCTCTTGCAGGAAGTTTATAGCTGCTATCACAACACTCCAAAAAATGCCAGGACATTACTAGTCTGTTTACAACTCTTTTGTTTGAGAAATAGTGACAACTGACCTATACCAGTCACAATAAAACATTCATGTATTAAGTGCCCCATGACTAGGCCCAAGAAAGATACAAAGGAGAAGACTACAGGATTATAGTTCCCTCTTGCTGTAGATTTGATTTGTGCTGGCACTTTTGCCATTTTATAGTAAAAAAGTAGCTAGATGGCAGTGATGTCACCCCAGACTGAGCACTTTTGCTTGCAGCAGTCACCTGTAAGGCACGTAAAGTTCCCAAGTAAATCCCCAAGCCACAGGCCTTTGTGATTAAACCCTGTGGACAGGAATGCCAACCTACCTTTTCTGAGAGAAAGTTACTTGGTGAACCAGCAGGCATCCCTAATAGTGACTGCAAAATCTTACAGGTGTAACAAAAATTGGCTTTTAGCAGGGGACATTTTGCAAATTGCAGCAGCCTTGAATCTGTGCCATCCGTGCCTCAATGCTTGAATTCCACTACGTCCCTACCCTACGGTAAAATGACAAGATAAAACGCAATTTACAGAACAAAGACACTAAGTAATCAAAGAGAATGAATCATCCTTTGACCTGTTACGTTTTTTAATTAACCTGTATTGCTAATAGATGACTGGATTATCTCTCTGACAGTACATTATGGTAGAAAACAACAATTGCTTTTCTCCATAAATCAGATCATGCATACTCTACAGTAATTTAGGGCATTGAAGAATATTTCATGTAAGACAGCGTTAATGATTTTGCAAAGAAATCTTTGGGGATTCCTGGCTTCAGGTTAGAATAACCAAACTGACCTGGATAAAATCATCAACATGGAAGTTTGATTTAATTGATTTGGTTTATTTCAGCAATCTACACTCAATCATCCTTGCTAACTCCAGTCTTAGGCCTCAATAAAAATATAGGAAAAGTGTGCAGACAAAATCATTGCTACTACTAATCAAGACAAAGAGCCTAGTCAGAAAAAAGGTTGAAAGGCAGATGATTCCCTGTTTAAGAGCCATATGAATCATAAGAGTTACTGGCCACAAATTTGTCCCTGAGCCATGTTTATAGCAACTCAGATCCAAATAACCATTAGATGCCTGTTTCTGACAGGGAAACATGATAGAGGGGAACATTTTAAAGATTATGAAGGAAACTTGAGTGTTCAAAATGTAGTGGTAGTTTTGTGATGTGTAATTTACAGAGGTAGGGAGCAGAGGCCTTTCAGAAAGACAGACATCAGGTGGCAAGAACGTGTTCTCAGGGGACGACTCAAAGCATGACAGGCACATCAGCCCTACTGTAGGCAGCCAAGCTACTAACTCCATCAGCTTCAGGACTACCTCTGTGCAGTTAAACCTTTAATCTTGCTGCAGACCAGCCTCTCTCTGCATATAAACACAGAGGCAGCTCTGCAGCTGAGTCAACATGACACCAGTATGGTGCAAGCAGCTGCTGGGCTCCCATCACCAGCCTGCTCAGGTAGGAGCAGGACGACAGCACCCAGCCCCTGCTGCCTCTGGGCAGAGTTGTGGCAAGCAGCTTCCCACACACATCTGTACAGCTTCGTCCCTGAGGTTTCACCTCTGCAAAGCACGTTGGACATTTTCCAGAGCATTCAGCTCAAGCACTACAAGCCCTGCACTACTGAGAGTATACACAGTTTAATCACATGGCTTTTTGAGCTTTCAAGTCTAATCAATAAGTTGCAAAAATATAGGTATTTTATGAATCTTTGTTATGAGATTACTGAACTGATCAACTGACACTTGTGACAACAATAAAGCTACAGAATCATACGAACATATGTTCTAGCAATATCAACAATGGCATTTGGATGAATATTACAAAAAAACACCAAATCACATCCAACATATAATGTATCTAAAAATGACAAAGGAAAACACTTATAAGGGTCGTACTAATAGCAGGAAAGTACAAAACCACATTTAAAAGTTGGTAGTTTGGTAGGGAGAACAAAGCATCCCCCTCTGGACAGCTTCTACCTGGCACCCAGCCTGTCCCGTTGCAGATGAGATTGGCTTAACTTATGTGTGAGTTTATGACTAGCTGATAAGATCTGTAATTGTACAGTTTATCATTTTGTTAATCATGTCAGAATCATTAGTTATTTTCCAAATCAAAAAGCTATAACCTTTTTCTCACAACATTTAAACATTATTTTGAAATACTTTTAGGTCTAATCATAAATGATAGCCTAATAAATCAGTGTTGAAACTAATTGTAATTAATTCCAGCATCACAAATGTGTGAAGATGCCTTTTTTGCTCCAGGCTGGCCTTGGTGCCCACCAACCATAGCACAAGGGGCTATACATAGATGAATTACTTCATTACAAAAACTGCACTCACCCTGGAAAGTTTGCCAAAACCCTCTGGCATATATTATGTAGAAGAGCTTAGACATAATTAGCAGAAAAAAATTTTGACATGTTATCTTTTCTTGTTCAGTAATTTGGCTAGTGTCTTCTCATGCTGATAAGAAAGGTCTGTGCTGAAATGGAAGATCTCTCCGGAAAAGTCTGTGTGCTTTGGGCACATATCAGAGAGGTTGGCAGGTCAGCCATTAGGAGGTGATGGACGCCTCATGAGTTTTCCAAAACCAGTGCAGGGCAGACACTGATTTTCTGCAGTTCATGTACCTTTTTTTTTTTTTCTTAAGACTTTAAATTTTACTATTTCTGCCCTGAATTCACACAGTCTACCTTCTACATCAAGTTAAAAATATTTAATTATAGTAAACAGGGAAGAGAAGAGCTATCTAAAAATAATTCAACAGTTGTAAAATAAGCAGGCTACACTTCTGAACTTGAGGACTATATACTTGTTCTTCCAACAAACTTAGTGATAACAATTCTGGGAAATAGGTGCACATCTCCTGTGATACCAACCTTTATCCTGGCAATTTACCATAGCCAGGAACTAGAGAATAAGATGTTTTTATAATATGCACAAGGGATTTAGTCCAGATTAAATGATGGCCTTGATTTAAATTTACCTTCCTGAAATTCACAATTAAACTAAAACCTGTCCGTGGCAGAACCACATCAGTGCTAGAGATGCTCAGACAGGATTCCAAAGGGACAATGGAACTCTTGAAGGTTAACTGAGGTGAACCTTTCAGCAAGTTCTGTGACCACTGCCATGCAATGACATGGCATCAGTCAGCTGCCATAGGATATGCTCTGCGAACTACAAACACCAGCATACATTACTGCAGTTCACAGAGCAACTTCAGCAGCTACAGTATGAGAATCAGTAAATGGCTTCTTGACAATGCCAGATACTAAACAGATAAGATCTCCAGCAGGCAGAATTAAAGCCTGGTTAAGAAAGAAAGGGAGAGGGAGAGAGTGAGGGCTCAACATGGATTTGAATATTCAAAAAACTAAAGGCATGTCAGCACAGATTTGCAATGAGAATATTCTTGCTCTCCAGTCCAGTGAAAAGCATCAGCTTAGCTTATACCACATGCATACCAGAAGGACCTGTCAGCTCATGACCAAGTGGAAAGGAGCAACCTCAAGAAATTGCCCATGATTCTCATTGATAATTCCAGTTTGTTTGTTTAGTTTTTGTATTTTTTTAATAAATCATTTTCTGAAATACTTATCCAAAAGTATTAAATTCTCACATTCCTCCTGAGACTTAGCCCATGACTATATTTTAGGAAGAAACAGAAGTCTCAGATGGGTCAAAATACACAGTGTACCATAGTGACAAACATCACAGTAGATATACACGAAAAACGGTCAATTTATTCAGTCCATCTTTCCAGTACGCTAGAAAGCCAAATGAGTCAACAGCTTACTTCAAATAAAATGGAAAAAAAAAAAAAAAAAAATCTGTGACAAAGTTATGCATCTATCCCAGCAAAATTTTCAAGACAGCACAGAGCAATATATTGTCTCCTGAAATCTTTTCCCAGGTTTCACACAGCTGCTTCACACTGCACATTTGCAGGGCTGTGAAGAAGGTTGCATAAGGCTGGTTTCTCAGTCTCCAAAGTAAGATATGTCACTTGATGGGGAATGGCTGCCTGCACATTTTGCAGTCTCCCCATCACTGTCAGAGGGATTTTCAGTGTTAGCTTGAGTTGACTCTTGTGAACTTCTTCACTCAAGGAGTTCAGGAGTCTCTCCAGCAACTGCAAAGGATTTTAGTTCAAGCATTTTGACCTGCACTTTTCAAATAGACTCCAAGGGCTGATTATCAATCAAGCAATGGATATCTACAACAGAGCCATCCTGTCTTCTGAAAATCTGTCCTTTTATTCCTGCGTAGCTCTAGAATTTAACCTCTTTTGAAGATCTGCTTCAGAACAGTGAAGTTTTCCTTTTTCTCATATAATCAGGGTATTTCTACCTATGACCAAAATTTTTTAAAAAGGATATATTTTTCTGAGTACCTACCAGACCAGCAAGTGTTTCACATACCAGAAGTAATATTAACCCCTTCCTTGGCTGCATTTTCTGTGTGTACAGGAGGCTTTTTGTGAATATTGCTTTGCAGCTGAGCACTGAAATTGTGTCATCACTGTGATTCTTCCATATAAAATGATTTCCACTGAAGAGCAAGCTACAGCACAGAACTATTACAGAATGAAAGCTCTTATCTGAAAACACACCGTGGAAAAGCAGGAGAGACAGAAAGAGGTATCATGTAAAAACATACATTAGTTCTTAGTATCTGACTGGAGAGCTGTATTTCTGAATGAAATAATCCTCAGCTGGTTCAACTACTTTCTGGGGGGGGGCGGGGGGGGGGATAATAAATAAATAAAATAAAGAAGTTGACTTTTAAGGAAACGAAACCTCACAGGAGGTATAAACCTAAAGTCCGGGTGCAAGTGGTGCACAGGAGAATTAGGAGACACTCAGATCAACAGAGGCTGTGTCGCTGCTCCAGGTGTTATCATCAAGAAAGTGTCCATGCAGATGTGGCCAGCCCTGCCCAACCTGTCACCCACATAACAAAATCCCTCTGTGGCTCCCCAAGCAAGTGCCTCAGCTCAATCCCCAGGTTACCAACACTGAGCTGCCCCTACCCCATGGGATATCGGAGATAGACACCCATCCTCACATGAGCATCATATCCTGACCTGCTTCTCGCACAGAAGCCACACTTCAACTTCCCACAAGCTCTGTGAGGCTCAGGAGTCCCACTCTGGCTTCACACTCAAACTTCTTATACCCACAACTAGCATTTTACTTCATATCAATGAATTATTGTTTGTTTAGAAATCAAAACAAAAACATACTGAAATGAAACAAAATTGGGTGACATTTGGAATAATAAACTCTGTGGTAACAGTATATTTAAGAATACTGAAAATAGCTACTTTGAGAAGAATAAAATCTGTTCTTGTCTCTTTGAGTAAAATGTTTTCCTTTACTTTTGGTTTCATTTCATGGCTCTTATTCTGCAAATACCTTCCCCCTGTGTAGCCAATTTGTTGGTTCCAAAGGACCTTGAGAATCTCTAAGGTGGTGCTGCATTATGTCTACCGTGCTAGCTGCCACAGGGGCATACAGAAAAGTACCAAAAGGGGAAAAAATACAGCATGCATTGCTACCTGCAATTCACATTAAAACTAAGTAATTTCAATGAAAAATCTCTGGAAGCCACTGCTAATGGTGTAACTCTTTTTCCTGAAGAAGAGCAGGGAATCATGCAGTCTGTATTCTCAATATAAAGCATGTGTGCCCCATCCCCCACCACCACCCGATCTTTCTATCGCCTGCTGCTTTCTTCAGTTCTATTTGCTATTCATTCTCCCAGCAGTCCTAGAGCTCCAACTTTGGATTCTGTGGGAGTAAAATATCGCATAACAATGGAAAACAATCTTTTTTTTTTTTAATGCATGTGAAATCGCCATGAAGACTATTGTGGGTCTGATTCTCATCTCTGCTGACTCCAACTGAGCAACTTTTGCTGGTGCAAATGAAACCAGACTCCAGTAGAGTATCTCTGTAGGAGATCCTGAGAACTCATTACTTGGGATATGATTTATTTTCCCCTTGTATGGACTAAATTAAGAAGCCTTCTTCCTGCAAATAATTTGCCTGCCTGCACAGGAATTGCCTGTTCCCCCTTGTGGGCCATTAATGTTTGTATTGCTGCCTACATCACGGTATTTTCATTTGGATAGCACTGAGCTGAACACAAGGGCTTAATACTTGTCATAGCACCCCCAGCAGAACTTGACACCTATCCCTGCTCTATTTTTGTGCCTTTTGGCATTTGCAATCAATGTTTGTCTTGTTTGTCAGCCTGCTGCCATCAAGTTCATTCATTACAAATCCTCCCTGTAAAGAAACATTATGTGACAGGATTTGCTGTAAGCCTTGTTTGACCTAACAGCAATCCAGTAAAACAGCAAAGCCAGCTTGCTATAATTTAGATGGGAGGGATGTTTCCCCTTCTAATTTAACACACTTGGGAAAAAATAAAATGAGATTTCCTTCCCCCCTCCTTCAGTCATCTTTTCTTCCTAGTTCTCACATAGCAGCATAGAGGCGCCAAAACCTTTGTCCAACTTCTGACTCTTACCTTCTTGTAGGGGCATTCAAGGAGCATACACCACTGCAAATTTCAAACTTGTGACCAGATGTGTGTTTGTCCCAAAACCAAATATAGGCACTCTTGCTAGACATTCATCCAGCCATCAAGTGTTATTATCTAATGGGTGCTTATCTCTCAATGGTACATCTGCAGTGTGGTCAGGAGGAAGCATATATACTGGCACATACCACCATAAGCCACTGAAGAAAGAGGGTAGAAAAGAGTCAGACATCGGACATCTGAACTGCTTATGCAGACTGGATTTGGCCCATGGGCAGAGGTTGACCACTCTTTCTATCGTTGCCTGTTCCCAACTTTACAGGAAACGAACATTCAGGTTCTCACACACTCTTCTCACACAAACCTGTTCAATTTGCCTCCTTAGACTGCTTGAAGAATGTCCATAAGGCTTCCCATCTAGGCAGCTATGGGTTAATTGCCTCAGCACAGAGGAAGACTCAGCTGCTGAAAATAAGACCATAAAAATATGCACTAAAACCTAAGAAGAGAAGGGGGTAGAACTGCAATGAAGAATAACTTAAACACATTTTATTCCCTGAAGCCCAACTGCTTGTGAAGACAAAAAAAACTGTTCAATTTTTTCAAATATAAAATACAATTCCTTAAGAAGAAGATTATATATATTATTAAAAAAAAAAAAAAGAAGGAAATAGAACCTCTCCTACTCTAAATCATAACAAAATCATTGAGAATCTCATACCTGTCCTTGCTGTACCCTTACATCTTGAAAAATCATGTGTCCCCTCCTCCTCTACCTTATACCCATACACTCAAAGCAGCAGCTGTCTCTCATGTCCTCCCATTAGTCAGTTTGAATGTTTATCACTCTCACCTGCAAGCTGTAACTGTGAATGCAATCCTGCTCTGTCAGTGAAACCTTTTGGATTAACAAAACATTCCTGCCTCCCAAAGGTGAAATTCTACTTTGATAACATGTAACATTATTGAAAGGATCAAAAAGTGATCAGTGGTTACAGAGTGAAAAATAATAGTGTAGGTAAATTGGACATATAGTAAACTCAACAGTGAATTAAATCCCCTTCACCTCCTCTCTTCTTTCCCAGACAGGTGAAAAGGTGAAGGGCATACAGCAAAGCAACCTATTCCTCTTGTAAGAACTAAAATACTCATGATGGTGCAGCAAAACTGCAATTCACCACTATTAAAAGCTGCAGGAGTGCGTTGCTGTAAACAGAAAGAACTAGCTAATCCTGAGGACTGGCATAAACTGCATATGAAACTGTCCTGGTTTTGGCTGGGATAGAGTTAATTTTCCTCCTACTAGCTGATATGGTGCTGTGTTCTGGATTCAGGATGAGAATAATGCTGATAACACACTGATGTTTTAGCTGTTACAGAGCAGTGCTTGCACAGAGCCAGGGACTTTTCAGCTTCTTATACCGCCCTGCCAGTGAGGACACCAGGGGTGCACAAGAAGCTGGGAGGGGACAGACCCAGAACAGATGACCCAAATTGGCCAAAGGGATATTCCATACCATATGATGCCATGCTGAAAAATTAATATGGAGAGGCTAGCTGGAGTGGGGGAAGCAGGGGGGGCAGCTGCTCGGGGACGGGCTGGGCATCGGTCAGCTGGTAGTGAGCAATTGCATTGTGCATCACTTGCTTTGTACATTCTATTATTATTATTATTATCATTGTTATTATTATTTCCCTTCCTTTTTCTGTCCTATTAAACTGTCTTTATCTCAACCCATGAGCTTTTACTTTTTTTTTTCACTTCCAGTTCTCTCCCCCATCCCACTGGGAGGGAGGGGGTGAGCAAACAGCTGTGTGGTGCTGAGCTGTCTGCCAGGTTAAACCACAACAGAAACCAAGCATACAACAGTTAGAAACACATAGTAAGAACTTCTGCTGTAAGCTCCAGCCTTGGCAATTGGAAATGATAAAAGCAGAAAAAGAACTGTGTATATAGTAGTCAAGCACAGTAAAAATCACACTTCAGTGTGATGCAGACTTGGAAAGATCAGTTCCAGAAGCTATTTCCAATGATAAAGGAAACTAATGGATTCCCTGGTGAGGCCTCTTCAGGGAAACAGCTTACAATTCTTGTCACCTATACACAGCAAAGAAGAACCTGGACTAGAAAACAAATATGGCATGTGGAATGAAGAGATGGATAGTGGCTTTAAATTCTCCATGAAAATTGGAAATTTTTCTTATGCGCTGACATTTTGGTACAACTTTTCAGTGGAATTTGTGAAGGTGAAAAGGAAACAAAATAAGCTTTTTTTATGATGATATTGACAATTTACAGAAGTAATTACATGTATGTAATATACAGTCTGTGAGATACAAGGGATCTGTGCTCACTGACCCTAAAGGTTCCCACTGTTGCTGTGCTCCTATTGCCTACCTCTGTTTTCTTCCACCTATCTTATCGCAATGACCCTCTATGAACATAGCTACTAAGGTCATATCAGTCAAAGACCACTTTGGTACAAACTGCTCTAATCTGGTGCCCTGCCTACACTAAAAATATATCAAATATCCACTTGTATGTAGGTCTAGTGTCTTATCACGCATGTTTCCTACTGCGTCCAAAGTCAAAAAGAGATTTGAGGTAATTACAGCTGATGTTAGTGAGCAATGTAGACATATACTTAATTTAGTCAGAATCTGGGGGAGTTTCTGCAAGGAAAATGAATGCATTCTGCAAGTGGGCTCCAGAGGTGGTTGGAGGAGCACACAGCTTCTGGACCCTGTTTGACCTAAATGTAAGATAAACCCTGGCATACTCAATTAATGAGGTATAGCTGCACATGTCCAGAAGTAAATCTTTAGACCCAGAAGAATGACGGTACTAAAATATGGAGTGTTAATAAAAGTTGGGCCTGAATTAGGTGTCAACTGAACAGGGGTTTCAATGTCTTAATTTGAATTTAGGCAGCTCTGTCTGGATGCCTAAAGTTTGCAGTCACAAAGCTGTGTATTAACAGAAGATATTTTTTGCCCCCAAACACCTTAAAGTGGGTGGGAATTACTCAGTTCCACACTTTTGTAAATCAGTCAAAGTCCTTCCCAGCTGTGCCCCTTAGCCTTTTTTTGCTGCAGATCTGTCAAATGGGGCACTGGCGATAGAGAGGAACCCAGACAAGTTCACTCACTGCCAAGCATGCTGGAGTCAGCCCATATCTACCCTGGTAAGAAGTTCATGCTGTTAAAATACTGAAGGCATTAACAGTGTGGATTCTCACACTCAGGAGTGTCAGGCATAGACTATTAATTAAAAACATTCTTCACTAAGGCATGGAGCCTGTTACAGACAAAATTTAAGTTGAATATTTATTGATTATTGCAGTACTTCTGTATTACTTTTAATTGCTAGTTTTTCTTTGTAATTATGCTCACTAGAGTTATAAAATAAGAGTATGACTAAGTAAAACTAGTAACACCAATTCAACTAATTAAAGTTTAAATTAATGCTGTCTCCATGTCTTTTGCAGTTATTTATCACTATAATACCTACAGCAATAAAATCATATTTAATCCATGAATCACGCTGGATTATCTAGTGATAATCACAGTAATAAGGGAAAATGATACACAGTGGGAACTTGGTTCTCAGTACCAAACAAGCTATCAGCAATAAAATACTAATGAATAATACACTTCATTACAGCCAAAATAGTGCTCCCCATCAAGAGTGCCATCAAATTGTACAACATTACTGGCAATGGTATTTGAAAAGTCATATAATGGACATGAAATTCCAAGTAAAAGGTTGACTCATTATCTGTATGTTGTTATTGCTGAAACATAATCATTTCACCTTTAGAAAGAACTCTATAAAAGCAAGAGCAAAAACTCTTCCCTGCATGCAGCAAGGCAAGTATAAGCAAAACAGTAGATGATAAGAGCCAGCATGTCATGCTGTTTTTTTTCTCTTCCATTCATATTTAATTTTCCCTTTAAACTCTGGGATAAATCAGGCTTCTTACAGAAATTTCGTCTCAGCATAAAGGCCAGAAAACAAGCCTGCCAGAGACTAAACTAATCACCTGGCAACAAAGTCAGTTTCCATTTTGTTCATTCTCCAGCTAGTCTCATTATTTAGCAATATGGGATGAACTGTGTTCTAGCTTCAACTAGACAAGATGAAGGTATCCTGATGCCTTATCCCTCACTTTATTGCAGCAGGTTAGGATATTTTCAACAAAGAAGAAGTTTAAGCCTCTCAGGGCTGGAGTACCTGAATCACTGTGATCCCTATCTAGAAGTTGAGATCAGTAGCTGATTTCCAACTGGATGCTTCAAGAAACTTGCTGATTACTGTGTATAATTTTCATTTCATCACTGGGCACCTAAGTCTCCCCATGCACAGCCTAAAAGGATGAAAACGCTTCCAGGAGAGTCACTTTGATCACATCCCTTTGCGTGATTTTCCCAGTGACTACTAGCTTTAGACAAACTCCTCACTAAGCATATACTTGTAGCTCACCTTTCGGAAGGGCCTAATTTTCCAGATGCATTACACAGTCTGGGCATTGAACTCCACATAAGCATATAAGGATTAGGCATCTTTCTTTTCTCCGTTGGGAAATACGCTATAATGGACTATAAGACAAATATAAGGCACTGCTTTCCAATCTGCTACAGCTTTCCAATTTGCTATAGCTGACTTTTCATGACAAACTAAGAAATGAGCAATGTATCACTTTTTAGACAGCTAGCTAAGCTAGTGATGGAGTAAACCCTGTGCTTATAAGGAGGGTTTGACCTCAATTAATGAATTATACTTCAAGCCATTACAGAACACACCTCCCACTGTGAATTACCAAACTAATGAGATGCAAAAGTGACAAAATCTTAATTATCCCATAAGCTGTGACAATTTTAATGAGGCAAACTGAACACAGAGGAGAATGCAGTATCATATTTCTTTCCATTTTCCTTTGGGAATTACCTTTTTCAGGATTTGGTGTGAGAGGAGTGATAGTGCAGATTGTTATATTGTTGGGTTATATTCTCTAATCACAGTCTGCATTTGTAGGAAGTTAAATTCAGTGTAACAGAACATAAATGCTGCTCATTAGGAAAATGCCTACTGTGCCCTTCACGTGGGAGTTAAGAGGAATTAGCGCTGAAACTGCTATGTATATAAAAGACCACTACAGAGCACCCTGGAGGCCTGCCCATTGGGGAAACCATCCTTTGGAAATGCCTGACTGCATTGCCCAATACATTGACCACAGAGGAGCCAAAGGTGGTGGCATTCCTCAGGTCCTGCAGCCATATGGAAGGACTTGGGTCACCCACCCAACTGGCAATTCATAGTTCACGTCCTGATTTCCCCTGATTCCTGATGAGCTGTGCCAGTCTCTTTCAATGGGTCTTTGGATGCAGAGGAGATGCTTGTGGTATAGGCTAAATATTAACATACTGAAAAATTGTTACTCAGCATACTGGGCTAAACCATTCTCCTAATTAGAACATGTCAGGAAAATCTGTGTTACTATAGAAAATGATTTATTTGACTAAACGAAAAGGTTCTTGTGTGAGAATATGCCAGTTTTGATGAAAGGAGGTCTCCCAGGTTCAGCAATGGAAAACCAAGAGTTTGAAGATGAGACCCAACATCAACAGTGAACATTTATTGCTGACTACTGGGACAAATGGGGCTGCCACGGGTCGCTTGAGCCCCTCTCAAGACATGCATCTTTCTCCACTCATTCTAACTCAAGCCTGTGCCAATCTTCACCTAAGGTTTCTTCTTTGTTTTTCCAAGTGCTTGCTTTATGCTTTATGATAATCAGAAGCTTAGACTTCTTTTCTTTATTTAGGGTGTTAACTTCACATTTTGTTGAACCAAAGTATCAAAGTTGGAAAGAAAAACCTCTGAAAAAGAAAAGATACTGGATTTCTTCGTGTACCCAGACAATAAAGAAGAGGTTTTCAGACAGAATGTGTTATACAATAAATGAACTAAATGTTTCGCCGTATGATTACATCAGTTTTGAAAACAAAGATGTTTTCCATGTGTTCCCCAAGAACACAGAGTATCTTTATGCTTCATTCCTTTATCAGAAAACTGAAGCAATTTGTAACATAGATTTACTATCTCTGAGGATTTAGCAAGACTTTTGATTGTGGGTTTCATTTGATATCATTTATAAAACCTGGTCATGTACACACAATTTATGCACAGAACTTCTAAGGTCAGACTCATTTGATCAGATGAATGAATTATTGCACACAAACCAAGAGAAAACTCAGTTGCTGACAGTCATCACTCTGATAGTGGATTTCAGTCCTGTCAGTTTTGCTAATGGCTCTAGCAGTACATTGCACAAATGGGCTGATAAATGGCAGATGTTTAGATAAGTATTCCTTTATTAGAATAAAAGCTTAGCCATTGAACTCAACTAGAAAGAAAAAAATGTCCTAACCTTCACTATGCAAAACGTAGAACCAAAAATTAAAAATACATCTCATCTAAGGAAACAGGTTTAATTCATTGATTGATTTTGGTTTTATTTCATTACTGTGGTTTGCTTTAACTATGAAAAGGGGTTATTGTAATTTAAAAGGCAAAATACCAAAAGAAAGAAGTTGGAAAACCATCAATTAATAAAAATAAATAGAAGAATAAAATAAAAAATCCAATTCCTTCCATTCATGCCAATCTTTTCTGAACCTTGTGAAACAAACAAAGAAAAAGGGTACTTTATAAATCCTTTTGCAGTTTCAAGACAAAGGAGATGCACATCAAAGATGAAGATCACCCTTAATCTTCACAACTAACTTTCCCAAGTCTGATTATTCATGCTGAAAATACTCAGTACTTCTTTTCATCCTCTTGAAGCACTAAGGAGAAAGCTTAAAATATGTCCTTCTTTATCAAGAAAGAATTAAAATGTAATTTTCTTGATCAATTCTCAGCTGTTTCAGAATCATAACTATAATTTGCCAAGGAACACACCATTTTAGAGAGAAATGAAATCTTGTATCAGAATTCAAAGAAAATTAAAAAAGAAAAAATCACAGAATTTCACCACATTGTTTTGTTTCAGAACCAGCAAGAAGGTGTCCAGCACCAACATCTTACCCGTTATTTGTCCAACTTGCTGGGAAAAAAAAAACAGTCCAGGAAACTAATTGCCCAGAAAGCCAAGCAGCGCAGGGTACAGCCAAGCCAGACCACCACAGTGGTGCAGGTAGTCAGCAGGGCACAGAAGCTGTGGCACAGGCTGGGCTGGTGCCCCTTGCTTCTACAACAGCCCATCTGGCTGGAAGCGATGGGACATGGAGCACCAAAATTTCCCCAGCTTGGTGGATGGGGATAAGAAAGTCCAGGAAACAAACAGGGAGACGGGGTGGCCAGTTGGCCCATCTTCCTGACTGGCTTTATTTGAAAGTTTGGACAGAATTGATAAATTGTCATGAAGCACTTCAGTTTTGTCAGACTGGTATTTTTCAGTGAACGTTGCTGAGGTAAGGAAAACATGTGGTCTAAGCAGGAAAAAATCTTACCACGGGCTGCAGTGTTCATATAATACTTTAAATAGTTTGGCAGAGATCACATTCCAACTCTGCTGCTTTAATAGCGTGTCTCCAAATGAAAAGGAATACTCGTCATCACAATCACTTGACCTCTCTTTGTGATGTGAATGACAGAGTAAGGACCAGGCAGGAGATGCATGTACTACCACACCAATATTCATAAGGCAAGCTGGCCACTCTGCAAGCTGGCCACTCTGCTTACTTGGCGTCTGAGTTTCATATTGACATGAACATCAGTTCTCAACTTCCCTGGAGAAGGCAGAGAGGGTGAAGAAGGAAAAGGAAGGCAGAGGTGCCTATCAAGTCATTTCCTCCTTTTGCAATCCTGGAAGCAAAGCAAGATGTGTAACTTACTCTTACACTGGTGGTGACTGCTGGAGCTCTCCTCTACCAGTACCTTGCCCTCCTGAAACCTGCCAGCTTTGGCAGGAGCAAAACATCTCCAGGATATATCTGCAGCCTGTCCTCTGGCAGAGCACTCCTATCGAGCCATGAGAGGAAGCAGAAAAGAACTACAGATCTCCTAGTAATGTCATCATAATTAATTTACCCCCAGAATGCAGTCTTTACATTTAGATCTCAGTAGGATATTTCAAACTTGCTGAAGTAGTTAATGAAAGTGCAAGTACTCATCAGGCTTGCTGTCAGGATCAGTAATTTAGGAAACTAAGTAAGGATATAGGTGCTTCAGACTAGGAAACTTGTAAAAGGAAATAAAAGGATCAGCCTATACTTTCTTACAGTACATAAAAAAGCATCTATATGTAAGAATACCAGTGAAATGCCATAGATTATTCTGGAAAATATGCAGCCTCTTCATTAATACATGAAAAAGATTGCTGAATGTATATACTAATCAGATAAATATACTGATTTGAAATTAGTTTTAATATGCTAGAAACATAATATCAGACCATAGATATCCAGGGGCAACTCTCAATTCACTTACCTTTTATAGCACACAGAAAAGGGTAGCTTTTGAGTTTATGTAAAAATATAGCATGACCTATAAAGAGACCTAGCAGGAAATCTACTCTAAACCCTGCACAAGGTAATATGCCAGTGGGTGATGATTATCTTAGTTTGAAAAATATTTTTGTACTATAGAGACTAAACATGCCATGCAAGTAATATTACTTTACAACTGTTTCTATTTTGTAGTGCCAAGCAGCCTTATTTCTTTTCTCTCCACTTAATCATGTGCTTTCTCTGTGTGAGCTACAGAATATCTGCAGATCCTAACTTTGGGATGTCAGGGGCTTGCCACCGTCTGCTTCTGTGGGAGGTTTTTCTCAATTTACATATGCTAGTATTGGCCTTTTCATACAGCCTAAGTAAGTGAGTCCAATTAAGGAGCCTTGCTGTGATCAGTAAACACTGGAATTGTTGCAAGTATTTGGGAAATGAGATATGAGGGTTTTCCAGCATTGATCTTGTTTGAAATGAGAGAATATGGTTGCTGAAAAGCTTATTTCTAAAAGGGAAAATTCTTTTTATAAAAAAAAATACTGGAACTTGAGACATTTTTTTTCTTTTGTCGTTTGAAAGAAGTCATTCTTATGGCTGATGAAAGACTTTTTCAGTGTAATGTATTTTTGTAACAAATCGGGAACCAGTTAATACAGACATTAAAATGAGCTCGACAACAGCTTTTGCAAGGCCGCTGAAATGCTTAATCATATCCTCCAGTGTAAAAATATATTTCTACCAAGCATCTAACCCTTGTTGCTATTTGAATTAAATATTCATTATAGCTACTGGGATGAATGGCATATTATAAAGGGATCAATTGTAAGGATCAGACTTATGATGTAAAAAAAGATACGATTTTTTGTTTGTTTGTTCAAGAAAACTAAACTCATGAATGTAATCCATGTTATCCTGTGACCAGACATAAGTTGTGTTGTTATGGGAGCCATATTTTCACTGTATTTTCAGCACATAGACTGTCTTCAGAAAAAGTCACAGTAAATCCATGTTAAAAACCATCTGCACCATGCTTCATGGCTAATGGAAGGGTATTTAAATTAATTATCAGATCTTTAAGTAAACTCTACACACAAGCCCCAAAGTCAATAAGGCTGTGAAAAGGAAAAGATATGGCTATCATTTCTGCAAACAGTATTTTTAGATATTTAAAGATATAAGACACACACACACACAAAAACAAACAAACAAACAAACAAACAAACAAAAAAAAAAGCATAAGAATTTCAAGCAGTACAGAGCTACTACCAGGCTCCATGCAAGGGATCAATTCATCATGCACAGAATCATATGGAATAAACCTTGTTCAGATTTTAAATTAATTCTAATATTTTGTCCCTCTCCATCTACCTACCTGCATATACATCTTTTCAAACTGCTTCTCCCAGGTGGCCATGTATCACCTGTGGTAATGACATCAATAAATCTAATAGATGATAGTTAGGAATCTCCCTGATGTCACTGTGAGTGATTCATTCTCCAGCAAAGATTGGTAGCCAACCAGCTGCCAAGCTGCTGCTGATTGCTTTAAGAGAATAGAAGAGGAAAGAACAGGCTTAGGTGAAATAGTTTAAATCTCTCAAGTGTCATGAATGCATTTGGCCAACAGATGACAGTGTAATGTATGGCAAGTAATAGCAGTAGAGAAATTGCACTTTGGTGGGACAGATCCTCACCCTTGAGGCAGTTTCTGTAGTGCTTTGATGGTACTGAAAGAAAAATTGCACAAAGTGCAGTATATCCTTTTACTAGAGAATATCTCTAGCCAAGGTAATACTACAGTAAGTCGCTTCAGATTTGTTGTATAGCTTTGAAAGTCCAAAGACAACATCCTCAAAGTAAATCTAATATAAACCAATTAGACTCTGGTTATCCCCATTCGTCTGAGAATCCCAGGAGGCTTTGCGCAGGTGGGTGCTGTTTTTAATCACCTTTTATAAGGTGGGAATTAAATGTGGAGATGTGTGTGTGATGTTCCCCCTGAGCCACAACATACTTTAGATATGATACCCAGCTCTGGTTAAAAGCATAGCCATCACCCTGCTCTGTTCTAACCACCTCAGTTCCTCTTCCTTTTCACTAGACAAATGCCTAGAAGTGATACCAAAATTATTTACTGGGGGAAATATTCTGTTCTTTCTCACAGACAAAGTTCTGTAAGACATATCTGTGAACTCTGTGAAAGACCAATATGGTCCTATATGTCCAACATCCAGCCATCACAGATGCTCTGGAGCACAAAGCTACAAAGATGCAAGCTGGCTGACCTCTGGTCTGCAGGCTACATATATGCTGCTTTAAAAGTTTGTATCCAGTGGCTTTGTGAGACAGAGATAACCTTTTTTTTTTTTTTTGCCATGCTTTAACCCCTGCATACCCATGAATTCCTTTTCAAAACCTTTTCCTGTCTTTTCTTGTTAAAAAAACAATGCTTTGGTGCATTCAGTAGTGCACTGAGAAAATAAGAGGTTCAAGTATGACAGCAGATGTGGGAATGGCAAGATTATCCAGAGGGGCAAAATCAACTTCCTATGACAAAAGTCTTCACCTTTGTGTCATGCCACCACTGCACCCTGTTCAGTCAAGGAAGGTGAACATTTACCACACTCTGAAAACACCTACCTGAGATGGGAGAAAAGAGATAGGCAGAGCAGTACTTAATTTCTAGCTCTGACAACCAGTCAGCATTGTCAAAAACTGAGATGCCTGCTGGTATAGTGAAGCAGAGCCTGAGCTTAGTCAGGTGAACTCAAGATTAGGTGCTTCCAGAATGAGTTTACACATAAATCTTGACTGAGTCACATTTTAAGCAGACAAGTCCTATTTCTGATCTGGACTGAAGTCCCCTTATGTGATCTAAGCCCAGACAGTCCTCCTTTGGACAAGAAAAAGTAAGTGAAACACCCTTCCTCCTCTTTGATTTTGACAGGAGAGAGCTTTGTCCTTCAATAGCAGGTGAGTACAGCCAGGAGCAATGCTCAACCCATGACCAGGTCTGATGTAACAGGGCAAAACACTTCAATCTGTAAAAACAGGTGTGGCTATCCAATGCTTTTATTTTATCAGGCTATATACTGCAAAACTGATACCTACCTCAAAGATGGTAGACAGCTAAACAGCCCAGGCTGCCTACAGGAAAGGATTTCAGTGTCTTATACAAGGGAAGGAAGTAACTACGAGAGAGAGAGAGAGAGAGAGAGAGAGAACAATATCCTAACTACTATTGGAAAAGCCTGGATTAGGGTTTTGGAGAGGAATATCTGCTTGACCCCGGTCAGAGAGATCATATATTTGATGAGCTTGAGCACTGCAAACACTGTGAAGGCTGATTCAGAGCTCTGTCCTGGCTATAGCACTAGATAGGGTGAAAAGAGTTCTGTGTCCACTAAGCCATGATTTGGAGCAGACTTTAAAGACTTCCCTCTTTCCTTCATCTCATTCCCTTTATTTCACCACTCTTCAGCCATGCCAACAACCACTGTATGTGAGATTGTATTGAGAGATATGAGGGAACTGATCCAGGTTAAAAATAACTTTTGCTGTTATTGCTCTACTGTGGTTTTCCAAACCCACAGAAGTTCCCTGATCAATTCTTTGATTTTATTTTTATTTAAAAGTTAGGTTACCTAGATATAAAACTCAAGTAAAGCAATTCTACTCTCAAATCAATATAAAATCAAAACACATTAACAAATCAAACATACTGTTCTTGAAATTGACCTTATATAAACATCAAGAAAGTAGCTGTCTCACTGTAAATCCCAATTAAAGAATTTGACTAGCAGTTTAACACTGAGGCCAAAACTGTTATTTGATATCTAAACTGCAACCTCAGTACCAATTATAATGTTTCCTATGTAGATTTCAATTCACATGCAATAACTAACCTTTTCTTTCCTCTGTCCCAGCATTCTGGTGATATCATAATGTTCACTTTGACAAAAGGCTTGTGATAAACACAAGTCTGACAATTCTTACTTACTAGAAATTAAGGATGACAGCCTCAAGTCCTTAAGCTATATTAAACCCTCCAATGAATAACTTTCTCAACTACTTCCAAGGTTTTTTAAAAATGAAAAATGATTCTAATGAACAACATCTTCTTTATGGAAGATCAACATCAAAAGCAAGGTCCTGTTCTGAGATACAATGCTGAATGAGAAGCATGCTTTGCATATTTAGCTCCGTACACACCCCTACTCCTTCCTTTCCTCCCTCCCTCCCTATATCAGATGTATCAAGGTACATTTGATCCAGTACATTTCAAATTACAGTACATTCAAATTCCTGGCCAGGAATCAGTCCAACTCTGACCTGATTGTGGGAGCTACACAATCACATCCCACAAAAGAGAAGTGTGTGCTGCACTAACCAGTACTCATTTGCCTGGAAATCTGCATGTGCTCTAGTCATTTGCAGCCTAGTCCCACCTAATACAGTAATTAAAAAATAAAAATAAAGAAAAATCTGTAAATGTGTGGTGTCCCAAAACAGAAAAGTTCATATTAAATAAATTTTTAACAAATTTCTGTGGAAGTTGTTGCAATCTGTGATTTGGAGAAAGGCAAAAGGCTATTCTTCATTCTGCATGCCCAGATTGTCACTGGCACTGTAATCACTCTCTTGGTCTTAATGAATTAAATCTTGCATCCCCTTGCATTTTGCTACTATACTAATTCTAATGGAAAAAGTAGGCACGGATGTGGAAGCCTTTGTCAAATATATGGTGGATAACAAAAGTCTGTACAGCCTGACAGTGAGACCAGACAAGTTAATGGAGAAGTGCGGTGTAGATAAATACATAGAAACAACATCAAGCTCAAGAACCGTAAGCTACGTGAATATTAGGAGAGAAATATATTTATGTTAATCTTTTCTTGGTATCAAATTGTGGCTGATCTTGCATTCTTACACTATGTTCTCACGCAACAGAACTAGGCAATTAAATGCTGGTTAAGATTTTGATTACAGAAGCATTGATCTCCTGTATCACTGGGAAACCAGTCAACAGAGTCTCATTCTTATATTAAAACACAATGAAAGAAAAAAATAAGTATTTCATTAAAGAACTGAATCTGGCTTGCTGTTTAACTGTACGTTGTGGTTCCCTTTAGAAGGTGAGGGCTGACAGGAGAGCAGAACTTTCTTGCTCATCTTTCAATGGTGCTATGGATGACCCTTCAGGGGAGGAAGTGAAATATTTGATATCTGCAGAGTGCTCTGCTTATTATTGTTACTGATGTCAAATCCTGCTTCCTTTGGGGAAAACAGAGAGAGAAACCTAGTGTTTACAGAAAACAATGCCAAAGATGACAAAGCAATTTCTGCCTCTGAAATTGTGATATTTCCAACAGAATAGTTAGGGAAACATAGACATAATGCACAGTTTTATCAGCCTCCAAGACCTGACCTGACCTCTCCTGAGTCATGCTGGTGCTTTTAAGATGTTTTAGTTGCTTACTTTTAGTTCACTTTCTGGCCACAGGTTCAATGAGGTGTTAAAAAAGTTTCAGCTCCCCTGATTGCCAAAGTCAGAATTTTATTAAGTCTGCAGTGAGACTTAGGTCAAGGTGAGCAATAAGAAAGCAGATTGATCAAATGACCAGTGAAAGAATCAACAAGGGCAAGAAACCAGTTTTCACTTACATGTGCTCTTCAGGACTCTCTGAAGGAAATGGAGGGGGTAATGCAGTTTGGTACAACACGAAGCAGGCTGCAGCTTCCTGAGTGGAAGGACAAAGACATACATGTCTTGTAGGCTCAACAGTCCCAACTGTCTCAGCCTTCCCTCTTTTGTCAGATGCTGCAATCTCTTAATCATCTTCGTGGCCTTTGTTGGACTCACTCCAGTATATCCATGTCTGTCTTGAACTGCAGAGACCAGAACTGGACCTCACACCCCAGATGTGTCTCACTAGTGCTGAGCAGAAAGGAAGGATTACCGCCCTCAACGTGCTGGCAACACTCCTCCTAATGCAGTGCAGGATACCATTGGCTGCCTTTGCTGCAAGGGCCCATTGCTGTTTTGTGTTCACCTTGTTGACCACCAGGACCTCAGGTCCTTTTCTGCTAACTAACTTGATCCTCTTCCACCTACAGTAAGTTTTCCTTGCATCTTTTACTGCTGATATACCTGTAGAAGGCTTTCTTATTGCCCTCCACATCCTTCATCAAATTCAACTCCAGATGGTCTATGGCTTTTCTTGTATCATCTCTGTATGCTGAGACAGGTACTCTATATTCCTCCTGGGTCACCTGTCCTTGCTTCCACTTCTTGTATGCTTTCTTTTTGCGTTTGAGTTTAGTCAGGAGCTCATTGTTCACCCATGTACGCCACCTTCATTTGATTTTCTGCACATGGAGATGAATTTTTCTTGAGCTTGGGGGAGGTCATCCTTGAAAGTCAACCTCACTTGCGGTTTTTCTTGCACTCCTTTTTCTCTCCAGGCCCATCTCCCTCCCATAAGATTCTCCCGGACATGTCCCTGAAGAGGCCAAATCTGCTTTCTTTAAGTCCAGGCTTATGGTCTTGCTTTTTGCTCTTTTCCCTCCTCTCAGGATCCTGAATGCACCATTTCATGATCACTAGATCCAAGGCCACCCGCAGCCTTCAAATCCTTTGTTTTTAAGTGTGAGGTCCAATGGAGCATCTTCCTTTATCAGCTTCTCCATCTCTGTTAGCAAATTGTCCTCAATGCACTACAGAAAACTCCTGTATTGTGTCCTGCTATGCTGCCCTTCCAATAGATATCAGGGTGGTTAAAGTCCATCAGTTGGCTACCATATCTTCCAGTTGTTCACTATGTGTGAATTTAGGCCTATTGTTAAGAGATAGCTGTGTGTCAGTTTGTTTTTATAACCAAGTCCTTTCCATCTTGCTGATTTCTTTAAGCAGTTTCTCCCACTTAAAAAAAAAAAAAAAAAAAAAGAAAAAAAAAAAAAGAAAAAGAAAAAAGAAAGAAAGAAAGAAAGTCCTTCCAAACAAAGCCACTTCTGTTAGTTTAATACATGTTGGAATTAATTTAAAATTTGGTAGGATGTATCCAGTGAGTATATCTGTTGAGTTGCTCAGGTATGTCCTTAGTCACATTTATTGCCTATGGAGAGATTTCTTCTTCAGGCATGACAGCTTCAAGAGGTTAAGCACATAGAAAAAGTAACTTTTGAGTGATTGTTTTATATCCTCTCATAGTTCTCCTTGATTGCTTTGAAGTCTGCATGAATATGACCCAAGAGATACTTTGAAAATACTGTCAATACTGAAATTTAAATACTACCAATTAATCTCTGCTGCTTCTTAGATAATACAGAAAGCTAATAACAGATAGATTTAAAATGCTTTCAGTATTAGAATTCAGATATCAGTCAACATTGAGGCAGCAGTGCTTAGAATTTTGAATTACACTTTTTACCAAGCTACTTACCACTGCAACTCTACCACATAAATATTTATATTACAGGAAATTGTTATTTTGTACTCCTTGTAAATATATCTTGCTCCTAATTAAGGATGAGCAAAACAGTTTAAAAAACATAGTAAAGCTACCAGTCATTTTCCCAGGCTTCAAGCTGTATTTAGTGAGAAGGGATTTCTTGGATTATAATTCTGTACTTTACCGTCTACACCCCAATTAGACCTATAAAGCCTTCACTGTCCCTTAGCCTCACCCTTATTGTAAAGTTCTGTGTTCCTAACAATAAGCAGCCTTCTGCCCTCTGCCTCCCTGACTGCTCCAAGTCTTTTCAGCAGCCGGTGCTCAGAGAGAATTACATCTATCTGTTTCATTTCCATGAAGGTACTAACTCTTGTAGTTTTATGGCACTTGGAGAAGTCAGCTAGATGAGAGAAAAACAAAATTGGTACATTAGGTAACAATTCTCTGGCTCCTCTGTTACCTCAAGAAAATTTATGAGCTGTCTCTTATTGTTGTCTTATCTTAGATTTTGTATGGGTTTAAAACCTAAATCACACTTGCTTTACGCAAGTTACAGAACACAAGAGCAGTGAATGGCACTTAAGAATACAGTCTTGCCTGGGTTTATGTTCCCTTTAATGTTACTTCTAAGCTTTGTCTTTTTCTTAGCTTCTACAAGATTCAAAAATAGAACAAAGTAAAAAGAGCACTTAAATTTATAAGACAATCTGTCCTGTCCTTTTCTAGTAGAACATTCAGACTTAAATGTCAAAAGACTGGACATTTACACGTATTCTACGGAAACCATGCATCACTTTCTTTATCTATTAGACTTATACATATAGTTTAGTACTTTCCATGTGCAACAGGAATGCAGGTTTTTGTAGTCTACTTAAAGATGTGCAAGTGTGAAGTTAGCCAAAGTGCATTATTTTACATAGTACTTATATGCTTTTAAGTCCAAGTAAATGTGGGGCATAAAGGCAACCTGAACATTGACCCTTGGGTTTCTGATGTAAAAATCTAATGTCATATTAGACACACATTAGGCACAGCATATTTTGGCACAGCATATTTTGGCACAGCATACTTTGGACTCCAGTTGCCATCCCAGGCATACACAGGTATCTAAGAAGTCCTGAATGTCTGTATCTGAATCCTTGAGTGTTAGCCAAAGATCTTTGCTCATAGAGAACATCTCAAGCATCTTTAAGCACCATGTTTAGACAACTCAACCTCATCCCTTGGTTCAACCCACTACAGCTGGGTCTTTTACTGTTATTATTTTTTTTATAATTTTATCATTCAGAATGATATAAAAAAAGAGTTGCTTAAGTTTTTTTGCTTCTTACCTGATACTGTGCAGATATTCAAGGGAAGAATAAAAATATCTTTCCTTGACTGCTGTTTTCTATTTAGAGCCAAGTGTCTGGGAATACAGCCACACTACCTTATTAGATGAAGTTATACCCACCCCTTCCAGATTTTGGATGGAATTTGTCCAGATCTCACATAAGAAAGAACTGTGTGAGAGGGGACACGTCTATTTTTCCAATTAACTTTGGGTGCCAAAAAAAAACAAAAACAAAAACAAACTTACAGTTCTGCACAAATATGTCAAGAAAATAAAAACAGGGGTCTTTTTCACACTGCCATGACAGCTACTTTATCCAGTGCATTTCTTTTACTGTAACCCAGACAAATCTTCTCACCTCCTGGGTTCATGCAGCAGTTTTATTTTCCTGAAGAAAATGAAAGCAGCTGTCTCTTTGCATATAAAACAAGAGGGATTAAAAACCAAAAGAAAAAAAAAAAGAAAAAGAAAAACCTCTCTCTCTTGTTACTGTACCGCAGTTTATGATCCTTTCCCTTTGTAGGACAGAGATAAGGGGAATGGATACCACTGGTGAAGAAGAGAGAGATCTACAGCTCAGTAAGTTAGGCCTGCTGGTCCTCATCATCATGCCTGATGCACTGCCTTTCATAAATTGTACTCTCAAACCTTCATTTTCAAACGCATTTCAATAAGCTCGTAGCTCAAGACTAGAGTTGGAAGACTAGAAAGAAGGTAGAACAGCTCAAAACCCGTAGTTAAAATTAAAACATGGTTGTCTAACTTCAAGCCTTTCCCTCATTCCTATTTATTGCAGATCTTCATTACGGACACTAATTTTAAAAACCTTCATTGTTACAGTGAATTCAGGGAAGTCTTCCCAGTTGACAGCAGAGTCAGGATAAAAATCTACCAAAACATATGTAGGTAATTTTAATGTGTTTATTTCATACCTAAGAGGTTGTATTTGATTCAGAATTTGGGTTCTCTGTTTCCTCTTGGCATGACAGAAACAACTGTGAGTCTACCTCTCTACAAGCAGGTCACGAGCACACAGAAAATGCATGCAACCCAGCGCTAGGTGTTGAAAAGTGAAGAACATTTTCTGTCAAGCTCTGAAGCCTTCCACTTACATTGAATGCAAGGGTTGACAATGATCAGCATTTCAAATTAGTCCCCAGCTGAAAGAATCACACCTTTTTTTACATTAAAACTATGCTACTTCCACCCAGTTATATCAACAGGAATATTTAAATTTTATTCCTCAAAGTTAATCATATTCTTAGTTGCAGGCAGGAAGTTTGAGAAGTTATTAGAGTAAAACACCTTGACATTCTGTTTGAAAATAATTGTTATGCATAGACTTTAATTTAAAAGAAGCTTGAGCAAAATCAGAATAAGAACTATCTAAGTCCGATAAACTGCCATGTTGCATACACTTGCAGGACTATATTTTCTACTACAATTAAAAATAATTGCAAACATGTCTCCAGGTTATGGAAAAAGGTACTTCTGCAGGAAGATAAACTGAATTTAAGATAGGCACAGACACAAAGTTAGAACAGTCATTATTTTGCTATTCTTTTCAATAAGTAAAATTCACCCTTCCTTAAAAGCAATAGTAGTAATAATAATAGTATTTCAGACAGTGAGAGCATAATGCAATTCCTAAAGCATAAGATCCATCTGGAAATAACCAGCACCATTTTACTTTCAGCACAGGCATGACAGATAGGACAGAGGCTTTGGGAGAGGCACATGTCATGCCAGAGTAGAGGCTGGAGGATGAGTAGGATGCCTTAAAACCATTACAGTGGCATAAAACAGTGTATAAGCAACTAAATCTCACCATGCCACTTAGTGTAGCCACTTCAGTAGGAAAAGGTACTTAAAATATATTATCTTCTCTGTGGTTTGCAATAAATAATAAATGATATTAAATTAAAAGTCCATTACAAATGAATCAGTGACTTTCTATTGACCTGAAGAGGCAATGAGTAAGTCTCGTAAAATGTTATGCTGGGCAATATTTGCTGTATTCTGACATTGCTTCTTTGATTTATTGGCAGAATATAGCCATTTGTCTATGTTTCAAGTCATTTCTTCAGCTGAGAAAACCCAAAACTGAACAGCTTTTTACTGTAAAAGAAAGTAGTCTCACCCAGCAAAGATGCTTTCGTTGTCTTGAGAGATGAAAGAAAGCAGGTCAATTCTTCTCCGAAGGGATGGCACAGTAACAATAGATAGAGATAGATTATTCCACTACTACTTTTACTTCCTGTGGGTTCCTAGGACAAAATATACTTTAAAATAACTATCCTTCTGATATATTATTTGGATTGTCAAAGCAACAAATGTCCACAGCTGTGGGGTCATAGAGAGTAACATGGTCATGACCAATTTTCTGAACCCGTTACCTTAAATGATGAGCTGCAAGGACACACATAAAAGGCAGTGAGAGCGTTTGAAAAAAATCTCCTTTTTTCCAGCTGTTCAAAGAATACACAGTCTCAATATTTATGCATTTTTGGACAAGAGGTTTGCAGACACGAGAATGGAGGATTAAAAAGCATGGCTACCAGATTGGGTGATCAATTTTCAGTTACTCACATAAATGAACAAAACAAATTGACCAAATTTAGGTATTTTCACACCTGTGTAGGAATCTTTGTTTGAATCAAGGTTGGAAAGAGCAGCTAGTTCACTGTGTCATCATTTAGCTTTCACATATATAATAAGGAAAGTAAAAATACAGACTGATTTGACAGAGGTTCTTCTTCAACTGTCTTACTTTACCTCCTTATATCACATTGTATTTGTTTAATACAGGAAAAATCATTAAATATTCCCCATAAAAACTAATATAAACCATAATTTATAAGTGACTGGAAACATTGAAAAGCTTTTTTTTTTTTTTTTTTTTTTGCACAACAAATAAATAAATAAAATAAAAATAAAAATAAAAAAATTGTGAAAAACAACTTATAGAAAATACACTATAATTTTTCACAAGTTTTACCCTGGTGCAGTTGTCTGCAAATATTATTTATTCTTAAAAGTTGAAAACATTATATACATTAAGTAAGGAACCTCATAATTCATATCTCTTATTTTACTAAGAATAGACTACTTCAAACCATTTCTTGATCTAATTTTTAAGTCATTGATTTGATGAATGAGTTTCATTTTGCAATGTTTTATAATCTCAGTGTTGTGGTTTGACCCAGCAGGCAGCTTGAGCACCACACAGCCGTTCACTCGCTCCCCGCCCCCCGCAGTGGGATGGGTGAGAGAATTGGAAAAAAAACTCGTGGGTTGAGATAAAGACAGTTTAATAGGACAGAAAAGGAAGGGAGATAATAATAATAATGACAATAATAATAATACGTACAAAACAAGTGATGCACAGTGCAATTGCTCACCACCCGCTGACCGATGCCCAGCCTGTCCCCGAGCAGCGGTACCCCACCCCCTGGCTAGCCCCCCCATATTAATTGTTCATCATGATGTCATATGGTATGGAATATCCCTTTGGCCAGTTTGGGTCAGCTGTCCTGGATCTGTCCCCTCCCAGCTCCTTGTGCTCCCCCAGCCTCCTCGCTGGCAGGGCAGCACGAGAAGCTGAAAAGTCCTTGGCTCTGTGTAAGCACTGCTCTGCAACTACTAAAACATCAGTGTGTTATCAGCATTGCTCTCATCCTGAATTCAAAACACAGCACCATACCTGCTACTAGGAAGAAAATTAACTCTATCCCAGCTGAAACCAGGACACCCAGCTAGAAGAACTAGCTGAAATCCTCTCTCCTAGAACAACTACAAGCCACTTGATGCACGTCTGAAAACAGATTAATTACAATGCCTTTAAGAATGGACAGGGAAAAGAAAACATCACCTGGGTGGTTTAATATTAAAAAAAAGAAATCACAAAGCAAGCAGGAAAACCATAACATGTTGTTCAATGTCAGACTTCTGTGCCCTTAGGACTGCAGAAATATTGTCTTGGATGAAAATAAGCATTGAAAGTGACCCACTCATTAAAGACAATAGCAGATATTTGAGGGGGAAAAAATGAGTAGATGGTATTCTGGAGAAATTCTCTCTAAGAAAAAATTTAATTCTAATCTTATTTCATGTTAACCCAATAAACAACTTGGAGATGTTTATGTCCTGAAGACTGAGAAATAGCTCTTCTGAATGTGAGAACTTATTTTGTTCTCATCACCAAAGCCATGAGATATAATTATGGGCAATCTCTGAATGTCCATTTCGTATTTTACCTTTTTGAAACTTATTAGGTATGTGGGGTAAATCATATTTGTAGGGAAAAGCAATTAAACAGATTAGTTATGCAGGTTATAAAACCTGCATTGATCTACAGTTTTTGCTTCACTCTATAGTTTCTAAAAAACTAATTTTTCAATATTGTCAGTACTGTCATCCTGAAAGCTTATCACTACCAGATGATGATCTTTTTTCACTACTTTTCCTCATTATAACCAGTTTTCTGGGGATCTCCTCTACTCTTTCCATCCTTAAACTTTTTTTTTTTTTAACAAGAATACAATTAAATGTTTATTTAAAATAATATT
>VXAA01001099.1:318462-351600 GCA_013399115.1 Anseranas semipalmata
AAGGAAAGGAAAGGAAAGGAAAGGAAAGGAAAGGAAAGGAAAGGAAAGGAAAGGAAAAAGGAAAGGAAGCTTAGCCAAAAAGTCAGGTATAAAAAGGTTGTCTTGGCTTAAATACTCCTGTGATGATATGGACTTTAAAAGGAGTGTGCCATACCACAGTTCAACTTTGGAACTAGTTTTATGGCTTTAAAGTCAGCAATGAAGTAAATGTCTGCCATGATTGATCTGAAATGAACTTGAAGTTTTAATCAACTCCAAAAACTGAGCTTTGTGTCTGTTGATGGGTGAATAACATTCATGTGCAAAGTGGGCCAAATTCAAATGAAAATGCTAGAAACTATTTCCAAATTCAGAATTAATTTTTGGAAAATAATTCCATGCCCCATAATGTCATGATAGAGGACTATAATGATACCAAGTTATTAAGATTAGGTAGTATTAAGTAAATTTTTGAATTAGCCATTTCCCTAAAAAAAAGTCTATTCTTGTTTACATTAACAAAGTATAAGGTAAACTTCCCCTCCATTGTTATTTCTAGTTCATTGTTTCTGTACAAGCTGCCTTATTCTTTTCCCAACACACTGTTTCATATAAGCTATAAATGAAACTTTGATGCTGCAATGCTTACAAGGCCAAAAGAATTCTGGAAAGACTTTCTTTCATCTCCAAAATTTTCATATCCACACAAATGATAAAAGGGTCCTTCATATATTACAACTTCTTTAAAGCGTAATAAGCATCAGTATTTTTAATTTTGCATAGGAAAAATAAAGAGTGTTTTACCCTGCCAAGTCTCCCTGGCTATGGATGTTAACATTAACCCCGCTAAATCAGAAGATTAGATTTATCACTCCACAATTGAGCCCATTTACCTCACAATGATGTAAATAAATTGTGAAATAGTATGCGTTATTAAACTAGAGATTGACAGGAGCTGGTTGATACAGGGTGCAATAGCTTAACAGATACATTTAAAAAATCATTACATGGCAATAAAAAACTTTCGAAAGATCTTTGCTTCATTCCTGAATTGCTACCAAGTATCTGTTGCATGTTTCAATAACTGCATGCAAAAAAAAGTACAGGTCTCCAGAGTGCTGGCTTTTTGCTTTTCTTACACAGGAGAGGCTTTTTTTTTCATTACTCAACCTTGTCCTCAGAATCCCCTGACATGAGCTCAAAGTGCAATCTGTTTAATTTCAGTTTTCAGTTAACATACCTTGAAGTGTTCTTCACAAAAGCTCCAGTGAGCACCATTATATACTTCACCAAGAAAAAAAAGTCTTCACAGAGTGCACCGGTGCTAACAAAACTGTTCCTTCTGACTCCAGCATCTCACAGCATGATGCCCTGGGGATGCGTTGTTTCCTACAAGGCTCAGTTGGGGTGAAAGCTGTAGCTTAATAGGTTCATGAGAAAGTTAACCACGTATAGCATCACAGATGCACACTGTGGGCTTTGTAAATACTTTAACTGCCTATTTCCTTGCAGAATCTTTTTCTTATCTGCATTTGGACTCTGTATGATCTGAAAATCCCTGGCAACCTGTTTATTAGGTGGTCTCTCCTGTTTAGGTGGAAGAACACTTAGGTAAATCACAAATGACTTCACGTCAGCATGTGTGACACAGGTATATCAAGAAGGGTTGAAAGAACTTTGCGGGAAATAGTCATAGAATTTCATGCTGATTCTTCAAGAGAAATTAATATTTCTGTACACACACACACACAAGCACAGTAGGGGCATGCATATTTACAGCATCCATCTTTTGACCACTTTCTTAGTTAAATTTTCTCCTAATATCCTTATTTGGTCAGCAGAAAAAAAAAATAAAAATCTCCAGAGAGCAATTCCAAGGACCTAAATTCAGATCCAGCTCAGGTTCCCAATAGTAAAGATTTATTCTTTCTATTGACCGTCTGTGGGACAGGGTGATTAGCCAGACTACTTAGTCAGCCAAAGAATGGTTGGTACAAATACACACAGGTCATTTACATTTCTGTACACACTGGATGGAGTCTAGGAGCGTTGCAGTAACCTGAATGACCCTGAAAAGGAGCGAGAGAAGAACAGGATGTGATTATAAATTGACACTGTGCTATAAACTCTTGCCTCTTGCCTGCTTCTAAGGGAGGCCTTAGAAGCTAGCTAGAAGATTTCCTAATAATTTCTTCCCCATTAATCATCGTTGTCATGCAAAATGATTCAGAGTTTATTCTTTCACCTGGAGACCTCCTTCTATGATTTCTTTGACATAAGATGGATTTATTGCTTGCAAGCAGACAAAGAAAAGTCCAGAATTAATCCAGTGCCTTATCAGGCTTTCCCTAATAATACAAACTCACTAAAGAAAGCCCTAGTTCCAGTGTAATTTCTCTAAATGTACCCTATGATAGGTTTAATTTTCATAAATCAGCAAGTCAAGAAAAATGCAAGCCTGTCTGGACTAATGGCTGGTAGGACCAGTCCTGTTTATCACAACATGGAGATATTGGATATCAGCTCCCATACTCTATCTTTGCCTCTGCTGCTACTAAAAATGACACAATGCATTTAAGCTGCTATATAAAAAGAAAGCTGAAACAATAGAGGCATTCAGATAGATTTTTGATTGTCAATTAGCAGTTGGCAAAGTTACCATCTAATTTATTACTGCAGTTTTAAATGACTGGAACCCTATTTATTCTCTATGGATTGTGTAGCAGGATATGAAGAATATAATTACTTTCTGCACTTAGTTTTCTTTCTTTCTTTCTTTCCTTTTTTTTTCCTTTTTTTTTTTTTTTTTTTTTGGATTTTAAACTAATGCAAGTGGCAAAGGGCTTTGTGGCATGCAGTTAAAATTCAGTTCATTTACCCTCTTTCAGTGAATATTTAATTGATACGTAATAATGGCTTTATTAAATCCAAAGGAAGAACGAGTGTGTTATAGCTTTACCAATGCTCAATTTAAATTGACTGCTTGATTTTCAAATTAGTTAGCACTTTTTTGATTTGGAGGGCTTGTCAATTTATTTATTTATTACTGGAGAGAGAGACTTTTTTTCTTACAGTTTAATGTTATCCAACTTCTCTAGTATATGATGTCCTCACAGATTTCTACGTGTCCCTTTAGTGTTACACTCAGGAAAATTCCCTATTCAGGAGGCACTGAAGATTTACACTGCATTCACTGTGATCTTTCTGCACCATTAAGCTCATGACAGCCATGTTCAAAAGAAAAAAACATTGCACAGACTTCTGGCACAATAAAGAAGTGTCTTGCAAAAGATGTGAAAAATCCAAAAGAGGAATGACTGGATAACTGACATGTTGGAGAACATTACTCAGTAGAGTTCCTGCCTTTGGCTTGGAGCTGCTAACTGCCATTAGGAATGACAGGAGAGCTGTCCCTTGCCAGTGAGAAACTTGAGGCCAAGTCTAGCACCCGAGCAGAAAGCTTTTACTGTTCAGTGACTGTTAGTCTGCTGTCAGAAGAAGGAAAAAGAAAATGCTTGTAGCATTATTTCAAACCCTCCATATAGTTCAGAAGATCCTCACAAATCTAGCATCAAAATAGAGGGAAAATGGAAAATAATATGTTCATATTTAATACCATGGCTATGAATTTTCCTCCCTGTTTCTTCCCTTCTTAGTCACCTATATGTAAGAATGCAACTCAGTCAAAAAAGATTGAGAAAACAAATCTTTAAAAAAAAAAAAAAGATTTTTTTCAAAGACAAAACATTTTTTTAGAAATATTCATTTCAAGAATAAGTAATAACATTTAACTTTTCATGACAAACCTAAATTTTTATTTTTATTTTTAACTTCTTTTGTTTGGATCTATACTTTCTATACCTACAAATATATATTACAACATAAAAGCTAAATCAAAACCAAATGGTCTAGTCAAAATATTTTCTACACTATTAAAACAGAATGATCATATATGAGTAGAAACCATTGCCACTGTTTAGTTCTTATTTTGATTTACAGTCCTAATTTTTTCCCAGGTGTGACTATTAAAGATCACACAGTGATTCCAGATGCCAAGCAACTCTGCACAAAATCAGACCAGTTAAAAAAAAAAAAAATAGACCAATAGAACTGTGAAGCTTTTTCTATGCTTTATATCCTTATATTCATGCTCTATCATCCCCCTGCAAAGCTTGTATTTGCAAAATCTGGAGAACAAGAAAAAAATTACACAAATGTTGTTCTTAGCTCTGAATCGCCAACTGCTGCATTTTTTTGTAAGCACCAATCATAGTCCCCTTTTACATGACCATCATAGAAAAACTAGGATTAAACCAAATTAATACATTAGCTAGAAGAGATTAGTTGTCTCCCTTTCGTTAATAATCTCCCCCCAAAAAAGGAAAAAACAAGCAGTGTCATTCTATGGCAAGTCTTAACATACTCTTCTCTAACCACCATCATACACTAAAAGAGTGAGGTGAACTTGACCTTCCCATCAATAACCAGACTGTATGATGAATCAAATGCTGTATTTGGATCACAGCTACCACATGGGATGCAACCACAGCAATTCCTCTTGAGTCAGCTTTGGGAGCTACACTGGTAACTGGAGTAAGAATATCCCCAAGAGAAAAATGCAGCTCTTGATGGCATCTGTTTACTGAAGCTCACCCAAGTATGTAGCAAATGCACAAACTTGCATTTGAAAAATTTTGAAGACATCTGTAATGCTGGCCAATCTTGAGATCAGAAACAACAGCTCCCAAACACATTGTTCATTATGAATAGATGGAATTTTTATTTATTATAATAATGATAATTAAATGCATTACTTATAAATTGAGAAGGATATTATTCAGATGTTGCTCTCTGGAATTCTACCTATAGGTCAAATTCTTCTCTAGTGTATTTGTATTGATTTCAGTTGATTTATAACTAGTTTAAATTGAACCCATAGATTTCTGGAGACTCAGTTTAACCTTAGTGTATTGAAGTCTCTGAATTTTTTCAGGTATTGCAGATCAATCATGTCACAGTTGAAAACATGACAGTGATGCTAAGCTGATTTCATTATAAAAATATCTGGGTTAAATACCTCATAAGGTCTCCAGTGGATAATCAGTTACACCAATGGTCTGACAGAAATCTGTTATGCCACAATGACCAGCTGCATTTTACATTGTGCTAGTATCCTATACATTATGGTATGTCTAAGAGGAGGCAGTAGCCCCCACAAGCCCCTGCCATCCCTAAGCAGCTAACTATTGCCACATCTGCTTTCTGTCAAAAGCCAATAAGAAAGGGAAGCAATGTTTATTGTCATTAAAAGGGTGGCCATATTGTCTCCTCATTTTAATTAAGAAGGCAGCCAGATTGTCTCCAGTTGAGGGAACAGAATGAGTTTTCAGGTCCCAACCCTCTAGAAGATGTCAAAGAGGAGATTGGCTATAAGAGCTAATATGATACTCCAAGAGCAGAGGAACATATGAGCACAGCTGTACCCCTCTGATTACTGTCATTCCAGGAGGGAGACAGCATGACAGATAATGAGACAGAAAAAAATATTTCTGATAGAATCTTACACATTTTTGGTTATTCAGGTTATCTACTGTAGCACAGGCACATATATTTATGAAAGACCAACTAAAAGCATGAAAGAAAAGCTGTACTAAAATACATGATCTATTCTGGATATTCTGAACAAATTTTCATTTGTCTATTTTGCTTAACCTGACCAAAGTGTAAGTTAACTGAATAACAACAAAACAGTCCCCACACAAGGGTATAGCAAAATTACAAACAGGCAACTGGGACACTGTACTTGATCCCTGCAGCACAACGGAGACTGCACTGAAGGGGCAAGTGATGGACTGGACCTCCAGCTGAACCACCCAGACAAGGTGCAGAGAGGTACCAGGCCCAGGAGGTGCATAATTGTCTTTCAGAGGCTGTTGGTAGTACCTGAAAGATCTCCAACTTGCAGTAAGACATTAGAAGACACTTCAGCTTCAGGGGTACAACCGAACATGCATCTCCGTGCCTCTGCTCTGTTCAGCTGACATAGTTTCACTCATGAAAACCGGGCAACCTGATCTAGTGGGTGGCATCCCTGTGCATGGCAGAGGGTTTGGCACTAGATGATCTTTGAGGTACCTTCCAACCCAAGCCATTCTATGATTCTCTGACTTGTCCCTTAAATATGCTATTCTTTCTTTCTGTTCTGACATTATTGCTAATGTCATGAACTAGACTGGGATAACAGTTCATTGACATGTGTAATTAGGCCTTACATATATAGACTTGGTTACAGATAAGGTCAAATTCTACAAATATTTTAGAGAAAAAATAATGAGGGGAAGAAATTTTGACAGTGTCAAAAAATTTTGCTTCAGCATTCTGAAAATGACATGTTGAATTTCAGTATTTCAAAACATACTTGTCATTCCAATGGAAGTTTTTAAGGGTCAAAACAAAAAAAATGCACTTCAGGTTAAGCAAAAACTTTCACAGTGACCAAAAATAGTCCTCCTTTAACTTAAATCTTCTAAACATTCAGCATAAAAATATTATTACATGAACAACATTTTTCATACTATTTGAAATAGAGCTCACCTTATCTCAGATCTATACATGAAACTACTTCTCTATGCAGCTGTATCCTTCTCTGTTCTGCATTGCAGTATTTGCAATGTATCACAGTGCAAGATGTGATGAACTTACATAGTGGATTAAGAAAGATAAAACTTTATTTTGTTTTAAGGCTATTGTAATGTGATGCATTTCAGTTCTGAGTTTAAATCATAATATTAAAAAGTTGATGAGAAGGGAATGGTAAAATTAAAACCAACTCTGTATAGGAAGGAAGGAATGGAGGGAAAAGCTAGAAAACTGTATTTTGGGTCAACTCAAAATATTCTGTTTAAACATGAAAAAGAAATGTTTCTTTCATTTCTGTTATGTCACATATTTCCCTACCCTCATCTTTTAAGGGAGCTGACTTCAATTAAATTTTACATAAAAGATGCAATTTCTAATGAAAAAACTCAAAACACTGTAATTGGCCCAGAGGGGAAGGGTATTTTTTATTTATACCTCAACCATAAATTATACCCTGTTCTCATTCCTTTCATACAGACAAAGTGAACTTTTTCTGATTCAGCATTGCATGAAAACAGAATTGTGGTAAGAATGTACTTCCCTCAAAAAAATTGGTAACTCCTGGTCTCCTTTTTCTACAGCTTAGAAGTAATATGGTATTTGCATTGCACACTCCCAGTTTGTCTGGTGAAAATCAGCTTCTATGTTTGCAAGTTTTCCTTCCTTTAAAAAAAATCACAGGTTTATTCTTTTTGGACGGGAGAGCTGAGCAGACAAAAAGATGAGAGGCAGCATGGTCTCCATATAAATCTGAAAACTAAATGAATGTAGACCCCTTATCTCTAAACCTTGGAGTAGCTATGCAAAGAAGCTGCTCAGTATGCTGCATGCTTATTCTCCTTCCTCACGTTACTCACATTACTCAGAGGAGACAGAAGCTACCATTGTGCCTCGTTATTTAATTAAAGGGGATTTTTTTTCTTTTGCTTCATTTCTACATTTGACCCTACAATATTTTAAGTCTCAGGATCTTGCTTTCAAAAAGCCAGGTAAAACTTGACAGCAGAATACATATTTATAGCAAAACTTGACAGCAAAATATATAAAAATATATACAAAATATATATATTATTCATCTGCATCAAATCCCTGAGCCAAAATAAAAGGAAATGCTTTCAGAGGAGGTGAATTTCAATTTCCGAAGAACTATTTTTCCTGTAGCAGCTTATAATTTCTTGACAGGCTCTGTAAGCCTTTGCTCTCATGGCTTCCAGAGTTCCTCTGTTGCTACATGACTGGCTGATGCAAAAATTGTACAGCTGTCTCATCTTTTCTGGAAGAAATGTAGCCTGTCTTTCCAGCCACCTTTTTGTTCTGTGGATTTGGTACTTTTTTAACCCTTCATATGAACTCACTCTACACACTGCTATTTCTGCTATGAAGATTAGCAGTGCTCTGAAACCGCAGTTGGGTTATAGCTACTGGACTAGATGCACAAATACAGCAAAGTCACTCCAGTTTTTCTTCTGGGAATAAGATACAGATTGCTGTACATCAGTTTTCCCCCACTGTAATCTCAGCGTATCTCAGATCCTCTCAGATCTTGCTAGACCAAAGCATAGAATACTTGTTAGTGTAGTCTCTCCTCCTTACACTGACCATGCAAAAGACCTGCACTACCATGGTGACTATCTAAGATTTTTATTCTTTTAGCAGAGGCCGTCACTTCAGCTTTAAGGCAGCTTGAAAAATAAATCCTACAGCATGAAACAGGCTTATACTGTAGAGACACTAGCCTTTTCATGCAGTATAAGCAAGACATTTGAATGGCAGAACAATGAGGGCTTGCTGGCTTTTAATATGTCACTCTTCAATATACCATCGGTTTGCTTTCCCTTTATATTTTACTCCATTATGAGAATATGTTACTATAAAATAGAATTTTTCTTTCCTAAACACACTCTGCTTCCTAGCTGTCACCATTAGCAAGAACCAGTATTGTAGGCAAATATAGGAACTCTTTTTAGATCTTCAAAAATATTCCTGTCTGTAGGACATTAATCTCTTTATGACTGCACTTAAAAATGTGTCCAACAGCACACAGATGTCAGCGTATAAAATTTTCCTAAGCAGTGCTATAAGGACAATGGGTTTAGCAACACCTCAGCTGTTTCTTTATGAGAGAATTGATATAGTTTATTCAATTTCAGATTAAGAATTTTACACACAATAATTTTGCCAGATGGCTTATCCTTACTCAAATTATGAATTCAAAGTTTAATTATTCTAGGCTTTGTCATTCACAACACTTACAATTAGGTTTCCTGACAACTCCCATTGTAGAACTTTGCTTTCAGGTGTTTGTTTTTGCCACATTTTAGTATTCAAACTGAGTATCTTCCTTTAGATTAAAATTTTATGAAAAGTTTCAACTGAGATCATTTATCCATTTCTGAGGAAAGTAATGAAAAAAACCTTCAAGTCTTTACCTTTATTAATTCTCCAGTACCTTCCTCAGTTTCCCTATGAATTCATTTTTTTCTGCCACTGGATGGCCTTCAATCATTTCTTCCATGTGCAACATCCTCTGTTTGTGTATGAGGGAAGAGAGAGGACAGATGTAAATATTAAAGCCAGGGTGTCACAGAATAGGCATTATCACAAAAATAAAAGAGAGATATATTAAAAAGAAGGCTTGAGAACAACTCAGGGTATCTTTTCCATAACACAAAAGAGCTTGTGTGTTGCAAACTCTTTACCTTTGTGTGTGTGTGTGTGTGTGTGTGTATGTGTGTGTGTGCGCGCACGGCCCTGTAGAACATGAAGGAGTCATCACTGTAATGCATAAATAGATAATAATCAATTTAAATCTCTTCCTTTCTAAATTATTTGGATTGTCCGACTAGTACGAATCTTCTTGGTGCTCTGTTTCTCCTTATTTCTTCTGGTATACATGGGTTCCTTTGCAGAACTGCCAGGCCATCCATACAGGAACATGCCCTCCATCCTTCATTTACACTGTTACACACAGACTTGAGGTCAGCTCCCAAGTGCCAGTATTGCCAGCTGTCTTTTAATTCACACCTGCTGAGGTTCAAGCTTCTAATTTCCATTCATTTTCAGAAAGAGAAAGGAGCTTGGTTTTGGAAGAGAAAATTGTTTTCAATGAGAGAAAATTACAGTCTTTTCGACTGCTCACTGTTTTGGATGAGTCTTGGCTTCCTGATATTTGCAATAAGCATTCCCCAAGGGACCATAACTCCATGGTACACACACATTAGGGACAAAAGGAAAAGCAGCATGACTTACAGCTCTTATATTAGCTGTTTCCTACTCTCATGCTCTTCCTGACACATGAACCTATTCTCTTGTCCTAGCCCTGAGGAAGAGGGTTAATACTGACATAAATGGGCCTGAGCCTTACCTTTTCTTCTTCCAGAACACCAGCTCTGCTTTTGTTAGTAGGGCTACAGGCAATTTATTGCTCTTGCTTGTGAGAATAACCATGATGATTTTCTGAAAAATCCCTCTTATCTCTAGTAGCTTTTTGGGTAGTAATTGTCACTAACAACATAGAATCACAGAATCATAGAATATCCTTAGTTGGAAGGGACCTATGAGGATCATCAAGTCCAGCTCCTAGCTCCACACAGGACCACCCCAAAATCAGACCATGTGCATGAGAGCATTGTTTCAGGTTAACTAAGACCAGAAATGAAATATATTTACTTGCTTTGAAACTGACACACTCTTCCATTCACTGCATAATCTTTCCTCTGTACTGCCAGCTTATGAGGTTTATTTGCCTCTGAAGTCTTACACACAGAAGAGTAAAGCAAGATTTTTTTCATTGTATAATATGAAAGCACAAGAAGCAGTGAGCAACCTGAATAGTAAAAGCTAATCATTATTTTAAAACACAGGCTGGATTTCGCACTGAGAGTGGTTTCTCTGATAATACTAGGTGGTTTCACTTACCTGTGATCTTTGCCCTGATTTCAGTAGCTCTGCATGAATCTCATATGAAAATAATAAGATAGAGTAAGAAGATATGAAGGCAGAAGGGCAGGGTGGAGAAGAAATTTGATCACAAGTATAAAGGAAGAGACTCTCTCTTGACTCTAGTAATCCAGGGGATTAGCTTGAGGGGGAACCTCTACAATGAGCTTGTCTTACAGCTGACTGGGCATTTTATGGAATATACTCAGGGACAGATCACCAGACCAGGAACCAAAAGACTTGAACCACAGCAAAGCTAGAATTTAAATTTCAGTCTTGAGGGAAATTCTGGTATTTCAACTTTTGCCTCATCCTGCACAGAAAGGAAAAGTTTTCATTGTGAATCTATTTGGTGGCAGATTAACAGCCAGTTTGCTTTAGACTGAAATGCTGTCTGATATTGGCTAAACCATTTGCCTCAATTGTGCAAAACATTACAGGCCACCCTTAAGTTTCACTGATGTGTACTAAACATTTACAGTCCTTCAGTGCCCTAATACAAACAGTAACACTTGCTTTCCTAACATATTGTGACACAATTTTAAAATACAACCATTCATGGAAACAGAAGAAGAGTAAATCCAATATTTTCATATTTTAAAATAAGAACAGTAATCAAAACATAACAGAATAGTAATGGGGGAATGTAAAAGAATACTTAAACCCAGAGCAGATTCAGGTTTGTGGTGGACCTGTTATAAGTCAGCCAGGAAGCTAAAGGCCAGAAAAAGAGCAGTTTTTGCCATGAGCATTTGAGGATTGGGTGAGTGAGTGCCACAAGGATAATCAAGAACATATTGGCAAATAGATTGTCATTGGAGCTTGGATACAAGGCCCCAGCAACTGTAGCAAAAACCTGAAAGTTGCAGAAACTTCCCTGAATGTGACTGTGACAAGGCAAGCCAGATGAGGAGGGAAGATAATAAAGGTTCAGCTTTCGACCAATAAAAAGGACAAATCCTTTTCTCTCTACAGGTGGGAGTCTGAGAGCTAGATCTGCCACTGGGGCCCTCAGAGCTCCATCAGACACTGCCTAATGTTATCAGCAGAGATGATCAAGTAGATCAGACAGATCTGGAGGAGAAAGGAGACAAGATATATTAATGAAGAAATAAGGGAGACTGTCTGAGGAAAGTTGCTCAGTTATTAAAAACAACAACAAACATTGTTTTAAAACATTTTCATTGCAAAGCTGTCAAGAAAGGTGAGGTGTATAAACCTTGCAAAATCCTTTTGGTTAATCTTCCTCTCTCCCTTTCTTTTTCACTGCCTTTCCTTCTTTTTTCATTTGAAATTGATTGAAAACGGAATGGGAGAGGGCTGAAGGGGAGGGGAGGAAAAATGAAAACTGGAAAGAAATGTGTTTCATGTTTTGTTGCAAAGACACACCATACTGTTCTTTTGTTCTTATTACTAAAAGTGTGAAGGAAAAAAAACCTTTTCCATCCTCATACAGCTGTGCAGCCTATTTTTTCAAGGGCCAGGAGGGGCATCATCAGTGTGGGGAACGAATGAAACAAAGAGTAGGTCAGGACAAATGCATAATCATAATCAGATGCTTCGGGGATCTAGATCATCAGGAGAGGTACTTCAACACACTTCAAGAAAGCAGACGGTACTGTGACACAGGAGAGGAGATGACATCTTTCCCTGGAGTCTCAGAAAAGCAGCTAGAAAAATAATAGGCAGGAAATAAGGAAGACCAAAGTAAGAGAAGGACAGACGGATTTTATACGGAATCGTGAAAAAAGGAAAATGGATCAGGGATGTGAGATGCTTGCTAGCTAGGGAAAGATCATCAGGGGAAATTATTTATTTGGTGCTCTTTCTAGCTTAAGAAAAATAATAAAGTCATGCCAAAGAACAAAAAAAAGTGATGGACCAGTGTGTCATATGAGTAGTGCAGAGTAAGTAGCATGCTATTTCAACACTATCAGGCAAGCATGGCTATAAGTATTACTGAGAAATAAGACAAGAGTCAGAGTCAGCACAAGAGCATTGGCAGGAGCCTGTGGGAGAGGGTATATACGGAAGCAGGCGTGTCCCGCTCTGAAAGCAAGAAGCTTGAATCAGTTCAGTTGCACTGTTGAAACACCTAGAGGTACAGATAGGGTTAAATGCAATGGAAGATGTAAACAGTCACAAGTCTTGAAGTAATAAACCAAGTCACTGACCCTTCTTTCAGCTTGAAATACATACATATGTATATAAATGTGAACTAAAACAAATTGCTTTCAGGACACTGGAAAAAAGAAGGCTGAACAATTTAATCCCTTATAAATGATGACACTGTGTGTGGACTAGCTGCATAATCAAGCTGCATCTAGATATTCAGTGTGCTAAGTAATCATTCTGCTGCATCAATTAAAGAATCCCTAAGTTCACATTAACATAACATGCACTAACTGCACCCAAGGAACCACTACAGTTCATCACATTAATATGAAAGAGTCTAATGGCTCCCCAGGCAGGCATTGCCAGGATATACCCAAGGGGCCACGTTGAAGCTGTTACAGCATATTGTATCCAAAATCTGTGGATTAAATGCTTGTTTAATAAGCTCCAATGTGGGAGAATATAGCAGGTACTGCCCATAATGTCAGTCATCCATGGGTAATGGGAAGAACTAATACACTGCAGAACAGAAGTGACAAAACAGATTCAAACTGAGGGAAGCAGCACAGTCGTTGTAGCAGTGCCATTCAAAGATTGTAATGGGCACAAACTTTCCTAGTATAATCTAAATGAGATAACTGGTTTTATTATACTACAAAATCACAAAGTAATCATAAAGGGAAAAAAAATCACTTCTGAGAATGATGGATAACTTAACAAGAACCCTCAGAAAAGGAAAATTCTTAATAAAAAAAAAAAGTTAGTGGAGCCTCATCCTTCTGCTGTAATTTTGTGGAATGTATGAGCCAACATGATGATTTCTTGGGAAAATTTGTACTGTTACGTCTTATTTTCAAATGTGCAAGGTGTGGTGATGGTAGAAGAGACCAGGCTGTATAATTTTCCTCAATACACATTCATTTGCATTCAAAAGCTTGTACACTTTCACTCAGAAGCTGTTTAACTCACAATAATGGCTTCCATATATCTGTATTTACCCCAGAAAGGAGATGGTATTTCATAGCACATGGAAATGGCACATGCAACCACCTGAAAATAAGGTTTGAATCTTTCTGCTTTTCACTATTAATAATTTGAGTATCTCTGAAGTACTTTGAAAATTCTGCTGTTCCCGTGACTGTATATGGCCTCTTATTACTGCAAAAAGATACTGCACCATCTTATGTTGCTAGAAGTATATAATTCTTCTGATTACTATTCAGAAACTTCAGAGAAGTGGTTTGAAAAGAAAAAAACAAAAGGAAAAAAGGATAAAATGAAAAAAAAAAGGAAAGAAAGGAAAAAAAAAGGGGAAAAGGGGGAAAAAAAAAAAAAAGAAGAAGAAGAAGAAGAAGGGAACAGCTCTTCTCCCCAGCAATACTTGACCTTGGTGAAATACATAGGTGCTACAATGTCTAAACAGACCTAAAACAGTATTGGTATAACTGATCTCAGTCTACTCCAGTAATCTCACTTCTAGTGGAACTGCAGAAATTGTGCAAGTGTAATGACCCTGTTCTGGCAACAGCAGGAGAATTCAAAAAAAAAAAGAAAAGATCTAAACAAGGCTGCAGAGTAAAAAGTATGTTTTTAGAGCTCTCTTTACTCACAAGCTGACAGCATTAGCTTTGCTTGTTGCCAAGGGCCACATTTTTGGTGTAATCTAGTTAAGGTGTGCCAGCACAGCCACATGAGCAAACCCACTTAACATAGATGAAATTAATCCTGACCAAAAAGAGCTTTTGCTGACAATGATTTATATCAATCTAGTGAGACAAATCCACTATCTCGAGAAAAATAGTCAAATCAAATGATTGCAGTCATTTAAGCTGGGGTTGGTGTTCCTTTCCAGACAGCATTGTCAGCAAACCATTTCTTCATGAGATCTGCTATTCAATTGCTCTTTTAAACCTTTGACAAATGTACTTTGGTGCAGGGGGAGGGAACTACTGAATTTAAGCCAATGCACATGATGAAATCTCATCAAAGTTGGTGATTTTCCTTTTTTTTTTTTTTTTTTTTGACTTCTTGAGATAGTGGAAGCAGTGGATTTGTCTCACTAGGTTGATATAAATCATTGTCAGCAAAAGCACTTTTTGGTGAGGATTACTGAAGATCTTTTACCTATATCTGTTCAAGGTTAAATACATGTCAACAAGCAAAAATAAAGGAAGGTTCATCCAGTAAGTTCCTTCCACAGATAAATTATACTAGTCCATTATACTAGTCAATAAGCACAGCCATAGACTTCTAGTGATTTGCAAATGATAACCATTTTCAAAAATGCATAAATAACTTAGAAGTCTGAGTTACATATTTAAAAAGCAATTAGGTGTCTTGGTCCCACTGACTTCTGGTGAAACTCAGAATATGTGTTTCTAAATTAGTAGAATTGGATACAGAAATATCAGCTTGGTCAAGCTTCATTCTGCCCTGCCTGGCCCTGCCTCTGATCACACCTTCTGTTTGCTAGCTGGGTACTGTTCATCAGAAATATCTACGCAAAACCCTACTATCAACTTCTCTGACAATCCCTGAAACCTGCCCCTTTGCCCAGAAAACTTCAAGATATTACAAACCCCCTACAAGTAATTATGCACATATCAACACCTAGACATGTTTTTGTAAGAGATGTCCCAAGCTGTACCTGAGCAAAAGCCCATGAGCATAGAGTACCATGTAGATATGTTAGATGAGGTCTAGAAGCAGGAGAGCTTTGTCCCTGCTACTCTGCATTGTGTAAACGTGGCTATGATACTGTTTTAACTACAGCCCTATTCTGGAGCCATCTTGCATGGCTTTTCTGTGAATTGGATATGCATTGAGAAACAAAACACTTCTAAACTACCTGTCAAATAAAAATGTCACAAAATATGAGAAAACGAAGTTGTTGTTTTGTTTTGTTTTTTAATATATTGTTGCAGAAACATTAAAATGGCTCTCTGAGGCATAGTTGACGACTTAGACATGCTCTGTAGCAGCTGAAAGGCACCTCAGCTGAATGGAGATTTAGGGCTTCATAACCAAAAGAAGCAGCTTTATCTTTTGACATAAAGGAGAATCCCACTATAGCAGCCTCCTCTCAGAGACTCGGAAAGGCTGCACTTTCCTCAAAAGATTGAAAAGACTTTACAGTTGCAGAGAAAAGAAGCCTCAGTTCTCAGCACGCTTCCCCTCTCAGCCATGTAAGCAGCTTTCACATCTCCATTGGGATACCAGAAGCCAGCGTGGTTATCTGCTCAAAAGCAACTACTGAATTTTCTTCAGAAGCATTGCTTAACCTTTATTTTCTGCAAAATGTCTTAAAACTAACACTTCAGGTCTATCACCACACAAAAACCTGCCTGACATCAGTAGTGAGTCTGACTCTGTACTAGCTGGAGGCACGAGAGTGAATGTGTAACTATCATTTCTTTCATGCTGGGAGCAAGGGTTACTTCTTTCGAACTTAAGTTCAAGTCTTACTAGGGAAGCCAGCCTTACATGTGGCTGAGGCTCATGCACAGCAAACCTACAGAGCTGCCACTGCTTGAAAGTCCCTAGCACTTTCCAACACTCTCCACAAACTAAGATCTCTGGCTATGCTAACTTGACTGACTGAATAACAGGAATATGAGAAGGCAAAGATAAAAGATGTGCTTTCCCATCCACTGAAAAATGAATAGTTTTCAGACTTTGGGTTCTTCCTAAAGTCCACAATAACACCAATGGCTCCAGCAGAGAAGACTTCCACTGTTACTAAATGTCAATGCAGACACAACCTCATGGAACCTCTCACAGAAAGAGAAACACAGTCTTTGCACAGACATTCCAAGAACTACACAAATATTCTTATTTTACTTCCTCATTCTCTCCACGGGAAAGAGAAAGAGAAAAGGAAGGGAAAAGGGAGAAATGCTTACCTTGAATAATGACTAGGTTTTCTTGCTACCTTTTCCTGGTAAAAATTCCAAAACATGGAAAATTTGCTTTTAACCATTTTTGTTCTTCCCTTTTCACATTAAGTGAAGAAGTCTAAGAAGTGAGGATATAAGACAAAGAAATTAATGGAAGAAAAAAAAAAGAAACAGAAAAATCTGAATCATTCTCTATTTTGTAGTTACCCTGTTGCATGATGGGGAGCAAGGTACCTATCACCTCTTACGAAGTGATATTTAAAATCATTAAACTTTCATCAGCGGTAAACTTTGATCATTAGACATAGAGACCCACAAACCTCTATAAAGTTATTTAAGACAAATAGCTAAAAATGCTTCAGACAAACAAAAACGGCACAGATTAATCTTCAGCTCTCCCATAGAAGACCTATGCAAATGGCCTAAAACTCACCAACCCTGGGGCATCAAACGGGAGCTGTTGGTGTAAGCACTTCTGACAAATGTCAGGTTCACTTCCTGCAGTTTTCATGTTCTCCATGCTTAAAATGGGCTGCTAATAATTTTTCTCCTCATCTTTTGTCTCCATATAGAATTTTCATTTATGTCTCTGAGGGCAAAACCTATTGTCTTATTATCATTTATTCGCTTATTGACATTTGTACAGTATGCATATGCTAGGGCTATAATTGTTTTCGGAATTTATGCAATAGTAAAACAGCCAAGGCTTTGCTAAGACCATAGGGTACATGCTGCCCACATATTAACCTGTTGTCTTGGTCCCAGAGTCTTGAAAAAGTTACCCGTTTTCCTTGTACCCCAGCTTTATTTCTTACCAAAAATGGGGTACAACAAGCAGGGGTGAGCACTCAGATCTAGTTGCAAATGGAACAAGTCCAGAGCATGCAACCAAACCTGGAAATGTCACCAATTTCCACAGCATAGGCTATACTGAACTAAAATTCAGTTTTCTAGACAGCTTTAGACATGAATTTCCTCTGCCCTCATAGTGCTGGGCACAGTGCACAGTGCTGGGCAATAATGCACCCTGCAGAGGTGAGGAACACCACAGGGACATCACTTCACTCTATGAACACTCAAGTCTTGGTCTGAGGCAGGAGGGAGTTCAGTCTAGTCCAGATAACCTGCTGTCCTCTTGCTGATTGGGCTCTGCAGGTACACATTCACTAGGCTGGGATGTGAGGGAGAGGATTTCAGCCCTTTGCAATTACCCATTACCCCACAGCTCCTTTCCCTCTAGCACGGATTGTCAACATCTGTATTCACAGCATTCACATTGCAGCCTCTCATACAGGAGCAGCACTGTGGCTGCTCGAGGGGAGCAGAAAAAGAAGGCTAAGGGAGTTAAAGAGAAGAAGGGACAACTGTCTTCATCACCAATTCCCTTGGCTGTGAGTCCACTAAATAGGACTTTAATAAGACAGCCCAGTCCTATGCAATAGGGAAGTCTGGCATTTACCAGGGCTTAGATGCAGAGCTGGGGTTATGGGAAATGCCCCTGATGTGTCTGTGCTGGTGGCCTGCCTTACCCTGTCACATTGTCAATGTTACTAAGGGAGATTCAGTCCTCCGAGTTACTCTGGAAATCCTTCTGCCCTGCACGGTGCTCCTGTAATTAAGGACACATTACATGCAGGGATACAACCTTCTTGTGCTGCTCAGTGCTGGAAGACACTCATTAATCAAATGTGAACCTTGCCAAATAATGTATCTTTCCATCTGATTCAGAAGGACAATGGAGCAACAGTTTAAATGTTTAAATCCCAATGAGAAAGCTAATTATATTCATTCTCTTTTCTTTTCTTTTCTTTTCTTTTCTTTTCTTTTCTTTTCTTTTCAGCAGAGGAGAATTTGTGATACAATTTTGAACCCTGGCTTCCACAAAAGAGAAAAAGTATGCATATATTTTTGCCTTAGTAAATGATTGTTACTGCTGCCAAAATATGGACATAACAGATAATGGCACCCAGACCAACTCCCAGTGGAGATTTCTGTCCAATAATTGATGAGTATATGAAGATGTCATGAAATGCCTAGCAGGGGAATCTAATGGTACAAACAAATAACAATAAAAATAACATCCAACATCAAGAGAATCATGTCCCACTAAATGATGTCAGATGGTTGGTGCTGAAGTATTTACATGGAATCAATGGTGTTGCCTCAGCCATGGGATTTAATGGTCTGCTTCTCAACTGCTTTGTGGTTTGTAGGGCTGCTACTGCCAGCACAAGGCAAACATGACACAAAGCTATTGTGGCTTGATGGCATTTTATAGTTATAAATGATCAAAAATCTGACCCAAGCAGCCTGCCACCACTTCACTTCTGACATGACTGTGCTGAGTTAAGTGTTTGTTCTGTCTCTGCTGGTTAATTGTAAAAAGAACAACAGCTTTGTTCTTGAGCACTCTGCCCAGCTGGCATCAAAAGCACACAGGAGCACAGCAGTGTCTGATGATTATCCAGAGACATCATGGCAAGGAGGGTGGAAAGTAAAATGCTGCTACTGTTATTCATCTTAATTGAGAATAGGGAATGAAAACCAAATTAAATTCTCAAAGAAGGACAACAAGGCTGCCAGTTTGAAAAAAAGCAGAAAGCTCCAGATGGTTGTCACTTCACAGCGCTGCCTCAGCTATTTGTGACACATAGCCTGCATTAATGCCAAGCTGTCAGAAACACAGTTTGAAATGGTCAACCAGAATCATAAATGTGGTCCTTGACCATATACAGTGGTATGTCAAATATGACCTTAACATTTCCTCTCTTGAGACTGCAGTATAGTATGTCAAAAAACTGGCATCAAAGTATTTCCAAATGATTGAAAAAGCAAAGTATTATTCAACCTACAGGATAGTATACATCAGAAAAACTCACCTATCTTATTCACAGAATCTATACAATAGATACATACATCACTATCAATTTTCTTTGTACTCATATTTAGACACCTGTTTGCCTACATGTCCTCTGGCTCACACAGGTTTAATCTATGGCTCTTCTATTTTACATAGTTTTTTTTCACATATCTACCTGTGATTTTCACAAAAAAAATAATAAAAATAAAATAAAATAAAACTAACACTGTTCTAAGAAGTGCAAGACGCAGCAACAGAAATTATGCCCCAAATTCATTGTCTGAGGATATCTGCAAAGAGGGTATCTACAAAATGATTCATCAATGTCTTTCAATCCAGAATGGAAAGACCAGTCCATCACGACTGTGTACGACAACAACTCTGGGTTGTGTCAGTCACAGCAGGGATTTTGTCAGGAATAACTACCCAAGGCACTAGCCACAAAAAAACATTTTATAGAAGCCACCAAAGGATAATCATCTAGTAGCGAATTTTGATGATTACTCGTGCAGAATGAATCTAAGCAACCATTCTAATGGTAAAAAGCTCAAAAACTTGTTTCAAAGTTGTGAAGCTAAGTTGTCGTTCAATCAGCTTTAAAATGGCTTTTCTCATATTCAGCAAAGGATGTAAACAAATAACGAACAATGTGAAACCTTGTTGTATGCCTGTGGAATTTCTAAAATGTATGTAGGATCTTGAAAGAGTGGTAATTTCAGAGAATGAAATCTTCACTTAATTCTGCAATAGCAAAATTTTTGAATTGGTAGTAGTAACTCAGGCATAATATACCGACATGTCAAGGTAAAATGCCCTTAGAAAAAAGGTGAAAGCCAGAAGACAGCACATCAGGTTAAAGCATCAGACTGTGCCAGGGAGCAGCCAAGGCTGACACTTCCCCACCTGGCTGATGACTGCCTTCCCAGCAGGAGCTTGCGCTGGAGTTGTGTGCACAGCAGTGTCTCAGTCTCAGCCACTCATTAACCAAGAAAAATACCTCTTTGTGTGCTTATAGTTGGGGTATGATCCTGTTTGCAAGCTTCCACATGAGTGAAACATGCCCAGATAAGTTTGATCTTCCAAAGAGCTACAGGTTCCAATAGCAACAAATAAACAAAAATCCTCACTTTCAGAAGTCTTACATTTTGCTCAGGATATCACGGCTACTGCCCTTTTTTTCCTCATATGAAAAGGACTGAATCTTACATAGTGCTGAGTGATCTGGCTGCAATCCAATAAAGCACTCAGGGGAGTGCTGAGCTTAAGTCTATGAATAATCTACAAGAGAACTATTTACATACTTACAGAAAGTAGGCGATTAAGTGCATTGTTTGATAGATGCACAAGTCATTGGTGAGTCTTTCTTCACTGCAGACTTGAGTGCGTGAAGTTTCTCACCAGTCTCACAACACCTTTTAGCTTAAAAGGAATACAAAATATGAGAAAAAGAAAATATAAAGTCTTCCTGAAGAATCACATGCAATATGTATTTTTAATTAGAGCATCTACATGGATTAAATGCATCATCTTTAAGGTAACATTTAAAGGGGGAACAAAGACAGAAAATGATATGTATGTCCTTTGTTACACTCTAGCCACACTTCCATTCTGGTTGGCATCTCTGGTACTATAGCAATACAAATACAAATACAGTACAAATAGAAATTATAAGAACAATAGCTGATATCTGTCAAACTGGAGTGCCTTAGTCACTTGAACCTAAACAGCTAACTTTAAGGGGATAAGAAATGTTTATAAAATATTTTCTACAGAAAAATCATGGTGGGGTCAGGATTTAGAGTTACATGACAATTCCAAGTGGGCTGTCTGCCCCACATACTAAGAGGAACACTGGAAGATATACAGGAAAGAATAAACCTGCTTCCACAGGGTTTTGGATTGGATGACCTGATAGGACATCTATTTCCATCAGCATCTTGTTCATTCATTATTTTGCTTCATGTGGCTGTTCTGAATCTTGTGCTGAGCCTAGCACCTGTAATTTACCTTGGGCTTAAACCCCTCCAAAGAGCAAATCCTTTCAAAGTAATTGGCTCATTTCCAAAGACAGCTCTTGGATTTTTAATTCAGGAGTCTTAAAAGGTTACCTAAGTTGGTGGAGGACCATGGCTGTGCTGTACTGAGTGTTTGCTACTTAGCAGAAGAGCTGATGTTTTCTCCAGTCCTGCTTTCTGCAATACATTGTGCATGCAGGCATGTACCTGTGCGTGTAAATATGGAAAAAATATTTTCAACTTAAAAGTGCTTTAATGGTAAAATTAAAATTGTATTGCATTCTATGGCATTTTCTGCATATCAGATAGTGTTCTTCACATCTTGATACATCCTATTCAAAGAAAATGTTTTGCATCAGAAATGCAACTATTTCAAAATCAAGAGTAGAGGAAAGAAATAAAGGTGAAATATTAATTAGCCTAAACTGTAGAGTACATACAATCTTAGTCTGTTAAGAAACATTTACAAATGGCAGCAACAAATAAATAGCAACTAATTGGGAACAATGTCTTTGCTATTCTTTAGCTGCTAGAATTCTTGCACATAATGAAATAAAACTACAGATTAGATGACTAGCAAGGAAAACCTTTATAAAAGTTGAAGTATTAAAGCACATGTAACTTTTCAAAATTTCACATGCTGTCCCTGATATCTGGCCTTTGCTACTTTTAAACTGTTTTCCACATAGAACACCAAAGGTGTTTCAGTGAGGTCCTATTCATGGTCTTTCATAAGTCAAACTTTTTAGAGCCCCACTGCTTTGGAAAACCTACAATACATTCACCAGGTTCCTTCTATATCTTTTCCAGCAAGTTAATTTTTTGTGAATACCAGACTGGATCTCTTTTCCTGTATTTTGTTCTTTCTTTCACTTCTCTTAGTATATGATGGGATTATATTCCACTTCACCAGAATTTAGATTCTTCATCATTCTCCCCTGCATAGGCTTTGAGGCCATTCACAAGTCACCTTCTAGATCAGGTGAGATGGTTTATAAAAGATAGATGTGCATTGACTTATCCCTTATTGGTAGTTCATATAGCTGATTCCACTCTATTACAAGACTGTTAAAATGCTGTTCCAATGTTATAACAAACTCAAAACTTTGTAGTCCCCTTTTCTTTATGTCTCCACTGAATAAACTCTAGCTTCAATTACAACTATGGCAGTTTAAAAAAAACAGTGGGATAAAAGGTTATTTTCATCAGCTCATTTACCAGTTCCTTAGGAGCATACTGTAACATTATTTTATGTACTAGAGTTAGAATCTTATTTCAAAGAAAAGGTATATGGCCAGGTATATCACAGGGATATGGCCAGCCTCTTTTCAATGGTCTGTGGGGACAGGACAAGGGGCAATGGCCACAAAATGGAGCACAGGAAGTTCCGCACCAACATGCGAAGGAACTTCTTCACAGTGAGGGTGACGGAGCACTGGAACAGGCTGCCCAGGGAGGTTGTGGAGTCTCCTTCTCTGGAGATATTCAAGACCCGTCTAGACGCCTACCTGTGCAGCCTACTCTGGAGAACCTGCTGTGGCAGGGGGGTTGGACCCGATGATCTCTGGAGGTCCCTTCCAACTCCTACAATTCTGTGAATCTGTGAATCTGTATGAAAGGATCAAATTTAAAATGTATTTCAGGACAGCACTCAATTAGTTTCAAGCCTCTGCTAGACCTTTTCACTATCATTATAACTGTTTAATGATGATTTCAATTCAAAAATGATAACAAATCACCTTCTGTTGATGCAGTACATACAGTTTAATGTAGTAATATTTGGGTTTATTTGATTATGAGGAACTACAGAAGCAATGATTATTTTGAGTGTGCTTAAGAAGGTAACTAACAATTTTTGGTGTACTTGGTAAATAGTCTTTTACTTGAATCAAAGACTTCTAAAGTATACAGTTTAGTGAATTTCTTAATGCTTCTAACCAGGAATTCAAAGACAAAGGTCTATGTACACCTGCAGCAGTTTTTGATTATCTAGCACAGTCTAATTTATGTTTTAAGACAGTCTGCTTAGACATAAACAGTAGATGAGGATGAAATCTCTACAAGTTCTCTAGAATACTCAAATTGCTTATTACAGATAAACAATCCTATGTCATGAGATGGATTTTAAAAATTTTTTTTTTTTTTTTTTGGTATTCTGTCATCTTATTTGCCCCTGACGTTAAGGTAAATGTGTTGAGCCTGAACTGATTACATGCTGGTTTTATGTCAGCGCAACCTCACAGAGCCAGATTTACTGCCACCTTGCAGCTGCTTTGCTCTACTTCTGCAATGCAAAATGGCTTTTAACCTTGTTTCGGTATCTACTTTAGCGGGGTTTACAATTACCTTGAAAGAGAAAGCAGCACAAATATGCATGCCAATGGCACTGGTGGAGAGACTGTTGATTTTCATCAATGTGAACCAAGAGTCATGTCCTTCATGTTCAAGCATACATATATAAATTGATTTGGGAATGGAATTTTTTAATCCCTACATTTAAGCACAGTATAGTTTTTCTCTTTTCCCCTTCTTCACATACAATAGATTTCTCTGGTAATAACTGGAGATTGAAATCCTGGTTCCCCAAAATCAAAGTTAAGGGAACAGCTCCAGTTGCATTTAATAGAAATTTCCTCAGAAATGCAACAAATGTTCAGGAAAAACCTTGCAAATCTTCCCAAAATATCTACAGATATTGTCTTCTTGTAAGAGTTCATAGAGTATGGAAAACAGAGAATCATTTAATTCATTGAATCTGATCTTAATTCTTAGACTGTTTGGATTGCAATTACGCAATATGCTACCTAGGGAGCAGGTGACACCATAAAAGAAAAAAACTAGAAACTCTGCCTATAAAGATATCATTTATTTATTTACATTTCATAACTGTCACCCCTGCAAAGTCAACACTCAGACAAAAAAAAGTCAAGGCATTCCCATTCCTGGCTGATGAGTGAAGTAGCAATGAGCTCCCAAGGGTTCAAGTAAAAATTCTTTTCACTCTACAAATGGTTGAATTCTTTCCTTTTTACTTTCTTAGACCTGTACTGGCTCTATAGAGCTAGTAGAAATACAGTTTTTTAACCGTGAACAAAATTTTTGTCTGCAGAAGAGAAAGATAACAGAAGATTTTCAAAGATCTGTTTAAAGAAAAAGATATTTGTTTAATAGATGAAGTTCTGATTATGATTGACCTTGAATACCAAGAAGGAAAAGCTTTTCATAAGTGACCAAGCTGTCTGTCTGTAAAGTGGATATACAAGGCAAGTAGAGATGAAAGGAGAGACAGCTAAATAGTCCTTTTCAGAGTTCACTTTCTGGGTGGTGCTACTCAATGTCTTGGAAGAAAACTTTAAACAGTAAAGATCTTAAATGGCTGGTTTTGACATCGCACTGAGCTTATGTGATATCAAAAATTAGATGGAATGGCCTACAAAATGAATCATTGTGAACAAGAATAAGGGAGTAATGTTAGGAAAATTGAAGAAAATTTTCATTAAAAGATAGTTTTGATGTTAGTACAAATATATTTTTTGAGTGTTTTGGTCATTCAAAACTATCTGAACAGCTGCCCAACACATGTTGATGGTGCCATGTTAGTGGAATAGTTGCAGTTCAATGACTAAAGGACTAGACTGTCCTCAGAGATTGTCACTTTGCCTCCACAGTGTTCACATATCAAGTTGAAGTCACTTCAATATTTTTTTCTTAAAACAAGAAGAAACACAATGAACCATTCTACCCAGCTTTGTACAGTTATTGCAGGTCCTTGTCTTTCTTTCTGTCAATGGCTTAGATGCTCTGTAATACTCAGTTTTGAAAGCCTTGAAACAGAGTACGTCCTCTTGCTTGTGAAATATACTTGCACAATTAGCATTGTTTGAGTCAGTGGGTAAAAGTCAGTAGATATGGGCAAATCTCAACTCAAGATACTGAAAATTATGATTCTCACTTCAGTTGCTGCCCACAGAACGTTTCCTTAATCCAATTCCTATGACACTTTCCTTAAAATCACACTTTCTTTAAAATTGTGAGGAGTTCTACATACCTGCCATGATGGTCTAGGCTACCTTAGCACATATTTTTAACTTTTCTGGTCACCTAGAAGACATTTTAAGATACAAAATGAAGATCTCCAGATAACCATATAATTCCAGAGTCCAGTGCTTTACAAATCAGATATATGTTACCAGAAAAATCTGAAGATTTGGCAGCTCCAAAGTATTCACTAAAATAAGTAAAGTAGCATAATGGAATTGTGCATTAATTTGTAAGCAGGGCAACTGACCTGCAAATTTATATATGTTATCAAGGGCTATGATTCATGCTACAATTGAACAAATTAATTTTTAGCTAGTTTTACGTGAAATTGATCTTTTTGATAAATCAAATCCTGTAATCTGAAACTTAAAGCATGGCTCATTCTTTGTGAGCTGAAGTCCCTAATGGTGAAAGCTGCTGCAGCTTAATTCACATCTATAGATCTACACTATTTTTCCTAATAAAATATGTTATTTGACACGTACAATGTGAGTACAGCTTGATGTCAGTCAATAAAAGGCAATGTTGTGCTTACAAGGCTGCAGAGGCATTTCAGGCAGAGGGGAGAAAATAATATGATTAGTATGAAACCATTTAGAGATTTTCTCAGAGATCTAGACAGGCACAAAGTACACTTAGGCAGAAATAAAGTACAGCAAAGTTAATGTCTGCACAGTAATAATCTGTACATTGACCTTGCTTCTGTCATAGTAAATAATTCAAAACAAATAATCATAATTCCAGAGTAACAAAAGCAGCAAATGCTGGATGGCTGGTAACATCTGTTGTATGTCACTTTTTTTAAAAAGTGCAATTCAACCACAGTTCAACAAATCTTGTCTTCAAACTAAACTGGCAACTGAATGCCAGTTTGTGCTAGTTTTTAGGTTTGCTCCATGTTTGGCTAACAGCAACTATGATAGATTTTGTTTGTCTCCTACCATGCAGTGAGATATCTATTAAAAAAAAAAAGTCTGAATTTATACATATGACAGTAGTAGCCTTACAATAACCAGCCAGGAAGATATACATTTCAGTTCCTACTTTTAATACACTTCCCTATATAAAGAGTTGTTAGCTTGTCATCATTAAGAGTTAAAGAAGAGAGTAGGAAAGTGAGTGTGCGAAGGAATAAAGGTTAGGGGAAGTTTGATCTTTCCTATGGGTTTTGGAAATCAGCCTACATTTTATCACAGCATGACTCAGAAAACATTCGGGATCTTATGTGTCTTGGAGTTTAAAATTGCCTTTTGCTGATTAAATGCTGCTCTAGGGGTGCTGAAGTAACACAGTGGCAGTAACACTAAACACAGAGTATATTAACTTTTCAATGCTTGCTCACAGACTCTATATTTTAAAAATGAAAATGAATGACTGAAAATGAAATGGCTATGTTTTAAAAATGAAGCATTTATATGTTCAAGAAGCATATTCAATCTGAGCTTGAAAAGAAGTTTGAAAAGCTTACCCTTTTATGCTAGGTGTAAGAAACAGAATTTAAAGTACTGAAAATCCCCCCACTCTTCCATTCCATTAAAAAACAAGAAACCAGTGTGATTTCAGAGCTCAATGAATATCCTTTGCTTATGTAAGAAGTTTTCTGCCTATATGAATTTGCTCTTTTATGGTTTGATCATTGATACAATATGAAATTCAGGATGCCCAATCAGATACATAATTACTTAATAGTTTGTAAATTCCACGTAACTCATGAACATGATCAAAAAGATTTTAAGTATCTATTCAGATATCTGAACAATGAGCAACATATAATGGTATAAAAGGCTCTTAAGCAAAGAAGAAAGTAAACTTTATTAGATTATTCTATTACTTCTCACTGAATTCTTTAAGACTTTCATCCAGAGAATCATATCAGCAGAAAGCCTCCTACTGTTCATAGCAGGAATCTGATTCACCGTTTAATTTGTCTCTATTATTGTTACACGCAATTAATTATTCCCCAACTTTGGATTGCCTGAAGATATGTTTCCAGAAATATTACAGTAATATATTACATAGAAAAAGGTTGTACATTACAAACTCTTCTGAACAGGTTTCTATGACTTTCTTTCCAGTACCAAACTGTGAGGTTAAAAATCTCAGTTATTTTATTGCAGTTATTTTAAGTTTTGCAGTTTACATTTTTGTCCAACAGGCATCAGTGTGTAGTTTGCTTCTTAATGTATGTTACAAGGACTTCACATAAAACATAAAACGTATGGAATCTAAGCTGTTCAGAAAGTTTGAATGTTGGTATTTGCATGCCTTTATAAGTATTATTTATCTAGAGTCCAAAATGGAAATTTCCAGCTTAGAAACACTTGAAGTTTCTGAGCAGTGAAAGTAAAATAAAATTTCACTGTTTGAGGGCTAAAAGCCAGGTTGTACAAAGATCAAGTTGCCTGTGCCTTGGAAGGGAGAGATGATATCTAAACCAGCGAGTGCATCCCAAAGTGCTGGGCTTCCTCCTGTAGACGGTATGAGGAGGAAAAATGGCAGCAGAAGCCATGGTCACAAACACCCTGATTCCTCCTTTACTAGCTCTCCAGACAACTACCAGAGGTTAGCTAGTTAAATAGATGGAAAAAATATATATATAAAATTTAATATATATATATCTATTTTTCAATTCTACGTGACCATGTCACTGTAGGAAACCTCTTATTTTACTAACTAGTCTATTACGAGCAAGGTGGAGTAAATGTTGATTTGGATCTAAGTTACCGAAGAAAAGCATCAGAAATCATTCAAGTCTTCATATGACTATGGCTTATTTTCTGATGAAGAAAGGTAAACCCAGCAATGGGGCAAGGAAGATAACAAAAATGACAGTATGGGAGATACCTGTAGCTATACATTTTAAATATACTGATCTATTCCAAATGAGGTTCTACTTACAACAGCACCAGCTTTGTAAAGATGAGGTGTGGTGTCAAAGCCAATAATCTCTTGATTTCAGCTCCTTAAGAGGTCCATCTGACTGCTGATGGAAAGGAGGAACTGTGCTTCAACAGACTGCAATGTGAACCTGTCACCTCCATGGAGATCTGACGTAGTAGATTTCTCCACAAATAAGAGAATATGAGCTATGAAAATAAGGATCATTGCATGGGATGACACTAGCCAGTTCTAAACTGCAGATTTCTGCCAGCTAGACAAGGCCGTGAAAAGGTATGCCTTCTGCTCAAATACACACTTATACCAGCAAACATCCCTCAGTGAGAATTGCTGCTGAAAACTACAAATTTTCTTCCTGACTTGGCAGGAAAGGTTGAAATAATTTATCCTAGAAGAGCTGAAACAGCAAAATGTAGCTCTGCCCTTCCTTTCAAGCCATGGGGAGAAAGAATAATGGACAGAAATAGGCCTAATCATTAGTATTGGCACATAATTGACCATATCCATTAAGGAGGCTTTTGAAATCTCACGTTACTGACAGACTTCTGTATCCTTCTCAAGTTTTAGGCCTACTGTTATATTTACTTACTAAATAAGGCTTATCAATCAATTCTTTTAAAAATAATTAATTTTTTATGTTTGCTGATGTTCAAAACTAGAAATTAATATAAATCCCACAGCACAAAATTTAATCTGCAGCATGGATATAATGTTTAGTTAAGAAATGTGTTAAGAACTTCCTGAAATTACTTTCTATATGTTTGAATACCTAATAAAAAGACATTTCCAATGTATAATGAATATTAATAGGCTAACACATTAACAACAATAAAATCTGCTTAATAAGCTTATATCACTGGCCTTTAACAGCAAAGAAACTGTAGCACTTCACTTATATATGTCTGTAGTATCCATCACTGCAATTTTCAAGAATTTTTCAAGTACCATCATAAACATCTGTGAGTTACCATATCAAGGAGACCCTCACAGTTCAAATATCTTCCCACTGTCTAATTAAGTGAAATATTCTGGTCTGTATTTGTTACTTGGGATGCATCTCATATAAGCAGAAAGCAAACTTGGAAGCAGCTTCAGCAGACTAGAAGAAGTGCATTTTGCAACATCTTTTCAAATATAGTACTGTGCTAGTATTTATTACATATGAGGATTGTTTCTAAGATTAACTTTCCCACCACTCCACTTTCATTCACCAGACTCCTTGAAATAACTCTTTTGGAATGTATTTAGAAGAAGAATTGTCATGACTAAAGACCAGTGTACTTTTTAAAAAAAAAAAAAAAAAGGCGCGCTTTCCACATACTTGTACTTCTGATTCAGTCAAAATTTTCATGTAGCTAAAATGTTGTAGTAATACTTACCGAGATGGGTTCCAGTGCTTGAGCAGGATTTTTCTCTGCTGTATTTTATTCACTGAACAGGATCTTGGTCTGGGGACATGGTTGCTTTTGTTTAATTATGTTGTATCTTTTCAGCACTTAAAACTCCCTGAAGACATTCACATATCCATCACCTGTCCAGACAGTAAGCAAAAATTCTTTCCTGAAAACGAAGGCACAAGCTCGTGCTACTTAATTCTGGCAGAGAAGAATGTGCTTTCTTCTACATGAATTAAATCGTTGATTTAATGATTCCTTTGGACAGAGGAAGTGTTTTACTTCAGTGCATCATGGAAAATTACTGTTTCATATTAACTTCATTGAGAAGGCATACTTTGTATTTGTAATTTATAAGTTTCATATGTAGCTATGAATTTTGTTCATTGCTAGTTCTCTACAGAGACTAGCTATGATGGTAACAACCAACATCAGGGATGAGTATAGTGCTCGGGGAAATCAGAAGATGCTGTACATAGGTAGAATGAAGTAACGTGCTGTCTTTCATACAAGTGAAAACTGAGCCACAAAATAATTACTACAAAGCAATTGGTTATGATCACATGTCACATGACATGCAGGAACGGATGACAAACATCTAGAGTTTGAGACCTAAGTCATAATAATGAAAAACACCTGTCTTTTAAAGGATAATACAGTGTACATGTCCTCAGAAATCTATTTCAGATGACTAGTGTTCACTACAGATTGCAAATAAAATATAGGAACTCTTTAATGAAAACTGGCATTTGAGCCACAATGAACTAACTAATCATCTTATCAAATTGAAGGCAACACTTTTTTCTTCTGGTTCAACTATCCTGTTCTCAAGTACATCCCTCTATTCCCAGTTTAACAAGGAACAGACAGCAGATTTTTCTTTCATGCAGGTCAAAAAATTATATTTACAGTACATTCCGCTTACCCATGGACATATTTTCATTACTCATTCCCTTGTAAACTTTCATTTACAACATTGCTTACAGTTTTGTTCCACGAATCCCATTTTTAGCAAACTCATATTTGAACACATTAAAAGTAATGAAACTTTTGGTTCACCCAGTACCAACAAGAATGATACACTCTTTCTCATTTCTCAGAATCACAAATTTATCTTTGCACTAGCCAAGTTAATTAACAAATCTTTCATTTTCCATAACATTCAGTCCCTAACCATGCCAGCAAAGCTTCCAATTTTAACCTCTTTCTGTTGGAAAATCCAAAATTTTCATTTTCTAACATGCCTTTTATATTCTTCTAATTCAAATCCTGATAGACTCTGGATATCAACACCCAGGTTTCAGTCTGGAGTTAATGGAAATGAACAGTTAGTTCATAAGTGCTATTTTTGCACTATGTTGCTAAAGATACTTTATTTTCAATGTGTTATTGATTTCAAGGGCACTTTCCTCAGTGAGTCAGTCCCTCCCCCGACCCAACTGATCTCACTCTCAGGTCAAAAAGCTAAATTTCACCTGCAGGTATTGCTTTTCTTCCCCATCCTAACAAGAAGATAGTGACTCCTGTTGCCAGCTTTTCCATTTTAGACCACTTAGGAGCAGGAATTTGTTCATCATAATTCAGGTGTTGTTCTGGGATCACTGCAGAACACCACTGAAATGATTAATTTATTTTATTCTGCATTTAAAGTTGGTATAACCTTTGCTGAGTGGAGCACAGTGAGTCACTGCAGTGCAGACATGCTGAATTTTTATTCTGGCTTCCTTCAGCCACCAGTTTACCTACTCTAAACACATTTCCAAACTGGAAGGTCTAGCTTGCCATAGAAGCATCTCATGACTGTGCTTCCATCTTGTGCAGGCCTGAGAGGAAAGTTATAGATTTTTAGGCTTTTTGTTTCAGGCTTTTGTTTTGTTTAGGCTTTTGTTTTGCTTTGGATCGCTACAGTAAGATACAGAAACAGATCCTGGCCTCTGGTTCTACCCACAACATGCAGCCAGAGATGTGCCTCATTGCTGATGATCTGACAATGACCTTGTCCCCTCCACACGTTGGAAGTATTCCCACTCCAGTGGGAACTAAAGGTGGAGCTGGAAGTTCCAGCAAAGGAATAGGAATGTCTTAGTGTCTTAAGAATAGTTCTAGCCACTACAAATTTGGCAGCTTTAATGTATGCCTTGGATCTTCTCACTTCCAGCATACAGAAAGGTAGCGCTGAGCTGCGTTTGCTCCCCATCCTGGCCCCTCCCAGGGTGGTCAGAGAGTCATTTGTTTGTAATATCCATGTTCCCAAAAGAATCTAAAGTTAGAAGAAGAAACATCTCCTCTCCTCCCCAGGCAGCCATAAACAGAGCTCATTAGACTAGTGTGAACAGGTTACATTTGTATCAGACATCAATTATTCATTAAGATTAATAGATTCAAAAGCCAGAAGGGGACAATGTTATCATGAACTCTGGCCTTAAAAGTAACACTTGGCCTTTCCCTGAATTCATTCCGGTGTCAAATCCAATCACTGTGCTTTGATCTTAATTTTTAAATTTCCAGTGACAAAGAATCCATCAAAAACCTATGTGAGCTGTTCCAATGGTTAATTAACTTCTTAGCTAAATGTACTGTCTGAATTTGTCTCGTTTCAGCTTACACGTACTGGATCTTATTATACTTGTCTCTATGTGTGACACCAATGAGACTTCTCTTAACCATTTTTCTGTTTTCTAGAATGGCCTGTGCATACAGATCACCACTGAAATTTCCCTCTGAAAAATTTCATTTGTTTAGGTCCTCTGGTCTGTCACTTTAAGGTATACTGTCTTTATTGATTAGTATACTAATCATTCACACAACTTGTCTTTGAAACCTCTCTATTTTTTTTTTTTTTTTCCTCTGGAAATGGTAAAACCAGAGCTAAACACAGAGTTTGGTAATTTAAACTGTAGAGGGACCAGAGCCCTCTGCTCTGCACTCTGTACTCCTGGAGATCACACTGACCTTCAGCACTTACCAGGGGTTTCTGCATTCCCACTGGTGTGTACAAAGAGGGAAAACAAGCACACCGAGGTTTTTATTCAGACAGTTTGTTGCAGCTACAGGCCTGCAAGTCTATATGTCATTTTTACCAGCACTGAAGTTAAGCTGATTTGCCAACCTTGGGCACATGTTGCACATGTAGACTTATACATTTCAGGACCTTGTGTCCAGATTGCAGGTGAGGTGCTCTAGGGCTCTAGGTGATGCCCTTGAAAGTGACTTCAACCTTGCTTCTACCAGGAGGGAAACTATACTGGGTACAGCAATGATATGCCTGGGTAAGTACGTCAAGACTCCAATTACAGATACGAGGTAAATCCACACCTAAAGAGTACCTGGTTTCTTTTAGATAAGTTAGTGTATTGTTTAAA
>VXAA01001099.1:351624-404435 GCA_013399115.1 Anseranas semipalmata
AAAAAAAAAAAAAAACTAAAAGACACCAAACTGTTGACTTACATAGTCTTAGCAGACTGACAACAGACAAATCTTTGATTAAAAGAAATGGAAAGAAAACAGAAACACAGTTTTTCCGTCTCTCTAGAAATGGTGATAAATGTTGAACTTTTCTGTAGTTAAAGTTTAAAAAATGTACTTTATAAGTTTAGGTTATTGGAGACAAAGAGAAAAGGAGCCCTTGTAATCTGCTATGCATACAAGTCAAAAAGACGTTTTTTATCAAGCCTAAGTCAGACTTTACCTTATGTTGCATTTACCCTTGTTCACCTCTGGAGTGTAATCCTACATGAGTTTTATAGCAGGGTTATCCCACTACCTTTGATGTGTTTATTCATCTTTTCTACCAGGATAAGCCCAAAAGACATTTTATCTTTCATTCTGTTCACAAAACAGAAATAAATCACATTATAAAAGTGCCCACAATGTCTTATTCCTTATAAGAGATTTATCATCTGAAAGCTGATTTGATTTTCCACAGCAAATGACTAAGAGCAGAAAACTATGAGCACAATGATTTCCTCCTTCCTCAGGGCCAGTTTGTATTTCATACTCATTCAGGTTCACAAAACTAGTCCAAGGAACAACCACCTTTCTTCTTGACATGTAAGAGCTGATTACAGCCACAGAATCTACAACAACGTACTATGGGGATAAAAGGTGGTATTTAAAAATAGCGTTGATATCACTACATAAGAACTTGTACTTTTTTTTAAACATAAAACTCAAACTTCATACTAGTTTATTATAGTATTTATTTGACAAAATAATGACATACAAGTTAGTACATAAAATATGGTTTAACTTATATTCATTTTAGAAAGTGAGGCAAAATGAAGCAGCTTTTACAAGTTTAATATGTCTTATATTTATCTCTCGCACAGACTAGGAGGCGGTTATTATAGTACACAAGCCTAACATTGGGTTACTTCCCATGTTATGTAGCAGATAGAGCTGGTCTACTAGGTAACCAAGGCATCACCATGTCTGGAAAGAAACACACTGTTTTCTAGATTTGCTTAATTTTAAGCTTAAAGGTATAATAAACTGATCTCTTGTAGTTGCAATACCTTATGACCATGGTGAACTTCCTTCTCATATACCATGAGTTTCACACTACTTTAATACGGCAGCTGCAAACTGTTTATCTATAGTGCACTTGCCAATAGACCACAGAGAAACATTTTGTCTTGAGCCCTCCATGACTAAATTACTATATATTCACTAAATACAGTGATATGCTTTTCTTTTTTTTTTTTTTAATTATTAGTAATTGCATATTTTCATACAAAGATGTTACTATTTTCTTTTTGAATTTCAAGCAAACACTATGTGATCATAAATGTGAGCAGCACAGTTACTTAAGCAATCGATTGGATGGGAGGTGTCTAGGAGACATTTTTTTCCCTTAAAATATGATCTGCAAATTACTGAATAACCTGCTGCTCTAGCCATGAAGCTGAATTTGTCATATCATATTCGTATCTAGAGGAATAGATGCTCTCACAAATGCAGAATGATGAGTGAAGAAGCAGGCAAAAGCAGCAGCTGGGCTGTGAAGGAGAATGTTATTAAGAGAAACTTGACTGCCTGACATTGCAATGATACAAACAATGATTGCTCCAAGGAAATGACTTTCAGTAATCATATTTTCTCATTGTAAGATTATTGTACCTTGAAAGTTTTATTTTCAAGTAAGCGGGCATAGTCCACACTTCTTTTGTTTTGGCCATGAAGGGTGGAAAGTATATGCTATCACTAAACCCTATAGCAATTCATGTACCCACACACTGACATGGACAGAACCACTTCTGAACCCCTAGCTTTCTAGGGTCAAAATGTTTGCAGGTATGGAGGAGAAGGGGTAGAGGATGAACAGAAGAGGATCAAATTCTTCCTTATTATGATAGCACATTGATGCATCTAAAGCTTTTCAAAACTGTGACTGAGCACTTCCATTCACCTTTGAAATAAATATTTTCAGCATATGTTTGAGGGGGCCTGTTCAGTGAAGGAGCAGTGGGCAAGAAACTGGAACTAATACAAGAATTTCTAACTGGCTGTGAGAGAGAATATTTATCTGGCAGTGACCATTATCTCAGTGATCTGGTATGGCTTTATCATACTTTAAGTATTATCATACAGCTTCCAAATGACATTTTTCTTTAATGGTAGCTTGTGAATAATAATGCAGGAGGGAAGACAGCTGGAACCTTTTTTTACCTAAAGCAGCAGAGGATAAACAAGACGGTACTGTTCAGCAATGACAGCTGAGGAGGTGCATTAACAATGATGAAGAAAACCCCCATTGATACCAATGTCATCCTTACCAAGTTGGAGTTTTTCTTCTCTTTGAGTATGTAAGAGGACTTGAAGACACTTGACCTAAAAGAGGATTACCAGGAAATCTTTTAGTATTTAGTATTTTATATATATATGTTTATATTTATAAGGCACCTATCACCATTTTGATAAACATCTTTGGAACCCCTCTGATGGCAGGGGTAAGAACAGGAGTTGGCCTGTTAGTACCTCAGCCCTTCTGTTTCCAACCAATTTAAAAAAAACAAAAAAAAAGCCACAAGACTTCGCTGCCAGCCTGGTTGGCTGGCTGGTGTTTAATACTGCTACTCAATCAGGGTTGGAGGGAGACCTATTGTGAATGGCAACAGTTTGCACTGTGACTCCTCCAACTGCGCTGCAGAACAGTGCAGGCATCACAGAAGGGCAGTGGGACATGAAGGCTCAGACCAGTTACCAGTCAAAACGTCTCAGCAGCAAGGAGCTCTTATTATTGTTGTTGTTGATTTTAAATATACAGTCGGAGCATAGCTAAGTCTCCAGGATGACAGCATCTAGAAATGATAGTTGTATTTTATCAATATTTAGGAAAAAAACAAATGTTACATTAATAAAATACCATCTGTAGGTAATAATAGACTGTCTCACTTTTTGTACAGTAATAATCTTTCATCTTTCTCATCTCCTTGACTTTATTTTTTGCAGAATCTCCTCATTCCACCAGGTTCACCAAAGGAATACTTTAATTCTGTGAAAGTTTCTTAACCTTCACATTGTAAAAAGATGTAAATGCCATTGGCCTTCTCTGAATGACAATCCTACTACCATTTTGTGCATCATTTCAAGCTTCCATAATGCTTTGGCTAAAAAGGTTCTTGCCTGTACATTTCATTACATTTCTCCCTGCAAGCTTTTATTACCCCAGGGTTGTTCTCTTTATTTTCACTAAGGTTCAGAGAACCTAAAAGGCAGATTTGGTAAAAAATATACTCCAAACTTAATAGCTCAAAAATTTTTTTGAGTTTCACATACCTCTGCTCTGTTATATGATTATCAGTAGCCTTAATCATAGTTAAAATAGGGCAGACAAATGATTCCTGAAACCAAATAATTCCTTATATGTTTCACTCTCTATGCTATGCATACATTTCTGTTGCTTGGCAAAGCTGTTTTGCCACTGTAATCAGACCAGAACAAAATACCTTCCAGAACTCTACTAAAACCACCTGTATTGTAAAGCTGTAACTGATGAAACCAAGGGTGAAGTACACTTCTAGTGAGTGCTCTGCACATAGTACACAGATTCCAGAACACGCCCATGCAGTTAACCTTCATGTGATCCCTACTGCCTCACACTTGAGTTTGTGAAGGATGCAACAAACTATAGCATTATGGAAACACACTTTCCAGACTTTCAGCTGGTACTGGGAGGGTGAATGGTGCACCTTCATGTGCTGTGAAGAACTCACACAACATTGCATGACACCATCAGTAAGCCAGGTGTAATGTGAATATAAAGATAGAAACATGCCTGTTTTGGGGAACACAGCTCAACAATGGGCAGAATACACTGAGACAAAAAGGGAGACTATGTATGGTATATGTGTCTTTCTTTTTGCTTTCTTTTGTTTTAGATAAATTACTTTTATTATGAACACTGTTTTCATAGTTACAGTAAAAAAAAATTTCTTCAGAAGGATTTGAGCTATAAAGCATTGGTTTTATGTTTCTCTTCTGCATTTATAATGGTCCTCAGAATTAAATAGTTCTAAGCAATTATTCTAACTCTTGTTACGGTACAGTGCTTTCCTTCTCCATACATGACTCCTTCTTATTGCCTCCACTAGGCTAATGTATTCATACATTTTCATCTGCAGCTCTGGTAGGCAGGGAAGTAATATTTAAATTAAGTCATTGTGTCATTTTTCCTTACATAGTCCTTGAACTGGGAGTGAGCAAAAGTCAAATCCCAACAAGTTTTTCAAGTTCACACCCAAAGCCAGACCATAACACTGAAGCCAATCTCTCAGTTTAAAAAAAGGTGCTTGTACAAGCTGGATACAATAACCTTCTTAATTTTTGGAATATGAGCTTTTTGATTCAATTACAAGCACCTTCACCTCTCTGAATTTTCATATCCCACTTCTTACATGTACTCCATTTCAAGAATCTGCATTGCAATGGAGAAGCTGCTGGCAAATGAAGAGTGCTGTAAATCATACAGCCATAATAGAAGGTAAAAGCTGCATTAAAATTCACAATGCTTTTCTACAAAGATTTGTAGCAAAGATTTGAGTAACATAAGTTCATATGTGTCTGAACTAAATTGATCTCTGCTGTACGCTCATCCATTACTACAGGGGAACTGGGCAGTGCTTAAATAATGCATAGGGATTCCACAACTGGTCAGCACAAAGAATGGATACCTTAGTCAATCAGCTCAACCCACAAAAATGAAGCCAAGAATTCTCATTTCAAATAATAATTTCATCAGAATGACTGAACTGACCCCTATTCTGAAGTGAAGAAGAAAAAAGAAAGCAATGGGCCGTGATGGGTCCTCAATAACATACCTAAAATCTAAATACCTGATATAAGCAATATGAATTGCATTAATACAGGCTTAGAGTCTCATGAGAATAAATATACCCCATTACTGTAATACATGCACAGTGCCTAACAGGCACCCAGACACTGATTGAGCTTGACTTTGCTTGCTTAGGAACTGGTCACTACTTCAGCATTATGAAAATGAAAGAAAATAGGAGAAGACACATGGAGCAGTCGCATCAAGAAAGCTGTATTGTGGTAACGTCCCATTAGTTTTGTGAACTTCAGGTAATCCATGATTGTTTCATACACTTCTCACCTTTTTATTCCCCTTCATTTTTCTTCTGCTTTGTTTTATTCTTTTCAGTTTCTCTTGCCAGCACTTATAGAACAATCTGATAGGAGACAGTTCTGCCTGACAGGAGCACAGATTGCACAAACGTTAAATACAATCTTGATGTAACATCATTCCACAGATTTCAGAAAATTTATAGACCAATGTCATTTACAGCACAACAATGCTAAAACATGAAGATCAATAAAGTATGGCTTCAAGCAGAAATAATTGAAAATGAAAAAGTGCAGCACAGAAGTGAAGGTCAGAGGCACTATTGGAAGGCATATACAACTGCACAATAGGATCTTGCAGGGCAATCAGAGCAGTGGGTATGCTAGCTGTCTCCAATAAAGGAATACTTCATACTGGGAAGGAAGATAACACACCTTATCTACACCGTTCATTTAACCAGCATTGTAAATTAGCAGTGAGACCTTTCTTGAATTCTCAGTTTGTGTCCTGAAGTATGAGGTATGATTTGCCTTATTTTATTCTGAATAATATTGCCAGTAACAAAAGTCTGCCATTTTTTCAAAATGCATTACTAGTATTGTTTTGATGACCTCCAGTGGAAATATATTTCAGAGTCTGTGCATTGTGTGATGAAGATGGCGCTTTGTAAGCTGGTATATTTGTTACATATATGTCCACAACTTTGAAGTGTATCCCTAGGATAAATTTCACAGCTATGGTTAAATTACATGCATTATACCACCTCTCAGCTCCTGTGTCTGAAGTCAAAATTCTCCAAGATACCTCTGGTATTGCAAATTTTGGACAGCTTCAAAGAGCCACCTTTAAAAGTATCTCTCTGCCATAGATTTTGACCCTTCCTCAATACCTATGCATAATATTATATATATGTAAAGTGAGAGGGGAAATAATACAAATACCAGTTATTAAAGCTACATGCCTACCTTAATATCCTCAGTTTCACACATCATAAAGCTGATGTTGCTACCATAACCCATGTAAAAAAAATGGTATGATGCTAACTTAAAGCTGCTAACAGCAAATGTAGTCTTCTTTAAAGGTACTTAAAGACAAACTGTGCTCTTGAGTTTGTAGTTGTTAAGAAAAATGCTATTCAGGCTTTATACTTTTTTGCATCCTTCTTTGATTTAATGATTACACACTTCCATTGACATACCTGGAGATGTGAAAATGCAGAGTATTTATGGCTTACAAGAAATGTAGGGTGACAGCCCTGAAAAAAAATCACCTCTCTTCCCTGGCCAAGGTCACAGAGATACTCTTCACTGAGATTTGCAAAAGACTACTTCCAATAGCTATTTGCCTTTGTCAGGCACATCTGCATTTAAAAAAAAAAAAGAAAGAAAGAAAGAAAGAAAGAAAGAAAGAAAGCAGCAATGGTAATTATAGTCCCTACCATTCTGTAATTTCTATGCAAATTAGACATAGGGTTTCAAGTTGTTAGCTGAAAAAGGCCTAAAATTCTCTTGCATTAGTAAGTTCCTGTGACATGTGTCATCCTCAATAACCAGGGAGAAGACAGTATCTCTGAAGTTCTGCATTTTTTGCCCTTATTCAGTAGGGCAAAGCTTGCTCCTTTCATCTCTTGCATGCGTCATTTCTCCCCCTGCCCATGGCCTATAAAAAATAGGTGATAAAATACAATTAAAAAAAGAAAAACTCAAAAACTCAATACTCTTTATTGAGTGTAAGAAAAAAAATTATTAAACAGGTCTCCAGTCTCAGATAGTTGTTTAAGAAACTTTGTCTGTAGAAACTAAGAAATAAACAACCACTTATTATTAATATTTCTTACATATTTAGGGGAGACAAATTATATTTTCACTATTTCTGTATATACAATTGCCCTTTCTTTAAGCCATTACACTGTGGAAAAGTAGAATGGCTTTTCTAACATTTGAACTACATAAACAAGATGTTATTTCCACTTGGACGAATAAGAGTGTCTTTGAGTTAAAGTGAAGGGTATGTAATAAAATGGATGGTAATTATGGGCTTGAATAGGTCAGGAGCAACAGAATATTAATGTTTTTATGCCAGAAGTAATTTTTAAGCAGACAACCATATCTGGAGGCACTCTCTATCACTCCTGTTCTAATCTGTTGATAGTGCATCCATCATCTGATAAAATTGTTATAATTCTACATGCATGTTTTTCCCATTTACCCCAAAGCAAAGAAGAGACAACTAGTAAATTATATGGAAACCCAGTAGTACTAATGTAACTCCTTAACTGCTGACAGTCTGAGGCATTCAGAGGCCACACATTTCTCCTTTGGCATTAAAGTCAGTTCAGTCACCCGAGTGAAACACGAAGACCTGCAACAAACATCCATAAAAAAAAAAAAAAAAAAAAAAAAGTGGAAGCAGCTATTTCTAAGGTCGTTGGTGGTAGAGTTTCAGAAGAATTAAGTGTAACACATATTTGTCTATTTAAGAAAGGTAGTTATATTTCCTGGCTTGACCTGCAGGACAGCAGACGTATGGGATGTGGAATGCCCTGTAGTGACTTTGAACTGGAGCTGCAAATCAAAAACACTTGACTCGCTTATTACACGCAGAGTAACTCTTCATCTTGAGCACAGTGAAACTCATCAGTCCGATTTAATGAACTGGCCGAGAAAGCTCCACACTCAACATGTGCAGAAATGGCAACTCACACTTTGCGGTTATTGAAGAAAGTCCCACCTAGCAGATGTTTGTTTGGTACCATGGTACTGAAAATGAACTTTGATAAAGATTTGCCAAACCTAACAATGAAAATGACAAAGGAAAGAAGCAACATCTCTTCCATTTTGTCCAGTTCAACCAGAAGAAAGGAGAGGAAATAAGAACGTAGCAATATTCTTAGATATTCCTATATTATTTCAAGGCAGAAAACATCCTGAATAATTCTTTGCTTATAATGCTCAAGGTTACATCATTTTTTATAGTTAGCAATCCTACAAGTTGTTTTCACCAAGAAATTTTAAAAGAAAAACTTATTTTTCAGTGAGGTACTCCTTCCAGAAAAAAAAAAAAAAAGAAAGAAAGAAAGAAAGAAAAAGGAAAAAAGAACATGCTGCTAATATATCTGATTTCCAGTATTGTTCTCTTAATTTAAAGAAAAAAATCTGCAAGACTTAATTCTGCCCTTTGCTACAAACAAAAAACAATATGTTATTTCTGTATCAGCATTCCTCTTAGTGTATTCACTAAGAAGACCGTTTCAATATTTTAAGTATAAATAATAGGGACAACCAGATATACCATCAATTCTGTCTCCCAGCACGGTGACTATCTTCCATTGAAATTCACAGGAGCATTTCAAAACTAAAGCTGAAGCTACAAGAAGACTGGAGGAAAAGAGCTTTCTCGTGGTAAGCAAATAGCATTGTGAGCTGAAACACTGTTTCCTACAAGTCCAGTCTTATGACACTGAAATTGTCTCTACTCTCACAATAATGCAGCTTCTATGCATATTGTGTAGGTTTCCATCCTATAGAGGACCTCAGCCTTCTCCACTGCCTCTTACCCCACCCAGCAGCATATCCAGTTTCCTCTTAGGTCCCCCAGGTACCAGAAGCATGAGCCAGCAAAACCCTGGGCTGGCCCCAGGCAGCTTGCCGTACCCCAGCGCCAGCTGAACACAGCAGACCAGAGAGGACTGATGAGGGCTGATCTCACTGTCCAGCCCTTTCCCCAGTGTGCGGGTGAATTTTCATCTCAAATTTACCTACCAATTTTGATGCAGTTTGTGGAACCTTGGAAGCTCACTACCGCTTATTAAATGCAGCAAAGTAGGCTGGAGGGCCATTAAGCTCATTATTAAAGTAGCAACAGAGCCAGCCAACCAGCCTGGTGGACAGAGAGGTAGGCAAACAAATGGGCAGAAATCTCAATTAAAAAAAAAAAAAATAGTTGGTTTCCTTAGGAAACCAAGGTAAATACAAATTTAATTTGATAGATGCTCAGAAAAATAAGATGCAAACCAAGAAATCAGATATCCTAGACAGTACAATTCTTTTACCTTCCTGGTTTCTAGAGAACTGTTTCTCCTGGGAAGATATCCAGATCTCAACTAGCAAGGCAAAATAAACAAATACACAGAAAATTCATGCTGTAACAGGCAGCCTGGACAGAGATAACAACAACACCAAAAACAAACAAACAAACAAACAACAAAAAAACAAAACAGGGAATTTTTCTTTGTGTGATAAACTCTCAGCATCAGGGGGGTGATACACTATCTATGCTGTTCATGCTTTATCTGACTTTTAAAAAAGGAATGGGCTCCAAGTCAAATCTGACATTCATTTTCCACTAAATGTGGGGGACATAGGAAGCTTCATAAATTGACCAGTTCTGATCTTCCACTGAGAAAATAAAATGTATAAGGTCTAAAAACTGAATATCTATCTTTCAGACCTACAGCTCTTCAGAAAACCATAGACCTTTCTTCAGCTTAAAAAACAAGACTTTTTAAATTATTCTAAATTAACTTCAGAAAAAAACAGGGGAAGGCAGGCAGCAAGAAGTGCGTTGCTAGGAAAGGAAAAAGGTGAAATTTGGTAATAATTTCATGTTCTTATTTTCTGTACTAGGGGGAAAATGATATTTTGAGGAATAAACTGAATTATTAAAAAGAGAATATTGATTCATCCAGCCAAAAAGACACAGCAATATTCATTTTTCATTAACACCTTTTTTTAATATACTGTATGATATATCCCAACAAAGGTGTTTATCAAATCAGTGCCAATGTGGGGGATTTTAATAAGGCAAGCCTTCAGTATCTCATAGATTACATCCATTTATTATCTAGTATCTCAGCCAATTTGAGTCTCAGTTCCCAAAACAATCCGCCTCCAGCTGTTACCCAAATTTGTCCTTGTAAAATGTTTTCATGGGTCCTGAAAATTTGTGAAAAATAAGTGAAAAATAGTGGTGTACCACAAGGATAGACTTGATGAGGATGACAGGAAAAAGCACATTTGTAACACACATAAGGTAGGCCATTCCTCAACAGAGCCCTTATGCAGATACTGGTATCCTTTAGTTTAACTGTAAGCACATTCTCAAATTCCAATGACTTCTGCAGGTCTTAACAAGCTACTTACAGTTAATCATTGTGGAAATATTTTTGAGAACACAACTGTATTTAATCATATGCCACGCTGTTTTACCTGAGTCAAGACTGTAGTGCCTCTGTGTGTTTGTAAATGTTAAAGTAAATGCTATTGGCCATGACCTTCCATCTTATGATATTGAAGCTGTGGTAGCCAAAATATCAAAAGAAATAATTTCTCCTTCCTGGCATCACCCCCCCCCACTCCCCCCTGACACAATTTCCAGTACATTTTGAATGAATATTTTGTGATAGTACCTTTGCAGTTGCTGCCTTACCAAATTGAACCTTTCATAGATTATTTTGAGATTCTGCTGTCTTTGCCTTCTGCACATGCCACAAACTATTTCCCACAGAGGTCAGAAATTCCCCTTCAACTCTGATGAACAGCAAGGTGGAACTCCCATCTACATCATTTAGTTAAGAAGCTGATTACTCTTAATTACAAGCAAGTCTAGGCTCTCTTTTTAACTCATATTTGGTAAAGGGGAAACATATAAAAAGTTAAAATTAAATTAAGGCTGACAACTTCCTCTATAATAGAATTTTACTAATTGCAAATACATGCTGATTGCAGCTGGATGTCATCTCCTCTCTCCTTTATATCACACAGTGACACACTGAGTTCACCTTTTTGCAGCTAGTTGAAGTGTTGATTTTGCACTTTGGGAGGAAGGGCAAAGGGACAAAAAAACGTATGTGAAAAGATAGCTCACAGCATGGATTTCTCTTGCTGGGAAGAAGAAATCTCCCCATCTCCACCAAAAGAGAGGTCAACCTATGGATTAATCAAGCTGAGCTCACTGATAATAGTGGTAACGGTAAAGAGACATGGAAAAAGGACATTCAAAAAAAGTATTAAAAATGAAAAAAAAAAAAAAAAAGGATTACACAAAAAGTCAGTTTTAAAGATGACTGTGCTGTGTTGATCTGTTTCTTTTGTGTTTATGTACTATTGTGGTCCTTGTTTTCATTACCGCACTACTTTTTTCCTTGGGACTTCTTTGCATTACTTATTTGTACTGCACTCCATGGGTGGCATTCACATAGTGAGCAGCTATAACATATTTTGTTTAATCCTGGTGGTTCAATGTGCCCCTCTCCATGCATCATATTCAGGCCCTGCTCCTTATTCAGAAGTATTCACCATGAGTTTTCCAGGGTTCATCCCATATATAAATATTTTTATCATCTTTGGAGATTTCAGCTGCAAAGGTCCAACAATTGTTTTGTGGGAATAAATCAACTCCATCTCTTAAGGTTTTGTTGTCTGGATTGGCTTTGCAAGGCCATTTTCTGCCAAATTTCACAACTCTTCTCCAAATCACTGCATTTCAGAGATTTCTTTTTGGCTGGAAAGACATTTTCTATACCATCCTTTTCTGAAGTAACTATTTTAAAAATATTTTTACAGACTGCCTTGGACTGTCACTTAGCTGGAAAGTTTCAGATCAAACAGATAAAGTCTTGTTGAGTTATATACTCCAAAATAATACATTAATGAAGTATGTGGAGTACAACTAAGGTTGCTTACTTCTTATTGTAAGACTATTTCTTGCAATGAATGTTTGGTCATTAACAACTGTATTCCTCCCCAGAACTGTGGCTAATATCTTATAAAAATGCTATTGCATTCCACTGTACTGTACTTTCATCATCCAATATGAAGCCAGTGTTCTACCATGTGGCCAGCTGGTACAGTTTTTGTCTTTCAGATTAAGTTTGAAATTAACTTCCAACAAGTGCTGGTCACTAAAGAATACATATAGATATCTTAACTTTTAAAAGAAAAATCCAAAGTCTCCTCCTGTATAGGACTTTACAGAACATTATTTACCCAGTGTTGAATGGCTTCTTTCTGGGGGAAAAATTCCTTTAAAAGTGTTCTGATTTAACCAATTTCCTCTGACTTTCTCTTTTCATTTAACAGTTGGAACTGAGGGATTGATATGTTGGTGGGGTTTTTTTGTTTTGCTTTGTTCTGTTTCATTTTTTATTCTTTTAAAAAATGATTCCAAGAGAATTATATAGAGTTTGTTCCTTACAGCAATTAAGATATTCCACTTCCGAAGCAATACATTGTAGATGGTATTGTTCATAAGACACTGCTTAGACCTGGCCAAAATTTCGTACAGAACATGCTGTTTCTTAAAGGCCATAAAGGTACCTACATTTCAACATAGATTTCAATAGTTGCTAGTTGAAGTTTTCTAAATTACTCTATGAATGTCAAACTAAGTGAAAACCTGATTTCTTTACACGAAAGTAGATGTTTCAGCACATTTTTTTCTGTAAAACATTCTGGACATTGTGATCTAACTCCAAGGCAGAACAAAAAGAAATTTTAAAATTTCAAAATATATCAAAAAATGGAGCAGTCCTCCCACAACTCTAATGCCTTACACTTTGGGAAAAAAAAAATCTAAAGAAAAAGAACTTAATCCTTCAAAATATTTTGTGAGAAATACAGACCCAATGAGAGACAGCTAAAAGCATATGTTTTGTGGATTAAGCATCACTGGATTACAGGGAGCTAAAGAATAACACACAAAAGGAAGGAAAGAATGTAAAAAGGGAAACTGAAAGGACAAGACCTCTAATGTCCAAATATATGGATGATAAATGAAAACAAAACAGCTGCTGTGAAGCTGGATCTCTATATCCAAAAGCAACACAATTCATACATACATTCCCTTACATACAGGAAACTTTCCCCATAAAACAAAAAAGTGACTCATTGCAGTAGAATGAGTGGGGCTGGAGTTGCAGCTGGCTGTCATTTCAGTGGTTTTGCACCTCTAGCTTGGCTCAGACAGAGCCTGGTCCTGGATTGCTCTCCAGTTTCTCTCCAACATTATAGCCTGACAGCATTAGAATGAGTGAAGCAAACTTTGTGATCAAAAAAGGTGACTACAGGAAGGTATCCAAGAGATGATGCAAGGGAGATATAGTATATACATAGACCCCCACATCTACATATTTCTCTATGTGACTCTCTATATTACTCTGCTTTGCAGAAATTTATTTCCAAAGTTTTAACATGTCAAGTTAAATAAATAAAAATATTTACTGGTTGTTTTTTTCTTTTTGGTCTGTTTTATTACTTGAGATAAGTTAATACAATAATGTCTCTCTTGCACCTGTGCATTTTGTGGCCATGATGAAAGCACCAGAAGAAAGAAAATTGTTTTTTCAGCACAGTTTGATGGCCCTAGTAGAAAATAGAACATTGAAAAAGAAATGGTAGCAGAAATTCACTGGCGAAAGACTAAGACTTTAATTGCTATGGCTAAACTAACGGGTAATTCTGCCTTCAGTATATTCACTGTAACACCTAAAAAGACTTTAGCAATTGTATATCTGTAATTAAAAATAGGTTTGTGATCTGGTGCTTTAAATAGAACAGTTTATACACAACACTGCTATTTAAACATTTAACATTTCTAAAAAGGAGATAAATACTTTTCCTTAAATACACATGTTCTTGAGAAGAGTCCCATATTCTGAGCAATTAATGAGAAGGTAGGAGACATTTTTTTTTGCCTCTATATCTAAACATGACTCTATGGTAGTTAATTACCAACAAATGTTTTACTGCTTTCCAGCAAAGGATATAAATCTTTTCCTACTGAAAGCAATGCCGATGCCCTCCCTTGCTTGCAGGTGGTTGAGGCTTGGAACCAGTGAAAATGTGCAATCAGGCGGTTAGCAAAATTCGGGCTTTGGATACCTGTGGAGTAACTGTTCTTTTAGAATTAACTGAATTAAGGCAGCATTTTAACAGTCTGAACATGAGCATGAATGTCATGAATGTGTATGGGAAACAAGCTACTCATCTGTGTTAATAGTATCATCAAAAGATTCTTTTAAAGATTTCTTTTCTATTAAATAGGATCTAAAGTCTTGATATCACACAGACCTCTGTAAAGAAGCACCAATATAACACTGACTGTACTTACTAAACATGAAACACAGTTTATATCAGTGCCTTGTAGTTCATGTCTTTGCATATGTTGTACATATCTGCACTGAGACCACTTGCTACACGATGTATGGGTTAGCATCAGACATTTAACACTTTCAAAAGGATATTTGGGAAAGTTAGTTTTTTTTGTGATGGAAATCCAGATTTAGGAAAAACAAATGCTGCCATTTAAAAAAAAAAACGTTGGCAAATATTTGTTACAATTTCTCTTTACATTAAAGGGCTATATTATAATGACACAGAAATACTGATCTTACCTTAACAGGGGGAAGACAATAGGGTTACCGCTGGATAAATGAGAAGAATAATACAATTAACAGCATATTTGGCTTTGCTAATTACATCATTGAACAGCCAGAATGCATGCATAAAAATAATGTATTTGCATACAAGGGGAAAATGACTCCTTTAGAGTCCTGTCATTTAATTAATGACTTAATGTCAGCTAGTTCCTGCCTAAAGAAATAAAATATCAATAATAATTGAAAAAGAAGCTAGACTTGGTTAGAGATAGATGGGGTGAGAAAAGTCAGTGGTAGAAGGAAAATATTTAAAATATGATGATCAGTCTGGGATAGGAAGAACAGACCTTCTGACCTCAATAAGCACTAAGTAGAGATTTCAGACCATGAGAAGAAAAACTATTTTTGCACAGACACAGATGCCAGCCTACCAAAGGAACTAAGAAAAAAACCAAACTTCTGTTTTCATAGTCCGTCATTAATTAGCATTTGATTTTGAACAAATCTCAGTGACCATGTTGTCTGCATTCCTAGCCAGATGACTAGGGTGTGATATATGGAACCTTTCCCCATCTAATCCTTTGCTTTTTTTTCAATTCTGGATTCTACAACATAGGACTGCTTCCTGTTCTTGAACACTCTGAGACAACACTCTGTCTTCCACTCTGAGACAAGTTGATACTGCATTTGCTTATTATATATATTAGCATTATAATAGCTTAGAAAACTATTATTTAAATGATTTCCAGAAATTTTCTTTTGTGACAATAACTTCTTCAAGTCTGAGTCCTCTGTTTAGTTGTAGGCAGAACTCTAGAGTGCAAGGGTATGACACTGACATTCTAACCCTTACAGAGAAAAAAAAAACTAGCAAAAAACTCACAAAAATGAAACGGATAAGATCCTCTCAGGATAATCACATGGTTGTATATGGTCACTGACTTCACACAGATTCCCTTTTTTCTTCCTCCAGGCACATATCTTATAGCAATATTAACAACTGAAATATACTTTTTATCTTGCTGCAGTCCTTTTCAATCCCTTAATTTCCATAGAATTCCCATTAAAATTGTTTTAGAGTGAATATTTGGATAACATATTTTTGCTTCTGAAATTGATGTGTGCAATTTTATTTCTAGAGCTTAAATGATACTATTCAAGTTGCTCTCTGTTTCTAGTATATCATTATTTACAAGAACTATCAGATAGTCAGGATCTTACAACACATGCCTATTGCATCAAAGATAATTTTTTCGGTTCATGTCTTAAACTTCAGACAAATGTTACCAGCACATTATATACATGATACTTGTTCAACAACCTGCAAGTCTGAGGCCAAAGCCGAGGGAGGTCTCTAACACAGTAAGAAATCAGTACAGGCCAGAAAATTTCCGGACATCTAGACCACTGCAGCATGGCTATTGTGCGCCATGGCCAAAGAGCAGAATGAAGAAGGATGTACACTACAAGTGGGCCAAGGCACTACCCTCACACCTGGGGCAGCCCCCACATTGTACAGCCATGTGCTGCTGCTGGGTTCTGCTTTTGAACCACTGTTTTGCCCATGCTTTGTGCAGCTTTAGTTCTAGGGAAATCGAAGAGCAGAGTATGTATTTAAAGCACATATGGTTTTCTCTCACACAGCTCTGCTCATTTTGCACCAACCAAAAAACAACTCAAGCTCATTAAAGAGGCATGTTCCCTGCTGCCAGTCCAAGCTCCCTCTCTCTCCAAAGCCTGTGCCCTCCTCTTCTGAGACAAAGATAAGTCATTTTACTCTTAGTCCTAAAGATACAGATGAGGTTACCAGGTAGTATGTTTTTTCAGGCAACCTGCTCCAAGAATGTTGCATTTCAGAGGCCATCCTTACCCATTTGGACAGAGGGCTGAAGCCCTCTCAGCTGAGGACGGGAGCTGCTCTTTGCCACAGCAGAAGAGTTTCTCTCCAGGGTGCCATAACATGGGCCACCGGACAGTGGACGCTTATGGACAGGGCTGCCCAAGTTTCCCCCACCCCTGGAAAGACAGGTATTCCTCCACCACCTTCAGCACCAGCTGGGGGGAAAAGAAACACAGCATGCAAAAAGCTTTCACTCCCCTGTGAAGTACCAAAGGACTGCACAGAGAAGAAAAGGCTGAGAGTCTCCTTGAGGTCTATGTCACTGCAGCAACACTTCTTATTCTTTCTCAGATACAAGTACAATGACCATAGTTTTAACATAGACTGCCAGAGACTGAACTTACTCCACACGGGAGATCCTGTAATATAAGAACAGCAGTAGAGGACTCTGCTTTACCTGCCCTGTCAGCTACCAGCAGCTTGCTCTCTCCTTTCCCACAGAACTTTTCAGGTGACCATAATACTGCACTTTCTGCATTTCATAGCATTGCACATTACTTGAATCTTTCACTGTTTAGCTAGGGTAGGGAAAAACATATTTTTTTGTTGGTGGTGGTGAGGTAGTCTATGAGGGCAGGGTGATCTTACCTTGGTAAGATCGCATAGAATGTATAGTGCCAGTGCTGAAGAAGTAGAGAACACAGGTTTTATCCGTAATTTCAGGGAGGCTGAGTATAAGACACAGCATATGCCTTTTGAGCCTCTTTTGCCCATACAACCTGTTCAAGAGTTGTCATGCCACAGTGAAGTTGGACCGAACATCATCAAATTTTTCCCAAAGCTTTCTCATTACCACATTTTCCTCTCTTCATTCACCTTCAGCTTGTTCCTGTTTTTCAGCCTGAATTCAGGTTCTCAGCTGGTCCATGTCCATCTGTCCAGCAAGTAGCAGAGGCTCTCCAAGATTACCAGCACATGATGAAAGCCAGAGCCTCAAGGCTATAAGCAGAAACATAAGTGGTCACTTACAAGTCACAAAAGGAGTGTAACATTGAGAGCTGAGCAGAATTATTTTTAGGGCATAACAAAGAGATCAAAGAACAAATATCCAAAGAGTGGGAAACAGCCTGTATGTGATGAAAGTAAAAAGGAGATAAAAACACCAGTGACAGCCCCTCTGAGGACAAGAACAAAAGAAAAAGAGATAGAGAGGAAATATTTCCCTCAGCTGAGGACACCGTGCTGATCGACACTACGACATACATGCCAGCGGTCCTTAACTCACCTTTGACAGGAAAAGGAGAGTTGCTTTTTTGATTTGGCACCCATCACACTTTGCCACTCTAGACTCAGCAACCATATGTAAAAGTAATATCTTTTACTTTACAAACTAGGTTAAGTAAATAAGAATTTTAAAGAGGAGTGTATGCATGTTTGTGCTTTCTGTTTCAGCCTTAAGACAACACAGTAATGGAGACTGCAGCACTTAAGAGTGACAAGGATGCAATACTGTTGCTTGCCTATTCCATACCCTCATACCAGAGCAACATTTCCACCAAATCCTATCACTGTTTAATCTCTGTCAATGAATATGCTAATGTTATCTAAGTTCTCATTGCTAATCTATCCACCTCTCTATGCACATTGTCCATGAACACAAAGGCTCAGACTAGCATGCACTTTACTGTGATCCCCTGCTCTGTTTGATGAACCCAAGCAGACTGCACAGGCTCTCACTGTCTGGTCCCTCCAGAATGAAGGGCATCACGGCAAACATACACAGTCATTAGATGATTGGCATGGTGACCTAGATGACAGCAGGACCTGTGCAATGAAGTTAGCGGAGGTGAGGGGAGAAGAGGTGAGGCTCCTGTGCACATGTAAGATGGGCATTTGGGGCAGGAAGGGAACTTCTAATGTGCAAATGCAGCTGTCTGCAATCTGAGATGCAAGGTAGGTGCCAGAACAGGGGGTGGAGGGACTGGCACAGCTTGAAGAATGAGATGTTAGCTGCTTAATTCCTGCAAGGAGAAATCCTACCCTAACAGTGCTAGAAAAGTACTGTATATTTTATTTTAGTGTAATTTTCTAGTTATTTAGTTTGCTCCAGGGCTTGGCTTAACTTTCCAAGCCAATTCCATCTTGGCATACAACAGTGCTCCACCTGGGAATACATTAATTTGTATCAGATTTGACCAAAACTGAATTTAATGTAAAGTATATTGGAATTTTACACGAAATGATAGGAATGAAGAATTTAAAACCTTGAAACATTTCATTTTTAGATATGTACTATCATGTCTAAAAAGAAACCTTTTAATTTCTGAAATTTATTTTCAGGTATCCTTTTCCCATAAAAATATTCCCAGCAGTCTTACTGTCATGTTTTGAGAGTATGGTACATGTTTATGTTAGATTTATCACTATGTAACTAATAACATTTTCATTTGTCACATGACAGTAATAATTTTTATACCCAGTTTTATACTTATAGCAGAAAATCCTAGTATTATACATAGTGGCATAACAAACCCTTTGAAGGTTCCAGTTATGAATTAAACATAATTTCCCTTATGCTTTCTACATTACACTGCATTTGGCTTTGTTCTTTAATGAACTAAATTAAAAACAAAAATAATAAGATATGACAGTAGGTAATAGATCCCACTACCCAAATACCCTACATTTTAAAAATTCATTGATAAGCAAACTGTTTACAACAGTTTTGGAATTAGAGGTCAATTTTACAAACTGACATCTGTCACATCGTTTTTTCCCCACCATATTTGTGTTCTTTCCCTACTACTACAGTTAAAACAAAAAGATAAAATAGTCTGGTTCGACAACAGAAAGTGCTGTTTAGCCAAATTAATGTTCCTGGTGTTTTTTCACTTTATATTTTTGTATATACACACAGGTAGGAGTGCTTGCATATCCAAAGGAAATTGCATTAGGAAGGAATACCAGTTAAGCTATTGAATAATTTTTATTTATATACATATCCACTATTGTCCCGCTTTCAAAGAATAGTTCAAGATAGAACAAACTGGAATTATCATTACTAGAAGAAGAAATCCTGCACTGTCCCCTCCCTTGTACCACCAGACTTCATAAAGCCAGTGCATAAACTCATTTAAAAGAGGCTAAAATAGGACTCAGACACTGGGTTTTACAACCCTGCTTATACAACACAATAAATCAACAGAACAAATGGAATTTAGGTCATCCAGAAAACGTTCCAGTCAGGATATATGACCAGTAGCTCTACAAAGACTCGGAACAATTTCCTCAAAATGAAGTGTTTAATCTTCACAAGGTGAATGAAACAGAAAAGAAAATAGATTTAACACAACAAATGGTCTACATGTACTCAATTTACCTAATTTAGTTGGGTTTGTAAGCTAAGACTGCTCTAGGTGATTGTGTAGGGTCTCTATCAGACTGTTCCCTCAAATTATACCTAGCATGCTTCTATCTCAATTCTTCCAGGACAGTCTTTCCCTTTAAAATTTCTTTGCTCCAGATTTACAATCAGGATTATTTTCTCTTTTCACCTCCCAAAACCATAAGTCAAACCAGTTTACTGCTCTCAGTATAACAGATATAAAGGCATCAAGCCCTACATTATAGCAGGTGAAAGCTGAAGAGATGTTGAAAATAGTAGAGATTAAGCAAACAAAGGGCCAAATTTCAGTAACAGCAGGTACTTCTGTGGGTTCTGCAAAATGCGTGAGGATTTTTTAAAGTGTATATCTAAGTTGATTAGCTTTTTGAGTCTCAAGTGTCATTTAACATGTCTTTATAAAGACAAAATCAAATTTTGGTTCCACTTTAACCACAGAGAGACTACAGTAGAGCAGCTTTCTGCTATAGAGCAAAAATCTGTTCTTCCATCTGCTTAGCAGCTCTCAGCTCAGTTTCCTCATCTGTATCTGTGTGTATATGTCTAGTAGCTATGAATGGTACCATTTTACCTGTTGGGACCTCAACAAAACAATACAAAAACAAACAAACAAACAAACAAAAAAGCTGATCTGCCATATGAATAAACCAGCAGAAATTTGTTCTTCCATTGTGTGACCTGCAGCAGTTTCCCTGGTTTCCCTGCAGTTGCAGTAAAATGGAAACGGGCAGCAATATTTTGTAGGGATGCAAAGTAACAGCAGCAAGTAGGCAAAACTCACAGTGAGAGCAAGTGTAGCGGGATTAAAACTAATTTCTGTAATTTGAGAAAAGTAGTTCTTAAATACATCAATTACCTTATCTTCTGTTAGTGGGTTTGCTTTTTTTTCTTCTTAAGGATGCAGGGTAAGTGGGGTGTTAGAGTTTTCCTTTCCAAAGCAGGGTCTGCCTTAGCATTAGCCACTGCACACGCTCGTAAAGGTAATTCTCCTAGCAGGCATTTTCACAAAACAATGTCATTACAAGAAGAAAAAGAGTATAACCAGAGTTGTAATTTGCATCATTTCAATGCCCTAAAACAATTTCAAACTCTTTCTACTTTTCTGTAAATACCATTTAATTGTATTGAGTTTCTCTGCAGATTACATTTATTATAATTTAGAGAAGTCAAACAAAGTTTTCCAAACCATTTATGTTCTTTAGGTTAGATAATTATCTCTTTGGTCTCTTTTAGAAATTTTATATCCTCAATATTTACTAGTTCATGCTAGAGCTACCTGAAGCCAGTAGGCCCTTATTAAGTAACACATTAAAAGCTGTGATTTTTTAAAAAAATATTTAATATTCAAAGATCTGCACGAACCTTGACACTGCTAACTATGTCAGCATGTTTCTACAGAGAGTAATTCCTAGAACTACAGTGTGAGGTCCTGCACAGTATGTGGTTTAAGAAAGAGAGGCTATTATCATTGCTGCAACCTTCACCAGTCAGCAGTTAGTCTTCCCCAAAGACTGTAGAGAGGCCTTGAACCTACCTGCAGAATAAATGTCATAGCCATTACCTATGCACACTTCCATTTTATCTACCTCACTGTTTATTGGATTAGAAAAACAGAGAAGGTAGAAGTGTAACATTATAGCCTAGTGGTGACGTCTATCAGCAGGAATATTAGCATTGTGATCCTCTTTTTGAGCTACATTCTCAAAGGAGTGTTTGCATAAATACTGTAACTAGGACCACAGAGCTTCACAGTACATAGATGCCAAGCTATGAAGTTTAAGTAAGGTACCTAAGCCCCAGTTGTGGTCAGTATTCCATATTCACTGCTTCAGGCAATTCCCTTCCAGCTTTGGTGGATCACTCTCCTCTACAGTATTCTTTGTTCACAGCGTTCTCTCCAAAAATTTCAGAGACAGCATATCTCAAAATCCCTGGTATTAAACACTAAGGTTCCTAAAAATTAGGTGTTCTGAGAGAAGCCTTTTGTAATCAAGCCCTAGTGCTCAAAAACTGAGAATCAGAGCATAGCCTGAGAACTTTGTTCTGTATCCTATCTTTTGAACCCTACAGCCTCAATGAAAAGGTCAACAAGGAAGATTTTTAAAAGTCCGTTTCCACCACAGGAGAGGGGTGATTGATAGAATGAGGCTGTGAACTGGTATTTGCATTTCTCTGAGAAGACCACACAAGTGAAACCCTGTTCTCCTGAAAGCCAATGACAATATCACCATTTCATTACCTATAGGGACAGAGGCTCAAACAGAGCCTTAAGTTAAAAGAAGAAAGATATATTGACATGGTGGTTTTGAAGACAAGGGTCTCCAAGGGGAAAGATCTGGATAGGATGATGAAAATGAAGACATGTATGAATTCTAGTAAGTAAATAACATATGTAGGATATAAAAATAGACATGTGAGCTCTGTGGAGTAAGGAGGCCCTATGCAGAAATACCAGGCTTAACCACAGGACAGATATGAATATCAGCTTCCTATATCTTTCCTCACAACTCTTCAGTGGACACAAGCAAAGCTGCTTTACTTTAAAAGATCAGACTGTAAAACTAACAGTGGATGGCTGCAGTACATATTTAGTGATTGGCTTTAATTGTTGGTGATAACTGTAAAAACATTCTTTCTCTTAACAGGATAACCTGGACTTAAGCTTTTCTACTCTTTGAGTATAAATCATTTTTTAAAGGATTTATGGACTGTTGTTGCTTTAGTTAATCATTTCCCCTTTACATAACAGCTGATCCTTGAAATTACATTAACATACAATTAACAGCACTATTAGTATCAGTATTACAAAACAGAAATTAATCTGTTGCACTGTAGACTTCGAATAAAAAAATCACACTTTTTGGCATTAGTCCACAGTTTTGTAGATGTGTGGCAGGTGAGCTAATGCAAAATCCAGTTTCATGTTGTGGGAATGCAATCATTATGTCAGAAATAGTGAAGAAATAATTATAAACATAAGGAGTAGCTATGCTGGATCAAAGCAGGAGTTTATTTAATTTAGTGGTTCTGTTTTGACAGTGGTTTCCAGGACAGATCCCTATTCACCCATGTATGTTATCAACATCTACTAAAATTGGCTTCACATTAGCTCATGAATAGGATACTTGCATTGTAGGAAGCTTACAACAGTTTTTAGAGGAAAGGATATAAAACCACATCCACAGGGCAGAGATGCTTCCTAATTCTAATTCTTTGGTAATCCGCAAATGAATATGAGCACTGATTACTGTGTCTTTTGCAATCTAATAAATTTACTATCGTATTCCAGTTACCCATCCAAGTATCTCACCTGCTGAAATAATATTAAACTTCTAATCTCTAATCTGAGCTTCTTAGACTCCTTTTCCTATTGTAAAAAATATCATTTGTTATTTTGAAAAACATTGTTTTCTACTTCCCTTTGCTAACCTCTGATTGTAGCCTTTAGAAAAGGTCACTGCTGTTAATCACCTCTTGAAGAATCTATTATTAGATTTGATTCTTTTCTTTATCTGAGTTTTTTTCAGTTTTATCGAATCACTAAAAATATTCTTTTAACGGAAACCTCTGAAAAGCATTATCACAAAAAAAAAAAAAAAATCAGTTCAAATAAGCCATATTAATTGTCAATAACAGAAGAAGAATATAAATCTTCCAGACATGGAGTATGCCTTACTGTTTGTTCTATGAAGTATCTGTTTTAGGCAAGTTGTTGGACATTGTAAGAATAAGAAGAAATCCACTGTTTGTGTTTTTTTTTTCCTTTGCTTTTGTTACAGCTGACCAAGAGAGTTTCTGTTGTACACAAACAATCAAATTCGGTAAGCACATGAAAGCCAAGAACAGTCAGAAAAGTCACAGAGCTACACAGAGGAGCTTTTCTGACCAGTTTATTTCTTATGGTGCATTGTGTTGCAACATTAATGGACTCATGTTTGGCAGTCATGTTTAGATGACAAGGGCTGTGTTTGTGGTTGTGCTTAGTACTAAACATATAGATAAACTTTATTTATAAAAGCTAGTTTTAAAGCAAATTCTTAACTGCTTTTTTGAATGCATAATGTATTAATTTCAAATATTTTAACCTATTCAATATTTCAAAGCTACCTTAAGTAAAATAAAGACCAAGGAAAAACACTGAATTTTGACTCTATAAGCTATTCCATAGAAAGTATATAATTTTCTGATAATAACTCAAACAGCTGTTTTCAGGCATGAAAAAAGCAAAACATGACTCTTGAAAAAATACTTTTATATACCCTTGGAGAACTTGGGAACTGATACAACCTTTCGTTCATGAGGCAAATGTAAACACATACTCGTGGAATTGTAAAACGCATGCACATAAGTCAGAGCAGAGCATGCCTGCTCCTTCCCTGAAAGCTTCATATCCTGTGGTGAGACAGAAGAAAAGTTTGGGGAAGACAGTTCTGTAAGTTCAGGAAAATTCAGGAAATATCAAGCCTCCTTTAGCTAGCTTCCTTGACAACCTGTGAATTAACGTTTTCAAGAATTGTAATAACCACTAATATCTTGAAGAATACCAGAGAAAACAGGAAAAACATTTATATGCTTACCTCTCAACAGACTCTGTTTTTGACAGAACAAGTTAACATTTGTAGGCAGCTTTCCCTTTGCAGTCTTCCAGGAGAAACAGAAGGAATTAGTCTTTCACCCTGAAATTCATTAGGTACCAACCTTGTCCAGCAAATGGTCCTGAGGAGCCTCTAGATATTCAGGATTTACAGACCAGAGGCTTGCTTCACTGGTCTCCAAGATTATATATATAATTTGGATGAAACGACGAGAAGATTTGTAGAAAAACAATTAAAAGCTACTCTAGGGTGAAGGCTCAACTAGATGGACACATATATTTCCCTGTTTTTTTTTTAGGTCATCATGTATAAAGAAATGTTCAAATTTGCAGAAGTTAATGAAAAATAAGAGGAGCATCTTTATAGACAGATACCTCATCACGGACAAAAAGTAGCAATCAAATGTATACATAAGGCAAAGAGGAGCAAATGGCTGCCACAGTATACTGGGTCTGTTTGTCACATTTATTGTGGGACCATCCAAAACACTTCTATCAGATGTCAACAGGCAATCTTTCGAGCCATTTTTTTTATTTATTCTGTTTGCAACGTAATGATCCTTTCTCATAATGAAGGCAATGAGTTCACATCTATATAACATCTCTTTGTCTAGGTGAATCACAAGTCACTTAAATTTCATACCGCTTATACATATTCATATAGAAATTGGTTTGCTGGCCACTGAAATAGGGTCATTACATCTCTTTATAAACAGAGAAAACTGAAACAGATGGAAAAGACAGTTTAATAACTCCTCGATACAAATATCTCTCCCTCCTCTCCTCTAGCTTACAGTAACTGAATTGTGAAGTCCCTTCTTTTTGCAAGTTATTCTAGGAGACTGCTCTGGTATATAGAACAGGGGTAAATGTCCCATCTGCCAGTGTGTTTTCTGACTTTTATTAATTTGATAAGTGTTTACACTTTCTTTTTCAGTGTTGTTTTCCTTCAAATTGTATTTTCAGTCTTTGAGCTCACTTGTTCAAAATAAGTCCAAAACTATATGTCATGTTTATTTTGCCATTCTACTTTCCTAATAAATTTCTACTCATGCTAAAATATCAGTCAAAGGTAAGTAGCCTCTGTCAAATTTTCCATTTATTTATTTTTTATCATAGTCCTATTTGACAGCTCGGTACTATACCCCTGAACAATAAGGGAGCTTATTCCGTAAACCACTACCAAATGCCTTTCAGATAGTTACCAACTAGATACAATTATCATAGAACTGTCTTGGATCACAAGACAGTCTTAAAATCACAAAAAGGTCACATTAAATCCAGTTTCCATCATGACAGGAAGCACTGCAAAAGGTTATTGCACCTGGACTTGACATACTCATGACAGATTTCCTCAAAGGATTCTCTTCCTTTTCACAGCTGCCTGACAGTATATTCTGAAAATATAATTCCAGATACATATAGCTGCTGAACTAGGACTCAATGGAACCGAAATAATTTAGTAAAAATATAGGTCCAAAACAGTTCACATACAGAGATAGGATTTCAAACAAGATCGTATGTTTCATCTTTGATCGTTGACTACAGCAGGATATTGATTAGCAAAAGCCCAGCAAAAATAATCAGCCTCTAACCTCACAAACCATCACATATAAATTGTAATATGCTTTTGTTACATTTTAACACAAGCTTACAACTGTTTCCAAACATACAGGGCCAAAGTTATTCCTAATTTAACGGCACTAAATTCAGCAAAATAGATGGAGAGTGAGCTAAGTTAATTGAAATCAAAGGACAACAAATTCAGTTGTTGAACAAATATATTTCTTACCTTAACCTTGCCCAAAATTTCCAACATGTGACTTAGCTTTCATTAGGCATTTTTCTTCTTCCTTTTATGTGGAAATATGGATACCCCCCACTGGTGGGTAAGGGTAATTCATCTTGGGGAATCTGCAAAATAAATGAGAAGTAGTCTCTTTTCACAACTCTAGGATAAAATGCAGATTTATATCAAATCTGATCTATTAAAATTCATTAACTTTAAAATCTATCTGAATAACAAAAAGTCCCAATGTCTTCCAAGGTGTGATAGTGCTCTCAAAAAGATATTAGTTTTATCCTATTTAAAAAAAAAAAAAAAAAGTCAGAGTGGTTTAACCAATTTAACCATCAAGAACTTTTTTCTTGATGGAATCTTGTAAACACAGGCTTACCAACATTGGGCCGCTGAGGAAAATCAATCCAAATGAACTGGTGGTGTTCTTTCATAGTGGTTTATATTCACCTTGTTAAAGACTAATTCAGAATTAAACTGGTCATAATTAAATTTAGTCTAATTATTTTGAAAGTCAATTCAAATAACTAGCATTACAACCACTTCTATTCTGACTTGGATCATGTAGACAAGCATTCAACATTGCTTAACTAATCCACTTGGAAAACTAATTAGACTTAATTTTCCTGGGCGCTCTCAAGTAAATAGGTTCATAGATGTGTGTTGACTATATCCCACCTCAGTATGAGATATCAGAGTGAAAATACAAGAATGGAAGTGTCTTCACAATGTTCTATGACAGGCAAGAAATCAGGGACTGATCATTGCAATCAAGATATGAAAATCATTACTTGTTCTTCTAGTTCTCCTTCAGGAAGTTATTATTCAAAGATAATGGGACTAATTCTATGCATACGCCAGGTAGGTCATCTTCTAAAAGCAGCCAACCACTTTAGGCAGAAAAATATTCATGCCATCTCAGTTTATTCTGACTCTACCACAGTGCCAAAAGACCAGGGCTCCTAGCTCTACCTCAGCCACTGAGCAACAAGTGGAGAGGTGAAGAACAGCAGTTTCCACAGAAGACTTTGATCATCCTTTCCAAAAAGAGCAGTTACTCTTGCAGTGATTTCAGATGCCTATGTTCTTGCTCTGCCTCTTCCTTCTCCCCTGGTAGGAGCAGCTCAGCCTTAACACCACCTCATCCTTGGGGAAGCAACATTACATTTTGCTCACTTTGTTGAGGAGTCTCAAGGTGGGTCTCATTCTCAAATGAGAATGATTGCTGTTTCATGCTGGACTGTGGGTCAGCTCCTGGCATGAAAGTGAAGGCAGGTGTGAGAGAAAAAAAAAAACACAGCTAATGGTATCATCCATCCTCATAATACAATTGCCAGTGAAACTGCATTTTGCTAGCCTGAAGTTTATTGAACTCTTGTTATTGCTTTGAGGATCTTAAAAGTAATCTGGTGTGGATTCACTTAGTATACAGGATCTGAATGCAGAATGATGAGCAAAACCTTGTATGTAGCTAAATTCAGTAATGCTATTTAAACTTCCTAAAATCTAGTTTGTTATGTGCTCATTGTAGTTATTATCCATCATGAACCTGGATTTCTCTAATAAGCATTCCTGTGCTGCTATGTCAATATACACATTACACGATGGCTGATATGTTCATGGAATCCAGTAAATTTGAATTAATGAGTGCAAAAGTTAGAAACTAATGGTCTTTTTAATGAATTATGGATTAAACAAACAAACAAACAAACAAACAAAAAGAACAGAAATGAAAGATATCCACCTAATATTGGTCAAGTTATAGCAGAAAAAATTGTGGAGACAGGCAAAGCAATCTAAGATGTCTGTTATGAGGTAGTAAGATTATGAAACAAAGCAGTGCCAGAACACAAGAAAACTGGTGTTTCCAAGAACACAACAAGGAAAGAGGAAGGCAGAAGGACCTCCTTCCCCATGCAGCATAAAGGATTTCCAGGTCCAAGCCCCGCAGTCCAGGGGCTGCAGGTGGAAGAAGTGCTCACTAGGACACCAATGGGTTGCACAACTCCCAAGAAAGGTTAAATACAAGAGAATAGAATCAAATTTACAAGAGGTAATTTTTAAAAGTCAGTTCTGTTGAGCTAGACCAAACTGTCTTTAGCTCAGACTTGCTTCCTCATATTCTTCTGTCCAAAAAAATAGAAGGAAATTTTGAGTCTTCTAACCAATTTCATTAGTAAAGAGGAATTTGAGTGAGCATCACTTAAGGCTATCAGGGAAGTGAATAACCAAAGAGAATAGGTTCAGAAAAAGTGGACAGCATGAACTGACATTAAGATAGATCTGGCTCCTAAGAAAATGGAAGATAAACTTATTTACCAAAAGGGTAATCATTGTATGGACTAGATTTTCTGAGGCAAGTAACAGAAACTCATTTCTGAATAAGAACTGGAGAGATAAAAGGGGAAGCATACATTGTGAGGGACAAGATATAGACACCTGCAGATACCTGGGCTTTGATACATTATGTGAACTCCTAATGCTTTAAAAAGCTTCTAATTCTTTGAAGAAATAGACAGGCAGACAAACAGACAGACTGAGAATAAGCAGAAAGAAAGCTTATATAGAGTTAGTTTGAAGGAAAAAGGCAATTCACTGCTAACAGAAGAGGTCTGCAATAAATGGACCAGAGTGAATAAAAAGCATACGTGTAACTGAGACGTTAACATTGAGACTTAGGGATGAGCTGTTTCAGGACAATTCGAAAACAGTCTTGTAGAAATGTGTTATTGATTTTCTGCATTTAGTACAAAGTATCTTGCTTATGTGAAAGAAATAACGTTATTCTCATAGACCAATTGTTGTACACTGTAAGATCAAATAAGTATACAGAAACTTTGGAGTAAAACAGAAAGCAAAAAGGAATCCTGTGCAGCCTAAATATAATATACAGCTTTTCCTTCAGAAATAATATTGTGGTTTTCTGTGTTTGTTTTGTGAAAGTTTGACAGTACTATAAATCCTAAATTCATATTTTAGATTTCTTTATCCTCAGTGGGATTCCTTCATACAAGTTTAGGTACTGTAAACTTGTTACCAAAATCAACCAGACTGTTAAAAATTACAGCAGTTCTAAATGTGAGGAATAAACAAGTATCTTGAATAATAAAAACAAATGTAGGGTTTTTTTTTCCAATATGAGACTGCAAATATACTTAATGAAACTGACTGCAGTAGCAAAAGGTAGTGTGTATGTGTATATACATATATATATGTGTGTGTGTGTAAATATGCATATACCTGAGTCATTAAAGCATTATGGTGTTCAACAGGAAAACATTGCTACCCTTCCTAGTGATTCTATAACCACAATGGGATGTGTGCCATTTTGTTGCTTTTAGATTCCCTCAAACTGGACAAGTCAGAGCTCAGCAGCGAGAAGAAACAGCCTCAAGTAGTCCATCTCAAAAAGTGGGCTTATTCCTCAAAGGGTTAGCTTCTCTCAAAACTCAATATAATATTATTAAATTATCTAGCTATGGAAAGGGAACACATAATCTTTGGATCTGATGCAGACCAAGAGCTTTCTGCAACCAAACAAGCTAACAATACACAAGCTCATCGCATTTTCACAAGTGATGAGATGCCTCAGAAAATGGTATCTGAAAGGCACAGAACATGCTGTTGGAACAGGCTTCAGAGTGAATGGCAATTCATTATCATAAGTTATGGGCTTTAAAACTAACAGCAAATGCATCTGCTATTAAAAGAGAAAAGGCAGATGGCAAGAGAAAGCCCTGTCATCTATACTATGCATCCAGTGAGGAAATGGAAGATGAAAGAAATGTTATATTCCATAAAGAACCAGAATGAAGAAATTAAAGTTATCCAGAACATAATCATTATGGACAACTGCCTTGTTAAAAGGTTAAAGACAGAAAGTCAAGAAGAGAACGAGATTTTTCCACACTATAATTAATGAAAATGGAATAAGAATAATTAGTTCCATCACTCAGAAGAGATGGTAATTGAGTGCATGATGTTTCCCCAAAGAGAACACATCTGGTTATTCAGAAATTAGGTTATTACCAAACATAATAGTTAATGGCTACATTGCATTACACTACCAAATGTACTACTTGTATGTAACATAATGATTCAAAATGAAACAGATACACAAGGGAAATTCTTGTAGCATAGAATGTTTTAGCAAAACAAAACATAGTCAAAAATTCCAACAAGCACCAGAGTAAGCACTGTGAAGTGATTGCATTAGAAAGAGTTAATTGATACCTTTTATTGACTAACTCGGTCTATATGAAGTTTTAAAAATATAAGACAGTCATTTTCAGTTTTGAAAACAAAATATAGGAACTACTGGGGCTCAAGATTTACATCAACCAAATTTTAGACTGTTATTTCATACAGTCCAAGACATTAATGGTCAAAGAAAACAAAAAGGACAACTAAACACTTTAAAAATAAATATTGAAACCATATTGGGGTGAGATGAGGGAGGACGATGACTGAGACTTATGTTAGGAAAGAAAATCCTGTAAGAAATTTTGAGCACCCTGAGAAGAGTCAGGGCCGTGTCTCTCAACTGGCATCATAAGTAGCCACACCACTGTGGGCCTAGAGCTGGCTCCTCACAACACAAGAAGCATAACAAGAAAAGAATTTGTGAAAGAACTTCTTCACGGTGAGGGTGACGGAGCGCTGGAACAGGCTGCCCAGGGAGGTTGTGGAGTCTCCTTCTCTGGAGATATTCAAGACCCGTCTGGACGCCTACCTGTGCAACCTGCTGTAGGGAACCTGCTGTGGCAGGGGGGTTGGGCCCGATGATCTCTGGAGGTCCCTTCCAACCCCTACAATTCTGTGATTCTGTGAACAAGATTATGTCCATCTACAGCAGTCTACATGTGCACATCTTTATTCCCGCATTGATCATGTCAACGTTTGTTATTATCAGTGGAAAAACTACAGCCTTGAAAGACCATAATGACTAACCTGTAAGGATTAGGGTTTGAATTTGCACACCAGGATTAGATCTGAACTCACCATCAGTGATAGTGGCCGTAGGAGCTCCTGGGCTGCAGCAGATGTTCAGCTAGGTGGGCGGCATTCATATATGATTTCTAAAACAGCTTTTATGCTACCAGCAGAGTGTGAATCACAGTTAAACAGCTTCTAATAGATCAACCTTTGGGACAGGGATCCCAGTGGGATCTCTAAGCATATATATGGCTCTTAGAGCACATACAAATAGTAGTAATATTATCACCTAATGAAGAATCAAATTACAGAGTAATAATTTCAAACCTCTATAGGAGTGGGTGTAACTTATGAAAATGGTCTAAAAGTCACTTTTCTAGGAAGGCAATATTGAAATTTTATTTCATAAAGATTCTTAAAATGCTTTGAGGATCATTAACAAGTTTTCATCACCCTACTTGTGTTGGTACATTAAGCTCATAGATTAGAGTTCTCCATGTATTTTATAAATGCTATTTAAAGAAAGATTAAACAAACATTTCACAGTGAGCTAAAACTTACAGCAAAGTATCTGGAAAACAAAAAAGTGCTTTCCTAAAGCCCACAGTGCAATACAGCTATTAATTTATGTGAAAAACAACAACAAAAAAAAAAATACAAGCTAAATTGCTTTACAGAGTGCTTCTTCTGCAATGTAGCTTTATCAGTTGTATAACTACCATGCTTCCATTGAGACACTTTAAGATTTTAATGACTGAATTTTCTTATGTCCCAGACTACAACCATTAACTCCGATCATGCCTTTAACTCTCTATCTTTCAAAATGAAACAACATGGGTTTCTAATGCTGAGATGCCTAATGAGAAAGACTTTTTCATATTAAAGATATATACTCTTTAGCTAGTGAGGAAATTAGGTTCAGGAGTGCTCTTCAAGTAACAGGTTAAAGATCTTATTACACCAGAAATAGGAACACACATTTTTCTCTTATTGAGGTTAATAGGAGTTATCAATGTGAAATAGAAATTTGGATATAGGCAGCATCAATTCACATATCACCAATAAACTCAGAATGCCATGAGATCAATTAAAGGCAAAATATAGTCCATAAGTAAAAATGTTGATTAACATACAACTGTAGTGATGTTGGACAAGATCAATGTTAGATCTAGGGGTGCTGGTTGACAGTAGGCTCAATATGAGTCAGCAGTGTGCCCTGGCAGCCAAGAAGGCAAACTGCATTTTGGGGAGCATTAAATATAGCACAGTCAGCTAGTCAAAAGAGGTGATTCTCCCACTATATTTACCATTGCTGCAGCCTCACCTTGAATACAGTGTGCAGTTCTGGTTTCCACAATATAAAGGATGCTAAGATACTTGAATGCATCCAGAGGAGGGTAACAAAGCTGGTAAAGAGCTGGAAAGCATCTTTTACAAGGACAGGCTGAGGACACTTGGATTGTCCAAGAAAAAGAAGGCCAAGAGACAACCTCATTGCCCTCTATGACTTCCTGAGGAGGAAGTTCTTAACTGTGAGAGTGGTCAAACACTGGAACAGGCTTCCTAGCAAGGTGGTTGATGACCCATGCCTGTCAGTGTTCAAGCATTTGAAAAATGCTTGAACAATAATATGCTTTGNAAAAGAAGGCCAAGAGACAACCTCATTGCCCTCTATGACTTCCTGAGGAGGAAGTTCTTAACTGTGAGAGTGGTCAAACACTGGAACAGGCTTCCTAGCAAGGTGGTTGATGACCCATGCCTGTCAGTGTTCAAGCATTTGAAAAATGCTTGAACAATAATATGCTTTGGCGTATTTATTTATTTTAATGGCATTATTTATTTTAATGGCATTTGAAAAATGCCATTAATAATACGCTTTAACTTCTGGTTAGCCCTGAAGAGGTCAAGCAGTTGGACTCGATAATCTTTGTGGGTCCCTTCCAACTGAACTATCTATTCTATTTCCTATAGAAAATAGAATAGATACATATTACTGGTGTGTTTCCTTGGCTGTAGAAGTTCTATCAAGGAAAAATCCCTTCAGGTAAAGCAATCTCTTAATTCCATATCAAGAGCATGGATCATGACTAACTATACATCCAATAATCTCTCAGGAAATCTCCAGAAGACTACTAATAGCAAGAAACATAACCATATCTTTAGAAAAGAACCACATCACTCCCTCATAACTCATTCATGATCTGCAGGATGGTTAAAACTAAATTTAGCAGCCAGCAAGCTGCATGGAATTTACTTTGCTTGTTTGAGAGAACAGCAGAAATCAAAGGTAGGTGCACCTGTGAGTCAAATTCTAGGTTCATTCCTAGGCAAGGAATTTTATAACAGTATATCTCTACTTCCTCCAATGTGCTTGACTTACCTTGGCCTCACTGAAGACAGAATCGGGCTTAATTTGTTTTTAACTCTTTATTGAATTACAAAAAGATAAAAAGATTCAGTCAGAGGCTTTATAAATTTCTGTCCATTGACAAAAAGTACATGCCAGAAATAAGGCAAGATGAACTCTAGCTGAAAACAGAATCAAGTAATGATTTTATACCTACCTTAAATCTTAAGGAAAAACATAATAGCATTTGTTATCTTCATCATTGCACTGCTTCCTTTGTTTTCTCAAGCATCCTGGAAATGATTGTGACTCACGCTGGTTTGCAATGCTAAAATAAAATCTCATCTAATATAATGTGATGAAAAAACAGTTTTCAACAAAATTATATCAGCTTATTTATTTCAGCTAGGGAAACTCATTAACTTCAGTTAGTTATTTACATCTTTAAAGTTAAAGAAACAAAACTGGGCCTACATGAAAACTTATAAGACTTTTTCCTGATTGTTTTTCTCACTTGACAGAACAAAACAGCTTTCTGAGAGCTATATAGACAAAGAGATTTAAGTATCTAAAGTGATGGGCACAAAGCTTATATCAGATTTATATGCCCAAATCAGCCACTTACTGGCTGATTAATCCTGGAGTTACTTACACGTCTGCAAGTAAACACAAACATATGACAATACTAAACAAACGAATGCCTTTCTCTTGCATCAGCCCTAGGGAAAAAAAAAAAAACATACAAGGCATTTTTTTCCTGGTCTCTATCTCCTCCAAGGCATAATCTAGTATTTGAGGAAAAGTGGTTCTAGTCTACAGAGTGTTCAGGTATGAAAGCACTTCTCAAGAGGATAACTAATGCTATAGTTGAGATGTTTCCCTTTGTGAGGCTATCATATTTTATACAACTAGTTATTCACAGCGTCAGAACAAAGCAACCAACTCAATCTTAATGACTATTACTCTCATGCAGAAAAAATGTCTTCAGGCTCAGCTCCATCAAACATGTTTCCTGTGCAAAATAAACAGCTCTAAAGAGAGAGATCTACACCTTAACCTCCAATAGGCCAGTGCCAGCTATTGGATACTAGCAGCAGGTTCCTATATCTGCTCCATTCAAATCTCTAAGTGACTTTTAAGTGTTCATTTTTAATAGTCTAACTCAACTGTTACATAGAGACCTCAGGTGTTTATTTTAGGAATCAAGATTCTGAAAGCCTGAAGTTAAACATTACAAAGAGAAGATTAAATGTCCTGAATGCATCTAGTTTTTACAGAGAAAATAATCCAGAAGGAATATATAAGCTCCTACACAGGATTTTATGGAATCCATATCCTAAATTCAAAATTGGGATCTTCAAATTCAAGGCATTGGGAGCCAGAAAATGTAAGGGCCTTACATAATTTTGACACACATATCAGATTGCAACATTCCATTGACGAGACTCTTGTGCAAACAAGCAAATGCCATCTGCCAGACAGCACACTCCTGAGCAGGTACTGGCCTTAGTAGCTAAAATTTGGAGTTACACTACATACTGATGAGCAACACGAAGTGAGGTTGCTAGCAATTTTCATTCAAAAATACTGTTCATCTCTTACATGAAAGCCCCCTCTCCCAGGACACAATGACACAATTTTTAAGGCCCTTTCTCAGCCTAGGGTGATTCCATTGGCAGATGCAGCCAAGAATACAACAGCCAATAGCCAGAAAGAGAATAAGTGATGGTGGAATCTGCTTCCGGATGAGTTTTTAATGGAACATGTAATACATTAAAAGCATAGGAAACAGAGCCCCCATACTCTTGCTCCTCAGCCATGGACCTCAACCACCAAGCTAGACAGCCCTAGCTTTTGCCTGCTCAAGCTAATACCTGACCCTATGGAGCAAGGCTAAAATTCATTAAAAATGGAGAATAACAAATTTTAAGCTATTAGATCACATATGGACAGCTATTATCCAGACAAAATGAAAGACAACTAACAAGATTTTAAACACCTTACTTTAAATCCCCTCAGAATCAGAGATAGAGGGACTTTTAAAGTAAAATGGAGAAACACTACCTTTTCCAGAAACATAAACACAAATAAGTAGTTCACAAAATCTATCCTTCTGCTGTCTTCTCAGGGAGAAACGTAGTTCTGCTGTAACACTAATTTGTATACACAGTAACAGATGTATAAAAATAGACCATAAAAACACAGATTTTAGGGTTTTTTTGTTTGTAAAGGAACGTGACAGTTTGTAAGCAATAGCAAGTGGTGCAGAATGGCACCTTTTTATCATTCATTTCTCTTCCAATTTTTCCCTTAACAAGGCAAATTTGAGGCAAAATCATGGTAAGACCAGAAGGCCTAAAACAAATCACCTAAGCTCTCTAAAATTACATTGACAGGAATGAAAAAGAGAGAAAGAGAGAAAGAGAGAAAGAGAGAAGAAAGAGAGAAAGAGAGAAAGAGAGAAAGAGAGAAAGAGAGAAGAAAAAAAGGTATTAGAACTGCTCTGATTTTATTGTCAAGATATACAAGATTCCCAAGGCCCCGTAACAGGCCAGCTGGTGTTAAAATGAAACATTTTTCTATCAGGCATTCCTCTACTCTTTAAGGCTAATTGGTAGTGTGTGCAGAAGAATTATTGAATCTCAAATTAGCCACTTTTGATAGAAAATCACATCTGTTTGTCTGTCATTCTGGTGATACACTGGGATTGGTGAATAATTTGTTTACAAATAGGGGAACAATCTGTGCTAAAAGTTCTGCAGATGAATAGCTACATCTGGAGAACAGCAACATCACATTGATTGTCTCAGAATAGCCTGGGCATACTGAAAAACATCCTTTGCAGATCATTAGTTAACAAGATAGCTTATCTTCATAGCTCTGCTACCTCAAGCTATAATTCAAATTTTGACTCTAACTCCAATAACACTGCTTTTTTTCCTCCCATTGAAAACTAGTGATTACTGTAGTGTCAGTACATGTCTTTCCCAATCTTAGTTTCTACTATTGAGACTGATTTTTGTGGAAATGTCTGTACATGGACCTTTGGGTGACCTTTGGAGGAAAAAAATAAATAAAAAAATATGAAGTATGCCTGACTGGAGAAGGGCTAGTGGAAGATATGAGCTTTAATAAGAAATCTTTGACATGGGTGGAGGAAAGGAAGCATCACCTAGCCAGAAAGCCATCACCCTTCATTTCTTAAGCATTTAAGCATTTCTTAATGTAACCCTTAAGCATTTCTTAATGTAATAATCTTAAATGTTACAGCAGAAGGATATATTGAAATTGGGATATGGTTGGTTTTCTTTACTTCCATATGTTTAGATACTGTGGTTTTACTAATACTTATCAAAAAATTCTGAGCCCTAGTTCCATCACTGTTGACAGGAACAAAGGTCCTAAGCATGAAAAAAATAACATTAAAAATTCACAAGACAGAAATGGAAAGGAAAAAGAAAAGAAACAAAGGGAGAGACTCGAGTGTTCTGAGGATGTGACATCACAAGCCAGAAACAAGGAGCTGCTTGATAAACAGGATCACATGAGCTGACAACAATATGAAAATGGCTAGATTAATGATCCAAAGCTTCACAGACTGGCTTCACACAGTAAAATATGCACAGTACAAAGGGATTCCTGTCAAATAAAAATTGAGAGAAAACCTCTAAGTCTCCTGAGTAACTTGTGCAAATCACAAGTATTGACAAACTAGATGAGCTCTTGTCCAACAAATAGATCAATAAGCCCTCTCCCCTACTTTCCAACTGTCTATGTAAGCCAATGCCATAGGTGCTAATGCTTAGCACCGTACCACCAATCAGCATCCTTATTCCAAAGACAACACTGGGAATCGGGAAAAAAAAAACACATGGTGAAATTTTTGTGCTAAGCACATTTTGAACATTCAGAAAATCATTATCCTTGCATTGATTGATGCACAGAATAAAGGAAGGACAAAGAGACAAGCAGACAGATGTGAGAAAGAAGGAAAATAATATGTCATTCATATATGTCAACCTGATTCACAGAAAGCAGCACAACTAAGGCAGTTATGAAAAAGTAATTTTATACAAACAACTGAGGGGTCTTGCAAATAAAATGCAATAAATTCTCTGGTGGAAGGACATTGCTAGAACAACAGAAATGGAGGTGAAATCTACATAAAGCACTGTAAAGACCAAAAAAGAACAAAATGAAAAGGTTAAGTTACATGTAGGAAGAACATGGATTTAGTAGTTACAGACAATATGGATAAAGGAGAGGAAAGATTCAAAGTTAACAAGCAGGAGGATTTGGAGGACTGTGTGTGTTATCTTCAGTGAAGCTACACTAAGATTCACAAAATATTTTCAATAACAGACATCCAAGAGACAAGGTGGACTGCAGGATGGTACAGGGGTAGATGAGGTAGTGCTGGACAGAGATAATCAAGTCATCAGTGAGGAGGAGGACAGCTGACCAAAGTCAGCTGAGCATAAAATTTGATAAATGAAGCATTGCAGAAGTGTCAACAGCAGAGGACAGAGCTGGAGGATGACTTTGGTGGAGCTGGGTGCAGAGAAGGGGTATCCCCTTAGGTCAGTCAAGCAGCCAGCCTAGTTTCTGTACGTCATGAACACAAACCACAGCATTAGTACCCATACATGCCTTTGTCTCCTTACACAGATGCAGCCCAGGAGGTTCTGCTCCACCGTCAGACTTTGAGCATCACAGCAGCTCTCCAGGTGCAGAGCACCTCTGGAGCAAGTGGCTACACAGACCTTGAAGAAGCCAGTCCCTGCAGCAACCAGCACGGGCCTGGGCGAGCAGAGCTGGTGCTGTCTGTCAGGTTTAAAGAGGGTGGGTCCAACTTGCAATGTGGACTTCTTACTGAGTGTAGACTAACTCCAAGTTGTCCTTTGTTTGAGACTTTGAAGCAAGGAAGATAATTCTTTATTCATGCAGTAAAATACTGCAAAATTACCATTACTTATCAAGTAAAAAATAATTGACATCAATAGGCACAGAATAAGACACTTCTTTCTTTGATCACTAGTACTTTACATAAATACTAGCATCATTTCTTTTAAATGAAACAAAGTAGTAAATAACAGGCTAACACCAAGAATCATACCAAGAATAGAATTACCTGCTGCAAAAATCCTGCAGATAAGCTTGAATTTATTGGACAAATATTTTATTTACAAGAATGTACTAGTAATAAAACTATTGTTACAGACAAGTATGATAATTTTAGCAATCATATAGATAATTTTAGCAAAATTACAAAACCACTTTGTGCTGTGAAACAAACGAGATTTACCTGTAGTGCAAATATTGCGGAACTCTACTAAGGCTTAACAGTTATTCTCCACACTGATAAAATATGTATCAATTGAATTTCACACACACATACATTAAATTGTTAAATGAGAACAGTAAAATGAAAAATAAAATGCCTATTTTTCATTTCCAAAATACTTCAACAGGATGGAAAAAAACCTGCTATGGTAATACTTTTCCTTGGTGGTAATTGCCAAGAACAGATTGCTACACACCTTAGTAATTATACAAATTCCTCTAGTAAGAAAGGCACAAAAAGTCAGATTCTTGTTTACAGAAAGCCACTTTTCACTGCTTTGCCTTTGGTGGTTTCAATGCCCTCTTATCCTGCCATGTACATTTGATTAGACTTAAGTAGAGAGCATTTCCTTTGTTCCAAATAAATTCTCTTTTTTTTTCTTTTTGCATCAGTTAAAAATTTAAATTGTAAGCAAGTAAATTGCAAATACTCTTTTTAAATATTATTTTTCAGGAAAACTTACGTATGTGTTCTTTTCTGGAATAAAAATAATAATTTTGTTTGCATTTTCTGGAGAAAAAAAAAACACTACTCTGGCCAACTTTAGGTTTATTTCTCTTCACAAGGTCTCAATCCTGCTTTACTCTATGTCTTTATGTAAGCACACATTGAGATTCTTTTTTCTTGTGTTTAAAACATCATTGCAAAAATACTGAAAGCTGAGTGAAATAATCATCATCAAGGAAAAAGCAAAATAGCTAATCAAGTAAATCCATGCTTTGGACATGTTTAGACCAATATCAACAAACAGATATAAAGCCTATTTTAAGTATATGCAACTGAGATCATATTTAACTGTACTAACCTAGACTCTTTACAGTTTAATACTTCCTAAAAATTCAGTTTTGTTTTCAAATATCATATTCAATGTTTTCTTTTCATTTAGACTTACATTAAATACACTTATATACAAAGAATTAAAACTGAAAAGATGATATACTAAGATCAGGTTCAGAAAAGCTAAATATAAAACATGCATTTAGCCTACACCAAAACAAAAGTAACCTCTTTTCTGGTTTCTGCATGTCATGAACACAAACCACAGTATTAGCACCCATACATGCCTTTCTCTCCTTACACAGCTGCAGCCCAGGAGGTTCTGCAGAAACTTGCAGAGCTTTCACCACGTTCTTTTATAAAAGCAATCAAAAATCTCATCAAAGGACACAATAATCAGTCTACGTCCTTTCTACAGTTGACTTTCAAACTTATATGAGTTAACCATCTTCATGGAAAATTAACCAGAAGCAAAACAGGTGCCCTGTCTGTAATCACAAAGAGATGCCTGTCCTCTAGTACTACTCTATAGTTGCAGTAGAGGTCAAATCCACTCTGGATTAAACTTGCTGGGAAAATCTTGTCAAAGTCCAGGGTTTAAGTGCATTAGAGTCCCAAACCTAATTAGTAGCATGGATGCAAACTGTACCAACTTCATGCTGCTCCAGTCCTCCAAGGGTATCCTTACATATCTCCCATTTTTCACAACATGTAAAAATGGCAATATGTCCTCAGACTGTTACAGAATGCAGCTGACAGCAAGGTAATGCCCTTAACTTATCACTTCCTGCAAAATATACAACTGAACAGAGAGTCAACATAAATATATCATTTTTTTCTCCATTTTAAATAAAGATTGCTTTTTAAAGATGAATGTGCATTTGTATCACCAAATTATATCCTTATCTCGCCAGTGCCTACACTCCCCACCCAAATTAAGCCAGGATTTGGCACAATTATAATCAATAATTAAATAGCAAAGATAATTAGAGAACCAATGGGGAATTTACAGAGAGGGTTTGTTACTTTATAAATTGATTTGCATGCTAACAGGAGTTTTATTATGAGGCCTGCATAGCTTTCAGTAGTAGGCACCTGGAATATGGCCCATGGCCTTCTGCCACCAAATTCCCCCCCCAAAATTTGCACAATTACAAAGCAGAGCTCTTGTTAGGAGTTGAAGAAGGAAAAGGCAAATAGTTATCTTTACTAACAAGACCAGTTTGCAGCCATGTATCAATTTTAGCACGCCCACCACCACTGACAGCAAAATGTAATGAAGCCAGTGAAGCAATGCTGCCTGTCTTCTATTTTGCCAGTGTGAGTCATTCATTCGCTATTATCCTAGGCTGCAGATGCCACTTCTAATGAGGCTAATGAACTGTCCGCTACATCTCTCTGACATATGCAATTGAGTAATACAGCACTATTTGGAACAAAGTAGATGCAAAAATGTGTGGAAGTAAATGAATCTGCATATCTGAAGACTACGGCAGGCATCATGCTTCTTCCTCTTCTCATTTCAGAGTGGCTTCTTGCAAGTTTCAGATTTCATTGGCAACATTTTTCAGTTTCTCATGTTATTATAAAATAACTTTTCTTTTGTGTGTAGGCTCCCACACCACATCCATCACTTTAGGATCCATGTGTTTGTATAATGAGTAAATTAGTATTTATTTATACTAAACAAGGCTTGAATAACAGTCGTGATTAAACATTCACCTTAACTACTTCTCCTGCTGTTAAAAGTGTTACATTATTTTCAGTGAATATTTTCATGGAAGTTAAGTTCTTGGTTGGTAACTTAGTCTCATTTCCATACCACAGAATAACAGGACAAAGACTACTTAGAAGATGCATAAACTTTGAGATTGTTGATTATGTGAAAATGAAGTGATAAATAGGCATGGGATTACGACTATGAGTAAAGGTCTTCTCAATGAGTTGGTGTAAACTGGTTACAGCTACAAGGCTATTCTGCTGGGAGGGGAGAAATTCCGTCTGGCCTGCCTTAACATCTGGCACCACTGCGTGGTCTCCCCTCTATTCCAGCAACACAGGATGGAGAGCAGAAAGACTAATCTCAAGGAGACCTCAGCTGGTAGAGAAGCAAGCAGGCATTGCAAGATAGTTCACTTTGTCCATCTGTCTACCAGTGATAAACCACTACATTAAGATTAACTTTTAGAATAAATTTCCACCTTTTATACAACAGCAATAGGGGCAAGTTTGCCCAGGACTCCACCAAAATGAGCACATCTGAACAGTAAAGCTGAGATAGCAACATATGAATTCTGCAGATGGGAGAAAAAAAAAAAAAAAAAACAACTTTGAAACACCTGAGTATAACTAGATAACCTAGCTAGAGCCATCTCCTTTTAAAGGCAATAAATGACTAACACACACCTAACCTAGCTTCTACTGAATTAATCAGTGGTGTCTGACTTCTCCTCAGTTGGAATTGACCCAAGCTATATTACCTCTGACCACAAAACTAGAACTCTACTGGTATATTTGTATTTATAAACTCACTGAATGATAAGGCATCTAAAGGGCACTACATCAAACTCTTATTTTAAATTATTTGTTGACCTGTTTTCTTACAGGAGAAACTTGACACTTTCACAGAAGAAAGAAAATAATAACAAAATGGTTAAAATAAGCTTCAGCTTGGTGAGAAAAGATGAGGATAAATAAATTTAACAGAAGCTGATGACTATGATTTGACAAACATTCACCCTTTTGAGATTCTGAATAAATTCTGTATAGCACAGGGAATGCAAACCACATGAGCATTTTAAGCCAGAGCAACACGACAAAAAAGCATAGAAGAGAATAAACTCTGCTATTTATAGGATTGTGTTATGGACTTAAAGCTTTTTATTACTGAACACATACTGTAAGGTATAATACTGTATTTCCTGTATTTTTTTTTCCTGTTTTGAACTATTATTTATCACTGAGTTAAAAACCTATCTTGAAAGTACAAGCAATTTGTGGATGTGTATAACCACACTGAAGTGACCGTGGACTGAAGTGACCATAAAACCACAACCAGAAAAAAAAAACTGTTCTTCCCCAGAGGACAGATCAGATAATCTAAAGGAAGCTCTCCAGGTGAAGCCTACCAAGGCCGCCTGGCTCCTATCACCTCGATTAGTGACTAAAAGTTAAGCAATCTGAATTGGTACTTTCAACATGAATAATGTTCAGAAAAATTCAGCTAAATCCCAGGGCTTGGACTCCTAGTTTTGGTGTGCAAGATTGTAATCTGATGCCAGAAAAGTCTGAAATAGTTGAATTATTGTTCCGTTAATATGTTCTGGTCTTTAGCGTGACACTAAGTTAGGTTTTGATCAGCTCCCAGCTCAATTCAGGATGCCCAGGGGAACAAGCACCTAAAATCTTAAGGCACGCTTTATTGAAATCAGATTATATGCTTATGTATATCTTTACATACCAAATTAACTTTTAATTTTTGGTCCTTATTTTGGCAATTTCTCATACTAACAACTTTGAAATTGGAATAATAATTATCCATCTTGCAAATAATTTAATATTCTCAGACAAAAATCTTTATGGAAATAAAAATGTTTAATATTTCTCAACTCTTTTGCCATTGTAAATATTTTTATTAGCCTGACATATCCCCTAGGAGCAATCATCCTTATGTTTCATGATACATCCAATTAATGTTTTTATTCAACTTACCCAAGCCTGTGAATAGTATTTCAAGTGGGTTCCACACTCATCTACTGGTGTCAACCATATGGTAGCAAGGAATAATTACTGTTTATTAAGTCTACATTAAACTTTTCAGAGAATAATTTTATGAGATCCCATAAGGTCATGTACTTACTTCAGTCATTAATCTTCTCTGGGAATCTTTAATCAAGCAGCTCTGTCAGAGCCATTAAGTAATGTTAGGCCTCTGCTTTTTAATTATTATGCAGACTTTTAGTTTTAAGAACCAATGTGTTACTGAATTATTTTGGCACATGAAATTGCTCTGTTTCAAGCTCTAGATGACCCTTAGAACCAGGTTAACTTTATAAATATAATGTAGATTTTTAAAATTATTTCTGAGTCTGTGGTGAAAACACCATATAGATTAAGACATGCTGGTTTTAGAATTACAGTGAAGTACTCCTATCAAGAGGCCAGGAGATGGATAATACATTTATAACAGAAAGAAAAATAACAGAAATCAAAGATGTGACATTTAAAGTTGATAGACAAAGTTCATGGAGCAGAGAGGTATAAAATGTTTAGTAAAATAGCCTCAAAATACAGAATAGAAAACTTTTAGGTATTATTGACATTGCTGCAGGGTACTTACATAGGGAAACCAAAAAAGTACAGTTTTCTCTCAGATTAATGACACCACTAGTTAGATAACATTGAACCTTTCAATTCATTAAGGATTATTTTCAATGAATCCTGGGTCCCTACAGCAAGTTATACACTCATACAATTTCTTGTCCCCTCTTAAATACTGCAAGTCCAAGATAGCCCTTATTTTACATAAGTCAAAAGGTGCCCAGTGAGAAATGACATTTTCTTTCTAATTATGGATCTGCAAATAAAATATATACATTACCTTATCACCTAATTGAACATGACAGTATGACAAATTAACTGAACAAAGACTTAAAGATCCAATCTATGGCAAATAAATCCATGATATATTTTCAAAAAAGAATTAAAAAAAAAGGTTTAAAACCATTGAGTTTTGTGGAACAAAATAATTTTAATATTGATTTTATAAAAGCAAACTCTTTCAAGAACTCATAAACAAAAACAACATTAAAACTTAAGAAAACTTGTTCTTTTCCAGCTGTCTGCTCTAAAAACTGAATGATTACTGCAATATATTCTTATGACTGAACATTGACATTCACTATTTCCAAGTGCAGGTGAAAAACAGACTTCTCATTAATGTTACTAGCACATGAGTTCAGTTTTTAATGTTGCTAATGCAAAATACAACCATTCAAAAACATAGCATCTAAGAAGTGTGTATTGATGGTACTCTATACATATTACCTTTTACATGTCTTTTTAAATTATCTGGGCCTTTTAATAACAACATTTTTCCTAGTAATAAAAATATTAGAATACTTTCCAGTGCATATTCACATTTTAAAATGCTAAGAAATGTGAACACTAACTAGGAAAATTTCATCCACATGAATATTTCTAAAGAGAAACTTAATTTTGTTGCCTCAGAATCTGTTGTGATTTTTACAGCTGGCTGCATCTGAAAGTTAAGAAAAAACACCAAAATTTACAAAAAATATGCTGATTTTTGTTATTGGTTTTGGAGTTCTGGATTAACTGAAACCCAAGATGGGCAATCAACCAAACTGAAGAACCAGATGCTTAGGAAAAGAGTGGCCCCTATGAACATTTGAAGACTCTTCATTCCTATACTTCAGGCAGGCCCACACAAAAACATTTTAATTTCCATCCATACTCTACCATAGGCAATACATCTAGAACAGCCATTGCAGAGGTTTGCTCCAAACCTAGAATGATGTTTCCCATGCGTTATGTGAAAATAGAGTCATTTTCATGCCGAGGCAACACATTGTTTCTGACAGGATGATAAGGATGTCATTTTGTACCAATCAGGCTGGTGGATGGTTAATCCCATGGGCTCACAGATTAACATTCTGGATCAACAGTCTCACGGGGAAATGTGATGTTCAGCACTGAGGTATGCACTCCATTTCCTTTCCCCATGCACACTTTTCAACTTTATTAGTTTTTGTTGATTTGCTGTAATTAGCAAAACATCAAAAAACTATCAGCTTTCCACTTTGGGGTCTTTAAAAATTACTTAGCCAATGATCTTGACTTCTCAGTGTTGAAAACAAGAAACTTCAGGTAACAAAACAGTTACATTTGGTAACAACTGTGAAAAAGTAGGCAAAAGTAGGGATATAAATTAACTGAGATACCATATAGTTTACTGTTTGAAACAATAAAAGTATACAGTCCTTTAGGAGAGCACTTTGGTTTTGGAACCAGTATATGCAGCAAAGTGTTTTAAGTTTTGTACACTTATTTGAGTCAATAACTACAAGTATAAATACTCTTATAGCAATCATGCTTACATATATGTATATTTAATTAGAGAAAAAAAATTCCTCCTCATAAGCAATTTTTATTCTAATGCAGTTAAATAGTAATCTCACTAATGTTGGGGTTGGGGGACGGGTTAGTAGGGTAACTTCCCTTTGTCAAGCTTCACATCTTGCATTTTTCTCCGCACAAGGATGCAAAGGTCCTCACTCTGAAGTGCAAGAGAAGAATGAATGGAAATATGAATGATGGGCATGTAAAACTGAACAAATTAAATAAGTAAAAAAACTGCCTTCCAAATGTCAGCTAAAATGTCTTTTCCTCTGGGCCCTCTAAACATTGTAAGATGAATTCAGAAGGGTACAATAACATACGTCAATGGAAAGATCAACTCCTTTGAAGAGAAAGCGTCATCAAAAGAGATGAAGACTGGCTCTTATTCATAATACAATTTTTGAAAACACATAATCAGTTCTTTTGAGGAAACTTAACTGATACTAAATGAAGCACCTTTTCCACGCTAATGAAGTTCCTAGAGCACCCATCATCTATAAGTCATTACCAAAATGTCCTCCAAAGGAACAACACAGAGCCTAGGCAGTAAGGAAAAGCAAGTTTTCTTTGCCTGAGAAACACTCAATAGCAAGCAAGAGCTGACTCTTCTCAGAGGTACGGCCTCAACCAACCCAGAACAGACAGTCCTTCACACTGGTCTTTAGCTGTTTCAAAAAAAGAAAATGGAAAAGAGAAAAGAGGAAAAAAGGGAAAAGAAAAGAGAGAGGAGGAAGAGGAGGAGGAAGGGAAAAGAAAGTAAATCCATGCTTCCAGGGATCCCTATGGCAATTGGGATGGGTCGTGGTAACGCCAGCAGGCAGGACACTAGGGTGTAAAATTCCCATGGCAGTGGAACCAGGTAAGGTGTGGAGCTGTTGGACTGGAAAGGTTTTATGGATCTCCGTGAAAGACTGATTACTTGAATAAAGAGGGAGCATAAATTATTCGTAGTTTTCATAAATTTACCTAGTACTTATTCTTGCAACATTTGAGAAGAGCCAGCAGTGAAAGTATCTGTAAGGGACTCCATAGGAACTAGCATTTGTTTTGGTAGCCAGCAATGTTTTTATTGGAAATTATTTTAAAAATCATTATCAATGCAAAGGCCACAGAGCTCAAAAACTCTTACATTTGTAGTAATAAGGGCAGTACAGTCATATAAGGTTTTAGAGTTTTGACAACTTGGTCATCAAATACTTTTAAGTCACAGACTCATGAATAAAAAAGTCATCTTACCTTATCCTGGAAAACAGTGGCTTTGGAAAAGATGCAGATGTCATATTGTTCAAGCAGATATATTCATATTTTCAGCATGATGCTTCAATAAAAAGGGTTTAAACAAAACCTAGCAGCATAAATAAGCCATACAAATACTCATTTGATTATCTCTGTATATGAGACTAGATAATGATATACTAAAATGCTTCCATAGTGCATATGCTTCTGCTGCCCATGCTTGAAAAAAATATGCTTTTCAAAACCCACAGTTAATGAGGTTGGAAGAAATCATCTAACAGAAAAAGATGTAATGAATTCAGTGAACTTAGTTTATCAAAAAAAAAAAAAAGAAAAATTGAGAGATGACTCAATAGAGCATAAGTACCCTTGTGGGCATAAAAAAAAAAAAAAAGGATATGAAAAGGTGCTTTAGATAAGCACAGAGAAAATACTTTTGTGTTGTTCTTGATGAAGCAACATTATGAATAAGATTTTAATTTCTATAACTCAGGCTAAGCACTGAAGTAAATAAGGCAAAGTCTGATTCTGTATTTTGCTGCCTTCAGATCAGAAAAGTAAGGTTTCTGAGGGAGGTGTTTTCTTCAAACACACGTTGTTTTAAACAACTGTATAAAATATAACAACCTATGCTATACAAAAACTAGACAAATTATGTTTGATTTATGCTCTCTCCTGTTTTTAAAAATCTATGACTGAAAATGAGTTTAACATTGTCAGGAAGTCCTTGTTCTCATGGACTGAGGTCAGAGAAGTCATACAAGTTTCCAAGGCTACTCTGTCTCACAACCTTCCCTCCTTTAAAGCTGTCACTGGCCTCCCTGGCCATAAAAGCTTAGGGAAGGTTTCTGCACATGCAGTCCTGCTTAAACAAAAACATGCAATTGCAGGAGCCAGTGAATGCATAAAATAGTCACAATGGTTAAGGATATTTCAAATATTTGATAAGGAGAGTATAGGAAATGTAAAGTCCCAAATCTGAATTTTATGATTTTCATGATCATGATTTATGATTTCAAAGGTTTTTTCCTATCAAGAAAAGGGATCTAAGTTCCATGCATAAGAGAGTTCAAATCCATTCCATACCAATACATCTTGAACTTCTCCCAGAGTATTAAATGAATATTAAATAAGCTTTCATTGCTTTTATACTACATAACCATCAATATTAGTGAGTTAAATGAACCATGAAAAGATACTAAACAAAATAAGCAAATTTCTAGACTCCTGTTTGTTCTTCTCTCTTGCTTTTCCTGAAGTATGAAAGGAATGCAATAGAGGTAAATATGTTTAACTGGTTTATATTTGAAACTTTAAGTGAAAGTGTTATATAAATAACCTTACACACAGTTGACATTAACAAAGCAGAAACACTATACTGTACTCTATTGGAGACGTGTTTTTATTGCAGCTGTAAGTACGAGGTAACATTCAAACTTAAGTGGTTGCTTGAAGTAATAAAGAATTGGGAACAGTGTTGGATTTTAGTTTATTTTAAATTTAATTCTCTCCTGTCATATCTGATACGCATTACATTAATTAGAGTGGAGTGTATGTTATTCTGAAGTTTTTGTTTAGTATCTACAGAGACTTCAGAGATTAAAAAAGAGGTAGGGAAGTATAGTATAATAAATACAGTATTTTTTATAGTGTCTATACAGATTATATCCCTGAATAATTCATAGTTTAAAAGAAATATGAAAAATACAATACAAAAATGAGAAAAATTTTCAGGTGAAATTTTGAAATGCCATGTTTTAAGAAGGCAGCTGAATAGCCTTGTGATTTGCAGAAGCTTCAGCATAAAAGGCTTAATCACTACCCAAGTAAAAATGAATAAAGGAAAAAAATCTAGTATTTGAAACAACAAAAATGGTGGGAAAACAAAGCATGAGATAGAAATTCATGGAAATTCACTATGGGTTTTTCAAGAAAAGCTAGGTACTTCTGAATAGAAACCTTTTTTCCACTTTTGATAGTCAATAAACGATTTAGCAAAATTCTTATAGCAATTTTCATGCATTGAAAATAGTAAATAGGAAAAAAATCATAGAATGTCTTTGCAGAGCTTGTAAACAATAGGAAATGGTTTCTAATCAGACAAAGAACAGAGAGAAAGTTAGTAAGTATTGTGTAGTTACTTTCACCACACAGCTGTACATTGTTTCTTACTTATTTAGATTGATGCTGACTTCTCCCATCAAGCTCCAGGTAGCATTCGTTTTCTGGCCTGCAGCACAAGAACTGCCTTTGTTGAGTGATCCATGTGGGACTGATAAATACATTACTTTAAAATTACTACATCAGGTATGCTAGTGCTGTAGTACAACACAACAGAGCACGTTACTGTGTAAATCCATTCTGTCCCAACAGATCAAAAAGACAAAGAACCTCATAAGCAGTCAGCACTAATATTAGTCAAGGGAGGAAAACAATATGTGTTGCTCAAGAGGTATTTTACAAAAATGCTGTCAACTAAAATCTGAACACCAAAGCTTACCATTAACTCTGATCAAGTAGAGATAGACCAGGCTTCTGGCATTTGGTAAGCCAGGGCCCATGGCACTTTTGGGAAAAAAAAGAAAAAAAAGAAAATTAAAAATCCTCTTGCCCATTTATGTTTTCCTCACTCATCATTATCTTATATGTTTCTGGTTTTTTTCCCCCCTCTTGAAATCTTTTCCTATAACCCTCACGTTTTAATTTCAGTTTATCTCTTCTCTATCTCATTTTTACTTCACACTTTTTCTCCCCCCAGCCTTCCTTAAAAGAGGAAAAGAGGAAGGGGAGGATTTTAGAACAGTGCTGAAAAACTTACCTTTTGTGGTACAGCATCTGATTGTATTATACTCTCTTGTCCTTCAAATTCAAAAAACAAACCAACAAACCAACAAACAAAAAATTAGGAAGAGTATCCTTTTGTTGTGAGACAGACATCTAAGAAATAACCCAACCCAGGAGTCTTCGATGAATTCAGATCTGCACTCCTTTGCAGTTTCAGAGTAGGAACTGGTGTTCTTTATTTAACAAGCTGGTCTGTTTATGCAGTAGTGGTAAACCTGAGAAAGACCAAACTAGAAATGGGCAAACATGATGTACCTGCAATTACCCTCAACTACATCTTTGGTTGGGTATTTCTGAATACCCTACTTGCCTACCATTTTTCACCAGAGAGCTGTTTTCTTCAGTAGCTGAGGAAGCATAAAGTCTGCTTCACTTATAAAGCACTTCGGAGGTATAAAGTGATAGTACCATCAACTCTGGTTGTCCTCATATCCGACTTGCAAGAATTGACAATTGTTTTTAAAATGAGCGTCTTTCTGAAACAAGGGAGGAAAAATTAAATGCTGAACAACTGTGCCACATTCTGCTCTGCTGTGCTAAGGCACTCCTCACTTAATGCACCCCATCCATTTCACTGAGCTGCGAAACACCTGCGCATCAGGCCCGAGCAGATCTTCCCCAGGGTGACACCAAGCCTGTGCTTGGTGTCACCACGCACCAGGCAGGGGTGCGCTGCTGGCGCTCAGCCTCACCAGCAGCCCAGAGTCAGCTGGGCACTCAGCTCACACCAGGGACTCGGACCTAGCTGGGCTGGACACAGGCAGCGGAGGAAAGGGACAAGTGTACAAGAAGTACATGGAATGGAAAGAGAGTCTAAACCCACCAGGGCAGGGCCTAAATAAATTCCCCAATTTGAATGCTGTTATTAACGTTCTTCTCAAATGTGGTATCATCTAGACTGTGCCTTTGGAGGTTAAACTCAACTGTTTTAAAGCTAAACAAAACAAACCCTTTGCTTTAGATGTTATTGCCTTAACAGTAACCAGCATATACTTCACATGGATGTAATGGAAATGCATGGATGAATGTAACCTGTTATATTCTCTTTCCTTTAATGGAGATATTAAATATCTGGTGATTTTATGGTGATTTCCTTAAAAAACCCTCGTTTCTATCTTACTCCTAAGCAAAAATCACGCCATTAAAAAGAGCGAGCTTACTAGCAAATATCCAGTTTAAAATTATGTATGCACACATTATTTATATTTTCATTATAATTGTGAATCAGAGACACCAGACTTTTTAGGTTATTCTAGCTAGCATTACAGTGTAAAGAAGGAAGCTTTTGGTAGGAAGCATTCACAGGATTAACAGAGAAACCTTTCATTGTCCTTTCAGAAGATAAAGTTGTCTCCCCTTATTTCTCACTATCTTAAAAGTTAGAGGTCTGTCAGGTGTGTGGAAGCCTTCTGCTCTTCCAGCTTTATTCCAGAACCTAAAAGACAGGGCTGGACTGGTTCAATGACTTTAGGGCGTCACTTTGGTTATGAAGACTCCAGAGTTCCCTGTGGATTAATCCTGGCAATAATTTTGTTTTACCTGGGTCTGTTACAAGCCAGGGAAGCTGCTAGGATCATGTTTATGTCTCTATTTCTCCCCGTCAGTCTTTGCTGCATGCCTTGTGACTGCACACAATCAAGCACATAACAGGCTAAATGTTTCTCAGCATCCAGGGCAGTGACTATGCAGGTCCCGAATTGCTTCAGACACAGTCAGAAGGCATGCTAGAAAACTGCCACACAAATTGTGCTCAGTGATATATCTGCTCTCTACCAAATTCAGCCATTTCTAAAATTATTGCAAAACGACCATTTTCTCGTTGCGTTCTATTTTTATTTTGCAAGTGCCATTTAGCAGGAGATTGCTCCCTATTCTTCTTAAAAAGACCTGTTCTAAATAAGCATAGTATCTTAAATGTCTTTCCTTAAGGCAACAATTATATTTCAGAAACTTTACTACTATATAAATGAGCTTTCAGTTTTGATTGCTTTTCTACACTTCTGCAGAAGACATCTAATTACCCAAGTCATTAAATATGCATTTTCTAAAGTCATTCCCTTTTTCCCCAAAAAAAGTTTTGATCATAATTACTGATCATCTTTCCTTCACTGATTATGATTAGTAGGTGGATCTTGTTTTACTGAATTCATATTTTTGTGATCACATGACTGCTTAGACTGCCAACCAAGAGAATCTGTCCCTATAAAGTGAAATCTCATAACTTATAATTGCTCTATGCAACAAAACAATCTTTGAATTAGCACTGGTATAAAATACTTTTCTAACAACTTCCTTAAAATACTAACATCTTGAAATTGCAGAATAGCTGGAGAAAATAGATGTATTAATAGGTCTTCTCTAGAATTATTCTCCATTAACTTGACCTTAGAAAGAAAATCAAAATATTTTTAATGGAAAAGAAATTCTGGTCCGCTATGACATGTGACAAATGGATACCGATACAGTAGGCTTTTCAATTCTTGAACAGATAACACTGCAAGGAATTAACAAAAATAAGGCATCAATACCGACACATGAAAATACTTTTGGATCTTCCTATAAAAGTTAGTTTTACTGAAGATGAAATACAAGTTAACATGAAATAAATTAGTGTTTTCAATATGCAAAACTCATTATAAGTGGATGTTTTGTATGAACATGTTTTCTAATCTTCCATCACAGAATCACTTGGCAGCTTTCAGACACCATGGCCTTATTAGCTTGTTTGTTGTTGTTGTTGTCACTTGTTTTTTTTAATGTGTCAGCTACAAACATTAAAAAGGAAAGAAAAGAATGAGAGCACTGAAATCATTTGGAAATTGTGTACGTATTTGGCAGCCCTCACTGATCTTTTAAGTGACATGCTTTTCATTAATGAGGAAAAGGATAACTGAAATTGCTGACCTAATAAGTGGTGAGAGAATGCAGATAGGAAAAAAGGTACATCTAAAATGCTTAACATTAAAATGTCAATCTTTGATATTTTTATTCACAAAA
>VXAA01001099.1:404481-447618 GCA_013399115.1 Anseranas semipalmata
TTTTTTTGAATCTATACTTTCTATTAGTGTACAGATTTAATTAATTTAAGCTTAAGGAAATACTTGACACCCATTCTTATTCTGATTTGTCTAATTAAGAGTAGCTTAAAAATAACAGAATAAATTTGTACTGATGTCAAATAATAGTAAAATTCTTTTTTTTTTAGTCCTATGCCTTCAAGAAATACTAACAAATTTTGAAATTAAGTCTTGCACAAAATAAAGGTGTTTTGTCCCAGAAAAACTATTTTTACTGTAGGAGTCTCATAAATGTATTTTGCAAGATCAATGCCTGATGGTATTCTTTGCAATAAATCTTGACAAAGTGACAATTTGCATTTGTTAAAAGACTTTTTCTGGACTTTTTAGCTGGCTGTTCTTTTCGGATATAAGTATAAGGAGGGTTATAATGCAACAGTGAAGTGATAGGTTACAGAAGGATTTTTTGGGAGATAGAAAGGTAAAGGCCATGATATCTGAGAGGGAACAGAAGAAAACAGAAATAAAAGCAGATTGTCAAATTTGTTTCATAACAGCCTTCTGTTAGAAGCACTACAGTCTCTTTAAAACAGGCAAAGAACCACATCCATGGCTTTGTCATGTGGAAAGTATATACTCAGATTATTATCCTTCAAGGGGAATTGTCTATTCATGGGTGAAAGTCATCAAAGTTAAATCTTAGAACTATTTAAAAAAATTTTGAGAACACAGAAATTGATTCCAGGTAAAAAACTTTTAACATACATTAAGTGTTTATCCAGTGTTTAAAACCTTTTCCATTTTCATCACCTTTCTAAATCAGAGTACTTCTCAAAAAAAAAAAAAAAAAATTCTTTTTGATATATTTTTTCACATGCAGACTTTTAGGACAGGTATTACCATACAACAGTGGAGTGGCTTCACAATGTCTGACAAAATGGACAGGAAGCCCAGCAACCTGTATCTAAAATGAATTGTCTCCATAACTGGATGCTTAGGAAAGAATAAGAACACATTTAATGTCCCCCCACTAACAGGACTACAGAAATCTTTGTTGGATAGGACTTCTGATTATCATTTAGTCCTCCCACTCACAGATGGGCACTGTAAACCTCCAAGAATGGGAGATCCTGGATAACCTGTTCCAGCACTTCACTGCCCTCCTAGCGAAAAAGATTTTCCTAACATCCAAACTAAACCTCAGAATCCATTATTTAGGACCTTTGTCCCTTTTTATACAGTCTAGCACTTTTGGTAAGTGTTTGGCACAATCACCTTTCAAAATCCCCTTTCAACAGTTGTAGGTTATTAATCCCCTCTTACACAAATACAACCTTCTAAATCTTTTCTTTCATAGATCATGCTCAAGGCCCTCACCCATCAAGTTAGTCTTCCCACTCCTCTGGACTGTAATATTTTCAGCTCAGGGAACTTAATAAGCTATATGTGGCTTTAGATATTTCGTGACCTTCAAGAGATTTTTATTGTATATCTGTCTACGAAGACTACTAGCACCTGCAACATCATTTGCTAACCAGTTCCACAGATCAGCTACTGCTGTTTTGTTAAGATCTGAATGTGGCTCCTACTACTTCTTGTATCAGAAGAAATAACATATCACCATCCACTCGCAATCATGATTTTCTAGACCTGTTACAGCTGTATCATATTCTTCCTGAGTAATCTCTTCAACAGACCAAAGAATCCTATCCAATGCAACTGTCCTTTGTACAGAGCTACTGAAAATCACTCAGATGACATTTCACACTTTTGCTCATCCTGGCTGCTTTTTCGTGAACCTTTTCCAATTCTACTACATCCTTTTGAGATGAGAGGATCAGAACTGCATGTGGCATTCAAGAGGTAGGCAAACTATGGATTTATACAGTGCCATCATGATGCTCACTGTTGTGTTCTCTATTTTGTTTCCACTTTTGTAGGAGAAAGAAATTCATTTGGTCTTAGTGGAATGCAAAATTTTCATGAGGAAAAAATAATCACTACAAAAAGAACATTTTAAAACCACTAACACCTTCAAAAGAAAACATATATTTTAACAGAAACTCCACTGAAAAGTATGTGACCTGTTGATCTGGAGCAGAATTCTGAGCAAATAGAAAACATACATGCTTTATTACAGTCAGGAATAATGCAGAGAGATCATCTTTGAAGTCCAAGCCAGGGACAGACAAATTTTGAGACAATGGATTTAACTTTACATTAGCATCTTTAAATTATTATTAATTTTGCACTTCTGCAAGCATAAAGAACCAGTGAAAAAAAGAAATTCAGTGTCTATATTTCCTGTCCCAAGCTCATTCCATTATGCCACATCTATTTAAACACTGAACAGTTTTCCAGATGTGTGCAGATACTATAAAGCACTAAGAAACTATATAAACCTCCACAGAAAGAAAACTAATAATTTTGCTTATCATTTGGATTGGGTTAAAGCAGGGTATGTCAATGAGGATCAAGAAGAATAATCTTTTTAAATAGCTAGGAACTATACCAAGCTTTGGGTTTTAACATTATATAATATTGAAAAAACTTGGCTTATTAACACCTTAGGGTAACACCGTGAAGCACTTAAAAACAGCCTAGTAGTTACAACAAATCTGTGAGGCCTCTTAGTCTAATACAAATTGGAGATTAGACGTCTATAATATTTTCCTTAGTACCTGAATACTTATCATCTTTGGACAGAGTCAAAATCAACTGCCCGCTATAAGGTCTTGTCATACCACTAGTTTATTTCCCAGTCAGTGGGAAATTTTCCTTCCACTAGCACAGACCACATGATAGAAGGATAAGCCTTGCTGTCAGGACTGAGCAACTGCCTAATTAATTTAACTAATTTCTTCTTACAAGGAAGTGTCTGCAAGTGTCTGTGTATCAGCATTTATAGCAGGATGCTGTCTGCTGCCAGAGGACAGAGCCAATAATGCAACTGAGAAAACACAGATGGTCAGTTGTCATCCTTTCCTTGGCACTGAGGTAGATGGGGAAGGGACTCATTCAGAACTGAATGCACTTAGCTTAGTTTGGGCACATTACCACAGGACAGAGCAGCAACCTCACTGGATGCCACTGTTTAAGCCAGATATCATCCATCCTGCTACCTTCATTTTGATCTGCATTACAGGCACAGTATGGCTCAAAGCTGAGGATAACACTTTCTTCACAATTACTGCAATTCATTAATCTCCAAAGAAATATAACAACAAATCATGAACATTTGCCTCTTTCAGTTCACTCACATCACATTTTATTCACTCACAGTTATTGCAAGATTTAAAATAATTTCAAACCTTTTCAGTTTTTTTTTCCCATTTCTTCAACAGCAGGAAGCAAAACACCTGTGATGTCTTCATAAGATAGAAGATAAGAACTCTAAACCTACTTACTAGGAGCTCCCTAAGGAGTTTGAAATTCTTGAATAGTACCTAACTTCATTCTCTACTTTATCACAGTAGCATTTTGTAAACACTCAAAATCAAGTTATCCATGTCTCATTACAATGCATACTCAACTATAACACAGTGAAGTCAGTTCTCAACAGCTTTTCCCAGTCAATTCAATTTTTTTTTTCACATTGCTGTCTTTTCTTTACAAAACAGGCCTTTTGACGTAATTATCACATGCTAAAGTAAAGAAAACTTTATACTTTGATGAATTCTACCTTCTGCTAACACAGGTTATGGAACATGAAGATGAAGAAATCACAAGATTTTAGCATAGCAATTGTTGAGAGAGAAGGGACTGTGACTGATGGGGTTACTGCTCAACACCCAATTTTAGAGCAATGGATAGCATTGTTCTAACATATCCCAAAAGCTGAGCAGGTCAGGAGTAGGAAGGAAAAAATGATGCTGAAATTTTACTCCTAGATTGAGTGTAACTTAATTAGAACAGAGAGTATTAATCATGATAGTTTTAAAAGGTTACGTTGAACTTCACTAGTCGTAGAACTCTAAACTTACACTTCTCTTCCATCTTCTGAAAACAGAAGAAACAGTTTTATTTTCAAAGAAAATCTGTTTACATACAAATTCTTCTCCAGATGGGTAGTTAACAATTGCCAATGCTATCAAAAAAGATATCAGTTTTTGTTTCATTCTTCTCCTGATTACTCAGCAGACTAGTTACCATGTGCAATTACAAAGGACTCTCTTGAGATGGAAGCAAACTAACATTTAAAATAAACTTATTTTGGAGTATCTTTGATGAGGATAAATATTGAAAAAAAAAATTACTAAATATACATTTTACATATTTGGTATGCATGCTTATTCTGCCTGATAGATTTCCAGATTTGGTATTACTGCATTCATCTTCTCAACAGCGGTGCCAGTTCAAGCATTTGCTGCCAGATTGAAAAACCTCATTTCACTTACTGCTCTGTTTTACTGCATTTTTTGGTTTACCCTGTAGACATTTGCTGTAACTGAGAGAAAAATGCAAGGTGACACTGAGCAGCTGGTTATAGGAGGACTGGGAATGGCTTCAGGTTGGCTCTGCTGAAAAAAAAGAAAAAAGTAATCAACCACACTCTTAATTAGAGATAAATATATATATATACACTATTTGTCCAAAAAACAGCTCTACACTTTGTAATAGCCTATTTTCCTCATTTAAAAATTTATCATAATACTGTAGAGGATAAAAAATCAAAATCAGTATATAATTAAATGTGTATTAGTGTTGTGTAGTACCTATCCCATGGATGCCATCTGAGCATAACTCTAAGTGGATTTCCTATGAGAAACTCAACCATTTTCCTGCTAATAGAAGAGATGAGTCTGACAGTTTCTCAAGTTAATGCAGAAGTTCTGATACTGTAAAACATCAGTGATCATGTTTACTTAACACACTAAAATTCCTTTGATTGCAACACAAGCAATGGTATAAATGGTGTTTTTAACTGCTATGCCTCAAAAATTCATTTCAGCTTAATGAAAACAGAAACCAGGTGAGCAATGCCTACCCAGTCAGTGCATATCTTCATCACTGCAGAAATTAAGAACTTCAGATAGCTTTGTGAAATAAATTTTGTAGGTTTTAATTGCTTTATTTATATATTCCAGCATTGCCATATTTTCTATCAATGTGGTTTTGACATGAACTGACTGATGTAATAGATGCAACAGCAGGACTGAAATCTCTGCTTCTCTGATATGTTGTAAGTACTCGAGTTAGGAAGATTTGTTTAAGCAATAAACCTTACAGATTAAAAAAGAAGAAAATACTGTGTAAAGAAAAGTCAGACAAACTAAAGGAAGACACTGTCTATGGTCAATCTACAAGTAACATACAAGTAGCTCAGCTGGGAAAGCATTGAACTGGTTCGCTCAGAAGTTCTCCATATTCCAGAAGACCTTCTGTTTGGTTTCTTCTGTTTAGCAAAAGGATGACCTATCTCCAAAGTTGCAGGAACATTCCTACACAACGAAATTTAAAAATTCCTTTTCAAAATGGATGTGCATGCTGTGTCACAAGGACAAAAACTAAAAATCCTCACCAATCAAGCGAGGTAACTTTCTTTCGTGCTTTTGTGCTAGTAAGGTACTTCTTTTGCTCATGAGTACGGAGTGGTTAAATAGCAGGATATTCTTCCTTCAAAGACACAGAGCGGAGAAATAGTTGAAACGCTCATCTTCATCTGTAATTCAAACACAGCACACTATAAAAATGTTAATGTTTTCCAGAGGTTAAAAGCAAGCATACTCTGTAAATCTCATACATTAACTGAATATTGATTAAAAATGAAAAAAAAAAAACAAAAACCTCTGTAATGAAACAGAGCTTGAGAGATTTTATGCAGTGATAACTTATTAAAGGGGAGAAAGGAAAAGATGGAAAGGGAAAGGGAAAGATGGAAAGGGAAAGAAAATGTACTCCAAAAAAGCTTACTATGCATAAAGCCAGCTGGCTTGTCCTCCTACCATTTCTTTCTTCCTCAGTCATTACTTGCAGATAACCTATTAAGTAGGCAGCTGATGATTCTTTCACCATTACCAACTCTATTTATGATATTATCCCATTGTAACCTTGACCTTCCCTGTCTTCGTACTAAACCTATGTATTTTCTCTTGTCCTTTACTCAGGCTTTCAGCTCTCTAAGGCTAGAGACAATTGTTTTGTTACAAAGAGGTATGATGGCTGACACCATAAGGCCTAAAGTATTGGTTTAGATCCTGAAGCTCGCTTACAGCACAAAAATAATTTTAAAATAAATTGTGAAAACCTTAAAAATGAGTCTATGCGTACCTACAACCAAAGAATTGCTTTATAAAAATTCTGTTTTTCAATCCTCCTCACTTATAGATCTATTTTCAGAAAAGCTTGTTAGCTATATATTTCCCAGACATGGTTTCATATCTCAGAAAAACGCTAACAGTTCTTAAGAGTTATCAGGAAACAGAAGTTCACAACAGTGCAGAAGCAGAACTCATTGAAGGTTTCATGACCAAATTCCACTTCTCAACAGATAAAACCTTTCTTTCATACTCTCTATTTTTTTTTTCAAGTATTTCTTTCTTCTTTTACTTCAGAACTTTCCATGCTGTAATTCTCCCTGGCTTCTTTCGGGTTGTTGTTGTTTTTGGTTTTGTTTTGTTTTCAGAATGTATTCAATTCATGCAGTTTCCCTCTATTCCACCAGCACAATATAAGGAACAAATAATCAGAACCTTTATATTCATTCCACATCTCAAATTGCATGATCCAGCATTATTTAGCCACCTTTCAGTGTTCTAAAGGTGATTATTTAACATATTTCTAATAGAGAGCTATTTAGTCTATAACACTGCTATTTCTACTAAGCAACACAGCAATTACATCTTGCATACAAATTTGGAGCATCCACACCATGGATTGATAGCAAAGTCCTTCAACTTTTTACTGTTGTGGATTTCTGAGCTTTTCTCCTTTACATTTCAGAAATTTCAAAACTTTTTTTTTCAGGTGAACTTTAGCTCAAAAAAAAAAAGACAAAAAAAATGAGGCAGCTGCAAAGTAAGCTCACCTTAAAATGGATTTTTATGCTTAAATATCTTGCAAGTCTACAATGACTGTAAGATGATCTAATTTGAATTTCTATTTGCAACCACACCTCTATGGTTTATTGTGGCTTTAGAAAAGCTGAAGAAAACTGAAAGAGGCAAATAAATATACAAATAAAAATGGCTATGACTTAAGAAGAGAGACTGAAGGAGCTACATTTATGAGGATAAATATTAGATTTAATCAGAGAACATACCCACAAGTGCTCTCTGTGAGACAGATGACTTATCCTTTGACAGAGGATATTCTTGACAGTCATATTTGTTTTGGCTAATGAACAACAAAAATTAATAGACACTCTAGAAAATAAAAAACTGTAAAATATTACAACCTATGAATACTTTACCAGTGATTATGTAAGTAAAGAGAATAATTCAGTGCCTCTGAAGATGGCAGAAATTTTATCAAAGGAGTCAACAGTCATGCAAGTCATAAAGAAAAAGCTATTATTCATTAGTAAGAGTCCTGTAAAAGTAGTAAGATATTACAAATCTAAATATTCAACAACAGCTTAAATAGCATGCTAGAGGCCAAGACAAAGGCATTAGTTCTGTAGTAATGAGTGGGCCAAGGATATCGCGGTGGCCTCTTGTTCTCTCTTTTCCATGACTGTCTCAGCAAAAAAACACAGACTTAAGACTTCAAAGTTTTAGTGGAATGAAAGATAGAACAGACTATTGGAAGAAGGTGTAATACATGTGAGATTTCTTCCTTAGCAATTCATTTCTAAGTGGGATGATATACCAATTGGTAATTCAACTTCCACAAATCAATCACACCTCAACTACTCTTCCATTTTACTTTTCTTTTCCATTGCCATTCATTTCTTGGGTTCTTTGCTGATAGTAACACAAATACACTAGGATCATCAGTTTTAGATTTCATATCAGGTCTCTTTATGCTTTACATTCAGAGGTAAACAGCAACAAAGCCTCTCCATTACCTTCAATAAAGGGCAAGAGTTCTTCCCAGAAATTATACTTTTACTGACACAATCTGTAAATTCAGTTAACAGCTGAAAAAAATAATAGCATACGCAAATGTATGTGCAAGTATAACCTTAAATATCCTGTGCATAAGCACTATAATTGAATTACTTGGATTGAAAATTGCAGTGTTTTCAAGTGACATATTATTACCTGCTCTTGTACATTGTGCTAGTACACAGGACATGTGTCAATGTTAATTTCTTTTGATATAGCAATAAAAGCAGAGAATTGGTTGGCCGTGTTCACATGATCACATTGCTTATTTTACTGACACTTTTACAACACACACATTCCAAGAAATTGCACTTGTCACAGTAAGTTTAGCCATTTTAAATAAAATCTAAGAATTCCCTTCAACTTTGTATAATTCTAAAACAAATTAAACAGTACTAGCTTGGATACCTCAGTCTACATCATGTAGTATGTGGCTTGCCTGAATAATAACAGTCCATTAAAGGCAGAAGTCCGTGTCAGAAACAGTATGAATCACAGGAAATACATAATTTTAAAACAAACTAGTTTCCTACGACATAAACTCTTACTTTAATTTCAAAGTGAGTTTCTTTTCTTGAATTGGATGTCTTAAGTATTGAAAAAAAAAAAAAAAAAGCTCCCAGTAGCAACTTTTTGTGCATTGAATCAAAGAGGAAATGTCAAGTTTCAGGGAGTCACAGAAAGTCCACAGCCATTCCACAGGGGACAGTACGTCCAGGCTCTGAGGGCCACTTTAAACCACTTTCAGCAGTGAACATTAATCCTGCAAACTCTAATGAACCAATTCTTAGTTGTAGGAAGTCACTTTTGTGAAAGCTATTAACTTCATTCAATAAATGAAGGTTTTTCATACTTACATTGAAACTTTTTGTCTCACCATATAATCGCTACATGTCATACCGGAAGAGTGGAGTGCGAGTGTGGTTTCACATGTATTTATGACACAGTATGCAGGATTTAATAGCAAGGATGTCCCAGAAGCCTTGTGACAGGGAAGTTAAGGTTAAGGAAACATGTCACTTTTATTCCCATATTTACCCGCAAAGTCCATTTGAAATTGCTTTCAAAACAAATGGATCTTGAAACATCAGTCAGAATCTTTAGCTACCACTTTCTCAACAAAATATGCAAAACCAAATGAATGTGTTTGTGTGTGTGTCTGTCTGCTCCACTGGAAAATTATTCTCACGTCGTACACCCAAAAAGGAATGTTATTGCAATCCTTGATTTCTAAATCAAATACACCAAGCCAAGAAACGTGGATTCAAACCACCTTTCATATGGAGGTGTACCAAGCAAAAGGAACAAAGCTGCAATGAATACTTCAAACTGGGTGAGGGTGTTTTAATACAAATTGTAGCTGCTTTACCTTGTCCTCCCGCCATCACCAGCCTACCCAGCCTCTGGCCTCAAATACTGTAGAATTTGGGACAACTGAAACCAGAATCCTCAACAGGATCCCAATTTCAGAGTAGCAATATTCATAACCCACTGAAGTGAAAGCCTGGCTTTGAAGAATATAGAATTAGTATTTTTAAAGGATTATTCCCTCAGTTATAACTTTTCTTAGTTATAACTGAATACTGATACAGACAATTTCTTTTATGACAAAGCTGTGGGCTGTCAGAAAATGAAGCAGAGCAACAAAATAGCAAGAAGTCCTGGGGGAAAAAAAAACAAAAACAAACAAACAAACAAACAAAAACACACAAAAAAACAAACAAACAAACAAAAAAAAAACAAAAAACAAAAAACAAAAAAAACTTCATTCAGAAAACAGCATCTTAAGCCTCTTTTGAAGTGGGTGTAATTAACTCAGGGATTAATAAAAAGACTCAATAAGAAAGACCTCAAATGCTCCCAAAACCACCTCATTTCCATTCTGAATCTCTCTTTTTATTTGTAAAGACTGGCATTACAATTGAAAAGGACTCAAAATGGAGTGATGTACACATCATCGGTGTTTCATGATGCAACTGATGGGATCCCTGAATGGATATTGCTTCAGCTTTGATTTTAAAAAATAATTTAACAAGAAAATCTTCAACTCCACTATCAATCACAGGTGGCAGAAATGAAAGAAAGAAAAAGAAAATAAACCCAAATTACTGTCAAATTCATAACATATACAATGTTGGCTGATGACACTTGTTCCAGATGTACAATAAAGCCCACAACACTTTATTACTATGGAGATAATTATTGTGAATGTTTTTTTTCATGTTGATCAACTTGCTTTTGAAGGTTGTTTCTTTGATTGTTTTAAACTTGCATAATAAACATGCAATGAAACAATTCTTGTTAAAGTGTTTTTTGCAGTCTTCTTGTCTTCATACAAAGATTTCATAAAGTTGCAGTGTTGTATCAGAGCATTACCAAAATAAGAGCAAAAGCTAAAGAGGAAGGTAAATGTGAAATGAACTTGATGAGAATAACCTAATCTTGTCCTGAGACACTCCAGTCTTAATAAAAAGATGTGCACAATCAAATCCATTCCTCCCAAACCCACCAAAACCACCAAATAAATATTAACTTGGAAGAAAGGAAAGACAGAAAGAAAAAAAAATAACAATGTCATCATGCACTCATCTTCTGCATAGCTCAACCCACATATAGTAAGGCACTATTTCCCCACAACTTAGTGTCCACAACAATCTTTTACAGTGCTCTGTGAACTACATATAGTTCCTTCCAGGATGATGAAATAAATAGATTGAATGAGTGTTGCTACTGTGTCACCCCATGTGTGATTTTATAGACAAGGGCATCATCTGGCAGTTTCAGAAATAAGCTGTCTCAAGTCTCTTCTTATGTGTGCATGTTATGTATTGGGATATCTTTTGTGTGTGCAAGTGGTTGGTTTGTTTTCCAGAGTTGCTGTTATTTTTCATTGTTCTTTACTCCAGTGTTCTCAAAACAAAAACACAAGAAAATAAAAGCGCAGTTGGGTCATTAAAAACGGAGCTTTGGTGCTCCATAAAGCACACAGCTTTGGGGATTTAAGAAATCTGTTGGAAATTCCCAAAAGAGTTGGGAAATACATGGATGTATTTTCAAGTGGAAATCCTCATCTCTGCTTAGTTGAGCTGGTCTTCATACTGTTTTCGGAAGCAATCACCAGCAGGAAAAAACTCCCAGCACCGTTCTTGATACATTTTCCATACATAGGATTCCTGAAAGAAACAATATTTAAACAACTTAAATTGATTCAATAAGAAAACATCAAGCACGCCCTTTTTTTTGTTTGTTTTTAATTTATATACTGCTTCATTTCTTTGATTCTTTAGTTTCTGTAAATCAATCCACGAAATCATGCTAATGATTTAGATCAGTTTAGAGAATATTCTACATTTTTGTCACCTACTCAAAAAGCTTTAGAGAAAATACACAAAAGATGACCAGGTAGTTTAGTTGTAATTTCACATCCAGGAGCACTGCATAGCTCAAGTAAAACTTGTCACAAGACCAGCATAAGCAGAATTTTTTCCATCACAGAAATTTGACTGAATCTCTGCATCAGTCATTTCAAAGTATGCCTACATATAATGCATAAAAAAAAAAAAATGACTGTAAAGGTCCATTTAAACAGCAAAGAAGAAACCTCCTGTTAAAATTGTTTTCACAGGTTTCATTTCAAATACATGCACAAGTTCTTTCATATTGACTTATCTAGAAATGTAAACTTTGAAGATCATATAACTCATGAGTAATATTAAAGGACAAAGACTAAAAAAAGAGAATCAACAGGGAGAAACAAGGAGTGTTGCATTCACAGGATGCTTAAATGTTCTGTTTCTCATTACTTTTGCTTATAGTCTGTATTTATATTTTTTGTGGAGGTAATACTTTAGGAATAATAGGTCAGATAAAATAGGAAGCATTACAGAATTGATACTCAAGACAACATTAAACAACCAAAATCCTAAGAAATGTTTAGAAGAATGACGATTAAGTTATTTACCATATAGTTTGCTATTCATTAGAATACTCTTAGTTTTGCCAAGCCAGAATGATTTTTATTTCAGAATCAGTCTTATTTAATAACTGTTGGCATTTATAGAGTTGTTCACGTACCTGTCCTGTATGCTCTGTTTCATCTTTGTTAATAAGATACATCAGAAAAAACCTACAATTAAAGAAAGAGTTATTATGAATACAGTGTTTGGAAGCACTAGGCAACCCACAGATTGATGGGTATTTCTCAACATGTTGTGTACATTGATAAAATGCTGTTCATGGACAATTCCCAGAATTATATTTATGATGAAATTCCCAGACACGTAAAATATACTTTCCTCACAATGTTAACATTCACTCATTGTTCAATAAATAGTATGCCAAAATGCAGAAGATTCAATCTGATTTACAGTAAATGACCACTTAGCTTAAATGAAGATTTTCTAAGCTTTCTATCTGAAGAGTATAATAGACATTTTCTTGCCCACAAACACTAACTTGGAGATAGAGAATAGTCATTGAATTTTTTGTTAATGAATAAAAAGTGCTGAATATCATTCAATCAGGGATATTTACTAGCCACATTCCAGTTCCCAGTTTCCATCTCCTAGCTCACACAAAATGGGTGTCTCACAACGAAATTGGAAACAAGGTATTGAAGTTTTTTCATTCCCTGCTCCTACCCCCACAGAAATTATATCTCTTCACTAAGTCAGAACAGCTTCCCTAATAACAGAAATTTGCTTTCTCATGGATGAGGAGAGGAGAGGAGAGGAGAGGAGAGGAGAGAAAAAGTCTCTCTCTTTCCTTTATTTGTTCATTCAGGCAGCATGAATGCACATCAAAGCCAAACAGCACTGACTCTTACTTATGCAATAGAGTTAATCAGGTACTTGCAGAGGCTGCAGGGGTCACGAGTTACCAAGAAGTTCATTTTTACTGTACTTACAAATAATTGGCCAAGTTGTGCTCCTGCAGTGTGTGTGTTTCAAAGCCATGGGGCACTGTATCAAAGTAGTCATTTCCTATTCCACAGATAAAACACTTTGTCTAAAAGAAAGAACACAGAACACATCAACACTATATATAACCCTGCACCCCTTTGAGAACAGCCACCCTATAATGTTGCTTCAAAATGGCAATGGATCATCTATAACATGTGCTGAACAAAAAGGCTATTCTTTTAATGATTGGGACTGGATGCTTCAGCCAAAACACTTGAATAGAAGATTAACTGCCATCAGAGTAACCTATTACTGTTCAATAAATAAAAAAAATAAATAAATCTTTAACACCTGTAAGTGAACAGGTACGAGGAGAAAGAATGTCACTGAACAGTCAAAGCTGATGTTTTTTTTTCCTTGAACGTTGTAAGTAGTACTCATTGTAGCACATGCCAATATTTATCTCAATGTTTGTTGTGTTTATTCAGCTGAAGTTGAGTATGCTTTTAGTTTAGATTACATAACACAGTAGTTCTTTCTCAATACTTTTCCGAATTCTTACATTCACACTTAAATGACAGAATCAAAAACCAGCAAGTACTGGATACTTTCACACATAGATTAATCAAAGAAAATTACATCTGAGATGAACTATATCATGACAGTGTTGACAAGTGTTAGAAACCTCTAGTCAGAAAATGCGTGGAATTTATTATAATTAATATACAGCAACATACAAAGATTTTTGTTGTTTACAAAAATGAAAATACAGACAGTCTGAAGTTCAAGAAGTCAGGAGAAAATAGTGTTAGCTTTTTTGTTTGATTTTTTGTTGATTTATCACTAACAGCAAAAACCTGGCCAATCTGGAGGTATTAAAAAAATGCAAGGAATTAGCAAACAAATCCAAAATATGCTCAGAGCATGACACTGGATCCTCTACAGAACTGTGTATTTTCCTTTCAGTTTAAAAGCCATCCACTGGCTGTACCACCCTTTGACTGAACACAGATATTCAGGAAACCTGAAAACAGAGTATGGTTCAGCAACTGGATGTTCTTACCTCCATGTCTTCCTTAACTTGTTCTTGCTGATCTCTTAACTCACCAAAAGCATCAATAATTAAACCTAGGGTTTAAGTTAAAATAATAGTTAATGTTCAAGAACTGTTACAAAGAATATTTGGAAATCTAGGGACAACTCTGACAACATTCAATGAGAATCTTGTGTAGAAATAGTAGAAACTGATACACCTTCCAAAAATCACAGAAACATCTAGATATGTGAAGGAAAATGAGCAAGTCAAACATCTACGTGTTACATGGCTGTCGGTACCATTTGGAATTATAAAATACGGGGTAAGCAGACTTCTGTTTTATTTGCAATGCTCTAACCTTGACTCAGTACATAAAGACACAGCTGGTTTACAGCGATGGAGGCTTTAACATAGAAAAAACACTACTGTACATCTAACAGTGTTCAGGGATTTATTACACAGCAGATGCAAAGAGGCCCAGAGCTGTATGCATCCTCTCTCATTATGACTGTCACTTAGTTTGAGGTTCCACTGTCAGAGCTCTAAAGAAGTAAGGGGTCATTTCAGAGAGAAGAAAAGAAGAGAACCCAGCGCATGCTCAATGGCTCAGATAATGAGAAATGCTACTCAATAATATGAAAAATTTTGCATCCTTCCCAAGTCCTTTAAAACAACTTGTTGCTCAAGTAAGAGTTATAAACAATGTAATAGAAGCTCAGAATTGTCTTCTAAACTCCCTTGTAGGAAGTGAGAGAGCATTCTTATTGGTGTAAATTTTTTATTATTTACCTGTTAGCTGACAGAAGGCAAGAATAATTCTTTCTAATCACTTCTCTTGCTGATCGTTTACAGAAGTCTTTTAGAAGGGGAAATGGGAAGATAGAAATGGTAGTGACATCGGTATTCTTGTGGCAAGTAGCTTTTTTGTTTCTATTGATCCAGTTAGAGCCTGCTGATTATATGGAGACTAGGAAGAACAGCACGTGGATAAAAGCCAACTGGGTGTGATTTACTTTATAAATCTGCTTTATGATCTGTTCTGATTGAATTTTAGGCATAGGATAACTGTAGTGCTGAGATCCATGTACTGCTAAATAATGCAGTCATGGTGGTCTACAAACATGTACCTTGAATAATGGCAAGCAGGATGACAATCACAAAGAAGAAGAAAGTGATGTCAAAGATAATCCGATAGATTTCATATTCATCTCCTGCTGGATCCTCTATTTCATCACCAATGCCTCCACCTGCACGTACTCCAACATACATGTGAAACATGTAGCACTAAAAAAACAAAACAAAAGGATACAAAGTTTGTCTGCATCTCCAAGTAAAACTATCCATTGTTGCAAATTCAGTAATTGGCAGAACCGGTCTATCTTCTAGCAACTGGGCTATGTCAAGTCATCTATCTCTCTTTCAGGTTATGGATACTTCTGAGAGCGCAGAAATGCTGCTATGGAACTGAAACTGCAGCATTTCATGTGCTGTCATTATGTCACAGTTCAAAAAGATGATATATTCAACTACCTTGAACCCAGCAGCACACCATGATTCAGGTACAAAAGTTTCAGCATACAGTAAAGTGTGAGTAGAAAATACCATTACCACCAAATCCACCCCTTTTTCAATTACCTTAGCTCAAAATTGGATGACTTGCCCCGTCTTTGATGTTTCAAACAAAAATGAAAACAAAAACAATCAAAAACAGGAAACAAAACCAAAACAAACACAAATGAAAAACAAACAAACAAACAAACAAAAACAACCATTGAGGATGTTTGTGCAGAGGACAGGCTAATGATGGAAAGAGTCTGAGACTAATGCTGTGAAGTGGTACCATAAGTCTCTCTGTACAATAATGTGGGGTGCTGACAATGCAAAATTTCCAGTTTATCATGCTATAATGTAATAGAAGATTATGCTATCAAACTCAGAGGTGTGGAGCAGATTAGTTCTTTAACGATCTTCACAAACTACAGATCCAGTTCTCACTCTCTATCAAAAAGAAGCGATGACAGTCACAATAACTCCTAAAACCTAACCATATGAAAGATCTGTTCTTTTACTTCTATACTATCCTTACCCCTACATCCCTTAAGTAAGAAATTGATATAGTAACATACAATGCTGAATGACCAATAGCTGAGAAATGCAACATTTTTAGAAAGAGCTTTTATTTCACCATTTAAAGTCAATGTTATTTTTCTATTTCTGAAAATAAAAATATATTATCAATACCTTTTTATTTTTTTTTCCAGCATCACATTGCAAGTCTTACCACTTTTACAAACAACAACCCTGATTTTATAGCACTTTATGCGCTATTCAAGCTCACGCCTGTAAAATATTATAGCCTTTTCATAGGTGTATTTTCAGAGAAGTACAGAGCAGGTCAAGTCAGAAGGGGCTTCAGGAGCAAGTCCAAATTCCTGCTCCAAGTAGGGTCCACTATAAACTTAGACAAAGTTACTCAGGGCTTTATCCAGTCAGGTTGTTAAAATCTCACAAGGATGGAGACAGCACAACCTCTCTGAGCAACCTGTTCCACTGCCTGGTACTCCTCAGTGTGAAAAACTTTTTCCTTACATCCAGCCAGAACACCTTTTTCCACTTTGTGGTCTGCCATGCACTGCTGTAAAAAAGTCTGGCTCATTCTTCCCAATAACCTCTCTGTAGGTACAGAGGAGCTGCTCTTATGCTCCTCCACCCTGCCCTCGAAGCCTCCTCTTCTCCTGGCCAAACAAGCCCAGTTCCCTCAGCCTCTCCTCACAGGGTAATTGCTCCATTACCTCACCAACTTAGTGATTCTCCACTGATTATGATCCTGTTCATCTGCACTTTTCTTGTAATGAAGGTCCCAAACTGGACAAAAATATAGACATGTTAGTCTGCTTTCACAGTTTATCTAATTATTGGGCTTTTAAAATAAATGGTGTCTTTTCCCTGGAAATGGTTCATATTGTATAACATACTGAAATATATTTGACTTTGTTGTAGATTACTTTTAGAAGGATATTAACAGTAACACATCCTAGATATTCTTTGTGATTTAAGCTCCATTTAAGCATCCACAACTGCAAAACCTGGCACCATCTCAGTAAGTAAAAAAATAATTTTCAGTAACAGAATTGCCAATTGAATATAATCATGGCAACTCATGGCAAAGGAAAGTAATGGATTTTCAAGCTTAAATAAGTGTTTCAGAACTTAAATTACTCATGGAAGTCCTTGCCTGTAACTGACCCGCCTCCTGAATGGCCTATAGAACTGCCAGATTCAGAAGTACTGCATTTTAACTGACTGAGCTCAGGTTCACAGCTTTTAGTAGGTTTTCATTTTTGCAGAAATTATAGCAAAGAATACCATCACATTTCTTCTATTCCTTTAAAGAAATGTTTTTGTTTTTAACATACGCAGGGTATATCTAGTTGTTAGGGACGTTCATTATATTTGCTCCTTTGCTTTCCATTATAGTCTTTCTGTTGCTGGCTAACGATACAACTGTATGAACAGGAAATACCTAGCAGACAGGACAAAAACATAATAGTTTAAGAAAAAAAGCAGAAAGCAAACTAAGACTTACTGTTAACATATCATCGCATTTCATGTCTGGCATATCACCATCTTCACTCTTGTTATAGAACTTGCGGAAAAAATTGAATGCAACTACTGTGTACAAGTATACCACTACTGCCAGTAATCCCACTGTTAGGACAAGCTGGAAGACAAAATTATACAATTATAGCTGCCTTGCTGGAAGGTCTTCTAAGCAGAATAAGGATGGCTTCACCATCACCAAAAAAGTGTTAAAAAGATTCTTTGAACTAGGAAGGCCATCAAAGTGGAAGAACACTAAGTCTCAGATTACATGAAACACTGTTCCTAGAACAAATTTCAATAGATGAAAAGCCTTCTCTATTCTATTTTTTTCTCTGCTTAAAATCAGAAATGCAATGTCAGATTTTATAACTTCTTAAAGAAATGATTTCTTATTATCAAAGAGCTGAGGCTCTCAAACAGCCCTCCAAGAGAAACAATAACTAGATCTCAACTGGATCTTTCTTCAGATGAATCATGAAAAAATTCTGAACGGCAACTTTATGACGCAGTTGCCCATAACAACTAGAGACTAAATTTAATGCCATACATTCTAGTCCCATTTTCCCATGCTTATAAATCCCACTGGCAAGTTTTCCTACTGACCCAAGTTCTAAACTTCATGATGAAAGAATAATTCTGTTCTCAACCTGCAGAGCAGCTTTCAGTGGTCAGCTGAATTAAGTCAAGAATTAATCTTTCCTGTGTAGTCCATAAGTAAAAAAAAACAAGGGAAAAGAGATGACAGTTGATACCTGTTTACCGTTGTGGGTCACTGATGACAGGATAGTTCGTAATGTCTTGAATCCCATTGCAATGTCAAGCAGATGAGCAGCAAAGAAAAAATTGTTGTAATGGCCAAGGACTGACATGGTCATGTACCAAGCTAGGTAAAGGAAAGACTAAAGGAAAAACAAGTACATTAAAAAAAGAACTAAAGACTACTACGTCTAACTTAATTCACAACACTAAGGAAAAGCAGAAATTGCTTGAATTTAAACAGAAAACTGTGAATTTTTTCTTACACAAATTTTCCTTTTGTGAATTATCTCTGTGCAAAAATATTAAACCTGCAAATGCACGTGTTCACAAGAAATGGTCAAAATTGACACATTCTAAATTTCAATTTTTAAAAACAAATTTTGAAATTGCCAATCCATTATTTGTTAATTCTTATAATATAAAAAGTTTTCTGATTGAAATGACTTTTTGTTTATGAATTTCTGAATAATTACATTAAAATATTGATACCCTAATATGGTTAATGACAAACAAAAGGACTTTGCAACAGAAGGAATTCTATAATTAATTCAAACTAATAAAATTGCTATTTAAATATTTAATATTATTTAAGTAGTTTACTATTACTACAAATGTTAATTTCTTCTTTTCCTCTATCATTTAATTTTTATTGGACTTAAGGGCAAGTACATACATATAAGGAAAAATTCAGACTTTCCTTTAGAAATTACCTAATCCTGAACAAACAAACTCTTTACAGGTCATGCTTTCTGTGGACCTGGCAAGTTATCGTCCCAACCTCAACTTGCAAGTTCCACCCTTTCTGACTGAAGTCGGATTACATTTTCATTCTCCAGCAGTCCTAGTTCCAAAATCATTTTTCCCCAACCATTTTTCTACCAGAAAAAATAAGCTGAGTCAGGCAAGCCATAATCATAATACCACTTACATTCATAAGATGAGCAATATCTTAAACTGCAAGGTATTTTAACGTTCTTGTTTATCACTTGTTTTTTCTTTTTTTAAAGACTCATTTTTCAAATGAGTAAAATCATTCGCCTCCTTCTGTATCACATCCTACTAACAGCTTCTGTGATACAAATTATGGTAATTCCACACACACACACTAACTATACTGATCCGACTGTCCTACAGGAATATTCAAGTGACTGCAGATGTAAAGTTCATGAACAACATGAACAATGGCAATTAGAATTTTTACAGACAGTTTCGCACTTTTACAGCACAGTGCTTGCTTATTCCTCCTGAATAAATAAGCATATCAGAAGGGAGTTGAGGGGGGGAAAACAGACTGAGATTCTATAGACTAATATGCATGTAACCAGGAAAAGGTTTGGGCAATCTCTTTTTAAACTTCCAAGATTTTCTTTATCTATGTAGTAAGCTACATGTAATTCAGAGCATTTAGTATGCTCTTGGAAGCCTTTCAGGCTAAGATAGGTATTTTATCTATTTTTTTTTTTTTAAGAACATGAATGTATGCATATCCATACAATGATAGACTTACATTATCAGTGAAAACAACTCCTAATTTCCACATCTGATACTTAACATCAATGGAGTTTAGCCTGTAAAAATAAATAAATAAATAAATCACATTTTATATAAGAACAAAACAGGAAATTATGCAGCACAATCTACAGGAAGTGTATTGTCACATAAACACAAGAGGTCACAGTTGATCTATTTCTCCCAAGCTGAAATACATTGGAAACTTGTTCTAATTTACACTTTTACTCTGGAATGGACCTGTCTGAAACAAAAGCAGAAAAATAAATTAATAAATACTAGTTTGGAGCCATCAGACTTGAAGCTGATCAATGTCTACAATGCAATACATTGTAGACGTGTCATATAAGTCACTTGAACTTTATCATCAATGGAGAGAAATATATATATATTTTAAATAATGCAACTCCTCTAAGCCTAAAGTGGATGTCACATCTTGGGTGATACAGTTAGATTTATGAATTTATGACACTTGAATGACTTTAAAGACAGACAAAGTAAGAAGAAATGAATCTCAGAGCTTGTGCCCTTTGCTTTTCCCACTGATATCAAGAGTAAATGTAAATTAAAGAGGAATGCATATTAAAGCATCTTGCACAGTCAGGAATGACTCAGAGCATGATCACTGGGTGATACTGTCTGATCAGGATTGCATGGATGATATTTATATAATACACAAACTACATACATTAAAGAGGAAAAAACTTGCAGCTTTTATATAACAGACAATACTATCTTCTAAGATACTACCATTGTTAACAAGAGGGTTACTTGCTCCAGGAGCTTTTGAAAGCCTAGGTTATTGAATCTTGTGACAAGGAAGATTAAGACCTTTTAACCTCTTTTACATTCTAGGCCAATTGTACCCATTCTTTATACATTTCACATTCATATCATTGCTTATCTTCTCATCAAACTATGGAAACACCAGATCTTCCGGGATAAATCTATTTACATTTTTGTCTTCTTGAAAGGAGAAGAATTCTTCTACTGCATAAGCATCCAACAGAAGCCCTGCTTATTTTCCCCCAAATTAGCCCTATGCAGCACTGGTTGCTGCAGATGCTTCAGCCTCAGTTGCCTTTTCCATTAACGTAGACTGGGCTAATGACAGCAGAACCAAGAACAGCAGCTAGGGAGGCAAAGCGACTGAGACATAAGCCTCACTATGACACCTCTGATAAATAACTTTCATCTTTGTTTATTTCATATTATTCTCTCAAATATACTTCAGCTCAGCAGAAAGGGATGTGGGGGTGCTGGTTTAAAGCAGGCTCAGCATGAGCCAGCAGAGTGCCCTGGCACTCAAAAGGGCAAACTGCATTTTAAGACTAATTTTTAGGCTAACTTTTGGTTAGCCCTGAAGAGGTCGGGCAGTTGGACTAGATGATCTTTGAAGGTCTATTCCAACTGAACTATTCCATTCTATTCTATTCTTCTTGAGTGCTGCAGCTAGTTTAATGCCACCCACTTAATGAAAAGAAAACAATGTACTATAACAATTCCAGCATATAAATTTTAATTGCCTTTACTGTCTAACCTACAATAAAGCTACAACTGCATCATCCTCCTCAGTTGGCTATATTTCAATAATACTGCAAGATAATGATATCATTATTTGAATGTTTAATTATATGTGTCTAAATTTAAATACATATATTTAGATACCATTCATGACCGCATCCATAAATGATCCTTCCAGAGTTAAAATCTAACAGCACATTGAGGTTTTTTAATGCATTATATCAGTTGGACAGGCAGGAACTCCTGAAGGAGCATGGTCACTTGCAAATAGAGTGCCCTGAGTCATTTGCAGAAGAACAAATGGAATGGAATCCAAGGTTACTTACTCACAAGAAAGGGGAAGTAACAGGAGAAGCTAGGGCTCAACGAGATGGAAGAAAAACGTGGGTCATGTGCATAAGGAGCGGAAATGATACTTGCTGCATTTCCCTTCTGCGTTAAGAGAGATAGGTATCTCATCTGGCCTCAATCTGGGCCACCTCCTGCTGGCACAGGCAGAAGAAGATGCACTGGAGTTGGGATCCCCACCAGGTCATACTATTCTCCATTTTTTTTTGCCCAAAGTTGATGCAGGAAGGGTTCAACTCCACTGCCTTTCCCACCCCTCTCTTCATTGCACTGTAAATATTTAAATACTGAATCTGGAGGATGCTTGAGTTTGAGTAGCTTCATTAGTGTTCATTTTTTGAACCTGGTATAAAGAAGATACATATACATTCCTCAAGTATATGATTTTCTGTAAACATCTGTCATGGTTGTTTATTTTCCCACAGCATATTCATCTGCTATAAGTATGGAATGATTTCTCCAAGGATAATATGAAAGAGGGATGAAATAATAATTTGTTGTTGTTGTTAAAGTATATAACAGTGCAGACATAGAAATGTAACAGAAAACTGTTAACCTTCAGGCCTGCTTCTGAAATAAACATTTCATCAGTCGTCTGCTAAGCAGTCTAACTGCTTCATTGTGGTCTGTTTTTTCAAGAACACTGACAGAAATATTATTTCAAATTTCTTCCTAAATATGAGTCATGAGCACACAGGGAAGGGAAGGTAGTTTCATTTTCTTTTACTAACAATAACAACAAAAAATAACAAAACAAAACAGAACAAAAAGCTATTTTCTAAACTCAACCATACTATATAACTATAGGTCCTACTATAACCTAACAGCAAAACAGCAGGGAAGAACATATTCTGGAAAGTACTTCTGCCACATTATTAAATTTTATTTAGCATTGCAGTGCCACAGAGTCCTTGGACCTTGACACTACACATTTGGTTGTTTACATGGACTTCTCTTTCTTGGCCCTATTCTTCCAGCTTTATTTATCAGCTCCATCTTTACAAAATTAGCCCTTGCCCCACTGTAGTTCTAATCTTTACTTGCCCCACTGTCTACATCATATAATCCTTGTAAATCCATTGATAGAATGCTACTTTTAAAGAAAAATATCCATAAACCCTTATATTAAAATCTCTATAGCATTAAAAATCCGTCTGTTAAAGTATGTCTTATTTTTTTGAATACTTTTTTGTTTGTACAATGCACAACCGGAATTTTTGCAGTGCTTTGCAAAAACTGAGGATATCTCTGTCCTAAGAAGCAAGATGAACACAATTACTCTGACTATTTGAATATTTAGGAGCTTTTTCTCTCGTCCGTCTCTTAGACAGACAAGTACATAGTTTAGGGAAAACAAACTATGAAAAGATGTGAAGACGAACCACCCAACTTCCTAGATTTTAATGGTCACTATCAATATCACTTAAATATTTTCCATCATTTCTTTGAAATCAGAATATACACTGCCAATTTTGCCCTTTCTTTCTGGCTGAGCTGAACTGAGAAAATCATAAATAAGAGTTTCCAGCCCAGTTATAATGACACTATGAGAAGAGAGGGAATGTGATGCATTCAAGCACTGTGCACTAAACTAAATCTTCATATGTAAAGAAAAATGGTGTCTTGTTTATATGTTGTCTATAATGAATTAATTCACTATATAATTCAGTTATGAATGGATTGATCTTATATAGCCATACATAAAAGAAAAGCCATACAGGAAGAAAATTCAAACCTAAATGACAAACTTTGAGTTTTTGATTTTACCAAAACCAAAAAATAAACAAATAAAAAACCACCAAAAAAAAACCCACCAAACTAAACAAACAAAAAACCCCACCACAACAAATAAGCAAACAAACCAACAAACAAACCAGAAGCAAATGCTTACACAGCAGATAAGGAGCTATCCTTCTTTGGTTTCTTCTTTTCTCGAGCATCACTAAAATCGAGAGCAGCTTTGTCCATTCCTAGTAACTCACTGATTCTGTCACGGCCATAGAACTCACCATATTTATCCATGACCTAAGTTAGGAGGAATATTCAAGAGAATCAGTTGGGTAGAAGGTTTTTTAGCTTGGTTTCTGAAGACAAGAAGTTTAACATGCATGATCTTTTTCATCTGTTTGTTTCCATCTGCCTATCATATCATTTTTTTTCACTTAATTTCAATCAATTTGATAGAGGCAAGAGGGCTCATCAAAGATATGATGTTGCTACTCATTTAACAAAAATAGGAGGAGAAACACAACTTAGCAGAAGCAGAATAGCTAAATCAATATCGTCACTGATAAAAAGAAATACATGTTGAGCTCACACAGGCAAAAGATATTTTAAATATCCTATCTTCATGAAAAGATCTGATTAAAGTAAGATTTCTTGAAGGTAGTATTCAACCCTGACTAGTAGTTATTTTAATAAACAAACAAACAAACACAAAAGAATATGTATTTATTTTGTTTAGAAAGTTTCTTTAAATAACCTAAACTTGTTGATTGGGAATTTTGTGTTTTTTTTCTTTTAAGGGGAGGTATTTCACTTTGAAAAAGTTATGAAAGATGTCCTCACTTATTAACTAGCACCATTGCATAATTTCATGATTTTCTGATAAATTATTCATTGCATTATTAACTATAGAGAGTAATTAACATTATTAACTATAGAGAGTATGTAGCAATCAAGATCTTTAACAGAGAGGTATAGCTAAAATGGTTTTCAGTGAATTCAAACTATCCCATATCTCTTTCTCACAAGATTTAACATGTTTCATGGGATGATCCTTGTGGGTACCTTCCAACTCGGGATATTCTATGATTCTATGAAATGTTTCTGGATATGAACATTTATTTGCTCTCATTCTCACTGAATGCACAGCTCCTCACTATACATTATCTGTCTCTCATTTTTAAAACAACACTCAAAGAAATACAAAATTTTGGGTAACGAGATCATAACTGAATGATTCCCACAGGTGAGAGATAGTATTTTATCAGCTTTCTAATAAGCAATGCTTTAAATCTTTGATGATGTTTTTGATAATTTTTAGACACAAGCCTTCTTTGTCAAATGCCTGAAAGCAGTGCTTTATGACCGTGGATCGTTCACTAGCCTGGATTTAGGGGTTCGTATATATAAATAAAACATTCATTGCAAAATATTTGAAGGCTCTTATCTCTGTCCAGAGCAGTTCCTCAGACAAAGTATTAAACCTTCCACACAATTTAAAACCACGCTCTTTTCCTTTTTAACGGGAAACTTATATGAACCTTACACTGACAAAAGCAATGTAGACTTCTCTTTTCTTTCTTTTCTGTGCAAGCTACTGCCTCCTCTTTGTTTAGATACATAGAAATATGTATCTAACAACTTCAAATATGCAAAAAGTACTTTCAACAGCAAAGTGGATACACAACTCAAAGTGTTTTTTTGACATGTTGATCTAAAACTACTATGAAGCAGAATTGCTACTAATACTTTAAAAAACATGTTTCCAGAAGTGATTAAAGGTTGGCATTAAAGTGGTCTGAAAGAGGGGTAAATCTGATCTAACAACATAAACACCCTCTTTTTCAATTGTGACCAAACACACTAGGAAGATTATTCTTCCTGTAAGATATGGTGTATGTATAATGTTTATTTTTCTAGGAACAAGCTGAGAAAACATTTGAAAAAATGTTCATAAGAAATAAACTTCAACAGCCTCGGCTGTTGAAGCAGAGGACTAGAGAGAGAGAGAGATTATTAGGTTATGTGACAAAAGCTCTTCTGCACACCTACAAAGGAGCACAGAGAGACAATGGTGGGGGGTGAGTCCAAATAACACCTTATCCAGATACTCACAGGAGTCATCAGCCCATCAATGGCCCACCTCCATAAGCCCAGAGGAGCACAGGGGCACAATGGCAGGCAAGAACCCAAATTACAGACGCACAAGGAATGAACACCCTGTCTGGTCCCTTACAGGGCTGTCCCAGGAAAGCCTAACCCCAAATGTACAGGCACAAAACCTGCCAAGCTGAGTCATTGGAAGAAGCTTTTCAGATCACCTTTCAGACTAATAGGTGTTGCTGCCTAGGGGTATGGGATACATTACAAGATGCACGGAAAGAGCATTTGGGGATTGCACAGGCCTTATTGGATGTTATAGGGAGGAATCAAAAGTGGCAAAAGGAATGGATTTAGGTGTTTTGGGGAGGAACATGTGCAAGGAAACAGAGGAATTAGGGGATAAAAAGAGCCAGCAGGGTGTATGTAGTTTGCTGGTCAGTACAGTTGTTTGGCTATGCCCTGTGCCTAATCTGTCTCAATCATCTCAATCTGTCCTATCTTCTTATAAATTATTTTCTAACTCTTTCCTGGGTAAGGGACTCTTTATTCTGTGTGCATCTGTGTGTGTGAGGGGGGTCTGAGTGAAGCAACTGGATTCAAACCATAGGTTAGAGGGGACTATACATCTATGGTGCAGCAATGGGAGTGAATTAGGGTGTGCAAGTGAGTCTGTGGTCACTAGCAAAGGTCAAGCCAGACTAGCTGGCAAGGAGGTGAAGTTGCCTGGGAGCAAGGCAATGAGTGGGTCTCTAAGAGCCAGCTCTAGGTGCCAGAGCACAGAGGGGTGAGCTCTGGGACCCGGGGAATCACGACCAGCTGAATTTGTACATGTGTGAGGGTGCGAGTAAGACCGTCTGTACCAGCAACTGGAGTGGGGCAGCAGCCTCAGGGGCTCTTATGTCCAGGGGTCACCAACTGGGGAGACTGCACCAAACTGGGCAGACTGAGTGTCTGAGCCCAGCTGATGGAGGGATCCACATTGTACAGAAGAATACAGTCGGGAACCTCTATCTTACTCAGCCAGAGATGGCAACAGGATGATGCCATTGGTGTCACGCACGTTCATGTGTGTGCCCCGTGTCTCTGGCCATCTATAAAGGTATATATGTGGTGTATATGTGCACTTTGTGAATGCATGCCTACTGGGAATAAATCTTCAGCCTTTCTACTGCTTGGACCTGAGGCCATGGAGCTCTAGCAGCATTGCCTCTCTCAGGCTGTTAGATTCAGTGCGATACATTTCCTCTAACATATATATACATAAATACACTGAGACAAAACAATTTATGCATGTTGTAATATACATGCAAGTGTACACATCTCTACAGAATTTCATTAATGTATTTGAAATTTCTGCTTTATAAAACAAGCTGTATGTGGAACATATAAAAGAATAGCTATCCAAACTACACAAAACATAAGTTGTTAAATAAAATAAGGCATTCTGTGTATTTTAAAATGGTAAATATGGAAATATACACTGAATCAAAGTTATATTTGAAGAAATGTGGACTACACTTCTTTGAAGCATAAAAACAAACATGCATGCAAACAAACGTGTTTTAAAACTTTAATTTCATATACATTTTAAAAAATAAGCCTTACCTTTCTTTTCACAAATTTGTCCCAATAGTTGTTTGGAAAAGACCTGAAAAACACAGATGAAAAAAGATTACATTTTAAATGATCATGAATAGATAGAGTACCTACTAAGATGTCATAAAGATTATATACTGATTTTTTTCTAAGAGGCTCTCTGTTGTTGCTATCACCAACAAGTCATTTGGGAAGTCACTGGAATGAAAGTTACCAAATGGCATTGAGCCTATCACGTTAGCATGGCTGGGAAAAAGCAGCTGAGCTGATGCCTGCAGACAGGGTTCCAAAGCATTTGGATCACATAATCCCAAAAGGCAGAGAGACAAATATTTTGTATTATCTTTCCTGGAAACATACTCCTCACAATTGTTTATTTCAGACAAGCTGGCCCATCAACTATATAACCGTGGAGTCTGAAGAATAATTCCTTACAAAGTTTAGAAATAGAGTAAGCAAAAACTCACTGTGTGTTGATTACAAGTCTATCCCATTGCCCTTTAATATCATCTTCAGAGGGCTGTTCAGTTATATACAGCCCATCAAATTCCAATTTTCTTGCTACTTCCTTTTCTCTCTTAAAAATAACCAGTGGAACCTGTAGTTGAAAAAAAAAAAAATCAACATATCAGAAATTAGTTAAAATGCTCTGAGATGTCTGAAAACTTATAAGAAAAGCTGGTTGTTATGAAAATTTAAATACAAAAACTGAACACATAAAATAATATTTCAAATAATTAGAGGACTTGACAACCACCCAGAACAGTCTGAAGGTACAGATGCACAAAGATCAGATCGTTTAGAATCATTACTAGAGTGTATGGCATAGTTGTAATAAGATGGCCAACAAATCTGAAATAGGGTCCTTCAAATAAAAATAGTTTCACAGTCCTATGGAGCTATTACAGCTAGTCAAGTATGAGAGAGAGCTATAAAATAATCTTAAAATCCTTAGAAATTCCAGTTCCAAAATATTAATTTGGGAACGCACTTTTGGATCGTATTTTGGCACCCAGAGGTGTTAGAGGTTGCCTTTCATTTGTTAAAGAATTCTTGAAATTTCACAGTGTCAAGAGCAGATTGGGAGCAGTAAAAAGTAAAATGCTTAAACAATGTTCACATTCTGTGCATTTGATTTGTGTTTTGTGCTTCGTTGCCAGCAACTGAGACACCTGAGCAGTAAAGATCAGGCTTTTCCTACAACTCTTTTTCATCAGCTGGATGACATTCAAAAGTACTTTCTCAGAAGGAAGATATAACTAGTAGTCCCAGTGGAGTGGATTTTCCTTAGAAATCTGTTACCAATGGAAATGCATGTCTTACAGCATTAACATGTACAGTGGATTGCTTGATTAGGTTTTTATTTTGAAAGTAAATCCTGCTTTTCCCTGGAATTATTTCATAGGTCCCCAAAACTCACCCACCCTGCAATGGTGACTGTATTACTAGCCAAGACTTGACATGGGTATACTGAAATAACAGCTATATGTGGAACATGTAACGAATACATGTTTTATTATTTATTGATCTGCAGAGAAACTTAAGGTATAGAGGAAAATCATACAATTAATGCAACAGCATGATGGTCATTTGCCTCAACTACAAATGCAGATTGTGTCTTTTTGGCATAGAAAAGTTATTATCCGTTAAAAGAGGAAAAGAACACTATCAAGGTCCATATAAAATTTTAATGAAGAAATTATATTTGTAAGGACAAATAAGCAGCCATACTGGGTCAGACCAAAGGTCCATTTAATTTAATATCCTGTCTTGCACTTTGACCTATAGTGTTTGCCTGGGAAAGAGTTTGCATGCTTTCAAATGACCCGGGTAACAAACTAGTGATGCAGACACTCATCTAGCTTCCTCTGGCCATGCCTGCTCAGTGCTGACAGTCACAAGAAGTGATACAGGTTGCTGCTATAATTGTGTGGCTGACATGGTAACTGTGGAAATACTGATCCTACAATCCAACGCCACACCACCAAATCAGGCTTTGGCCTGTAACCTCCTGAATTCACAAATCACCCAACTCAAAGTTTCTATGTAGGTTACACTAACAGAATAGTGTTTCTTTACATGGTTCCTCAACCTCCTTAAGCGAAGTTGCTATGACTTTGTTCCAATTTATGTCACTCAATGGACAAAAAAGTTGGTAGCTAGAAGAAAAAACCATGTTCAGTTCTTCTTACTTTCAAACAGTAGTACCCTATGATGCAGAAGAAGGAGATGACTGTGTGTAAGATGGCCAAAATCCGCAATGTGGGCTCCATGTAGCCACTGCTTTCTTCCAGGACATAATGCACTGCAATGACCCTCTGGTTGTCAATCTCCAAGCTGTTCAACTTCATACTTTCCCCAGTAGACACCACAGGAACTTCCTTTTCTTCTGTCACAGCAGAGGTGGAGACCTGTTTAAATCACTTAAATCTTAATATTGCAGGTGTATTCCTTTGACGGGAGTTTTACACAGCTACAAGCTAAATAGCACAGCTGAAACAATCCTACCAAGGACAACATAATTTTGAGGAAACAACTTTTTGCAGAAATTCCACAGGGAATACCTCACAGAGACCTTTTCATCTTGTTACACTAAACTATGACAGTGTGGATTATCTTTTACTCTCCTTCCATTGCAAATTTGGGCCATACTGAATTTATTACCATGAATTCAAGAAAGGGCATAGTCCTCCTGGAAGAAGCCCAGTCAACTCCTGACATTGCCATGTGTAATCTTTATCAGCAGGGCTCTTCCAGGAACTGATTCAAGTCTGGAAAATCTAGAGTTGTAGTAAAAAGGCCTTGACAAAGATGGTCAGTGGTATTCTAGGCAGCTTAAGATGATGCAACTTCCCTTTGCTGTACATATCCTCTCAGAGGAGCATGATGGTACGAGAAAATACCTCAGCTGACATGTATTAGCTTAAGTTGTCAGTGAAGGCTGGGCTTGGCTGAGTCACTGCACTAGAAAATGGAGCATCTGAGGCACAGGTACAATTTTGCTGCATCTCTCACAGCACAGAGCTTTGGAAATAGTTATTTGTGTACTGGAAGTCTATTGTTACTTCACACAAACACATTAGCTATCACTCTATTAGATCTCTGAAGTGGCAGTCTGAAGAAGGCATTTGATTTGTTAGGCTAGGCAGTTTTATCATGGAATACTGTCTACAAAACCTGGATGTTTGTCAGAACATGACTTTAAAAGTAATATTGTGACAAACTTACCTTATAGAAAAGCAGGATGAAGTTGATGGCAAAAGCAACAAACAATGCCAACATCCTCATGTTATAAAAGTTTCGAGCAAAATAGTTCTGAAAACAAAAATAAGATATAAATACTCCTTGCTTCATAATGATACCACAATCTTGAAATTAATTATTAAAAATTATTTTAGGAAAAATTATATTACAGAACTAATAAATTATCTGAAGTGTGATGAATGTTTAATCCTAATCTGAAAAAAAAAAATTCCCACACTTTGCTACAGAATTTCCCATTATTTCATTTAGACCATGTCATAAGTAGAATATCAGCCACACTAGTTTTCTTTAGTGGCTTCAAAGTCAGGAGGTTGGAAAACTCTGACTTCAATAATTTTTTCATGTTTTTCTGTCCCTTATGATTTCAAAATCATCAAAAATAAAAGTGGAAGCACACACAGGGAATCTTGAGAGAAATCTTGTTCCAGTGAGGAAATTCTTGCCCAAACTTATATTCTAAGGTGGAATGAATATTTAAGTTTCAAAGCAAAGTTTAAATTCAGTCATTTCACCTTGCTACGTGGGGCACTTCATTTTAAAGAAGTTTCAAAACAAATGTCTTCCCTATGAAACACTTTCAAGTTCAATACCTATAGTCTTTCTATCTGTACCTTTCCATTTATCTATAAAGTAAAAAACAACAACAACAAGCCAAAAAAAAAAAAAAACAAAGTTGCAAAATAGTACTCTCAGAAACCAGGAAAATTTGAAGAAAGTTTACTCACATAAGCTATAAACACAACTATGCAAATGCATTTCATTTGCCCACGTAACTTCTTCCCCTCACCTCTCACCATATACTTAATTAACAGCATATCACTAAGATGTCTGTACGTAAGCATGCATGTTTGAAAGAAGGCAGATATTATTTTGTTCTTATATTTCTAAGAGGTTATTCTTTCCAGTTTTAACAATTTTTTCTTGTAGGTTATTGTGTTTGGTCTTTCTTTCTTTCTTTCTTTCTTTCTTTCTTTCTTCCTTCTATGGGGCTTTTTAGTGGCATTGTAAATTGCAAAAAAAAAAAAAAAAAGAAAGAAAAATCATACATTTTGAGTAACATATTGTACGGATTCTCTCCTACTGTATATGTGCAATAATGGATAAAGAACCTTCTGTTGTACTCCATGCAGAAAGGGATGAAGGACTTCTAATTACCTCATCTTTTTTCAGCGTCCTCTCAATACAGTTAGAGACAACACAGAGACATCATAATGTAAGAGTAATGTAATAGTACACTGAAATCTCTATCTTCCCCTGTACCTCAATATTCTTGCACATACATTTTACACCCTGGTAAGTTGTTACTTTTACGAAAAACAAACAAACAAACAACAACAAAAAATATCTGCATAAAAGCTTAAATCTATTCCAAAATCAATTGCACCAGGTCAGCAAAAAGTTCATGTGTGACCTAAGTACCATGAGCAGAAAGCTTCTCTCACATTATGCTGGTACCAAAAGGATTGCAGAAAAGTACCTTATGCTTTCTTTACAATTCAGAAACATTTCCAGCACATATTTTCAATGCTTTGCTTTAAATCTTACATGGAAATTCCTCCATTTTCAGCCCTAAACATAGAAGACTATTTGTGAATTAGTAAATGAGACTATTAGAAGAAAAACTAAATGAAATCTGCATGGCTGCTGCATGACTAGCCTATAAAATGACACTGAGTTCAAAAGCAAAACTTAAATACCTAATTCCTTTAGACTGTCATTGCAGTTTTATAATTTTGCTATGTTACTCATGTTAGAAGTAGGCTGTCCCTACACAATTATATCTACTAGATGTAGCGAAAGTGTAGGCCTTTTTGCTTTGGATCTCATTCTAGCCTCACAGAATATATATGACTATATATATCTTAGCTAATAAAAGAATGGATTTTATATAGTTCTACAGCAAACTCAGAGATACCATATGTTACTGAGACACTCTAAGATACATTTCTACTATTTTAACCAGCCTTATTTTTCACAGGTTTTAAGAAGTTTCTCAAATATGAACTTGCTATTTCATGAAAATCTGTAACATTTTTTCTCATAAGTTTTAGGCTAAATATTGTATCTTAATAAATTGATAAATTGTTTATATAGAGGAACTTGACATTTCCCAAAGAAGTGTCTCAGGGAAAAGGAAATCCTACAAGCTCATAAGCTGCTCTAAAAATTCTGGACTAGATAAGTACTCATCTTCACATAAAAATGCAAGGCTGTTTTCCATTGATGGACCTGCATCTCTAAAAGTCTGGAGTTCGGCCAATAATTATTTTTTGGTTTTGAGTTTTTTTTGTTTGTTTGTTTGTTTTCCATTAAATATTAATTCAATTAAACCTATACCTTTATGTCCTACTTATAGATGACTGTGGATAGAAAAATGAATGAGTCTTAGTACATGCAAATTTATGTTTTTCTGTTTGGTAGAATAATTTTGTAGTACATATCCCTCCCAAAACAGCATAGAAACCAGCTTACAAGAAGCTTCTGTTGATATGCAATGATTTTCTTCCAGAAAGCTGATTCCTGAACTTCTGGTTCTCCATATCTATGAGTATGAAGCTGTCTTAATTTCTGTTTCCCTTTGTCTTCCTTGGCTTTCTCTTCTTTTTCTCCATCCTCTCCTCTTAGGATACAAATAAAGCCAAAGTAACATACAGAGTTAATTAAATTGAAAAAATATAATTAAACCACACTCCACAAGAGAACGTTGAATCTTTTTGTGAGGCTGAAGTAGTCATAATTCATGAAGTGCACACGCATGAATAACAAGGATGGATATCTTCCTTCAGCACAGAGGACTTGCAAGGGTGACAGTCTGGTTAAGTCTACAGATAATTGAACTTAACGATTTGTCATCTTGAAGTGAGAATTGCTAACTGGTAGAGGCAGGTAACCAGGAGTCTCCCAAACTTTTTACCTGAAGCTCTCCTTCATAATTGTGCAGCAAATACTTGCACTGCCAAATGTCTGTACAACAGTCTATACAAATGCCTGTACAACTGTTTATACGTCTGAGGGCTCCCCTCCAACCTCATGCACTTCTACCTCCCACAACTACCTGGTTCTCACACAGACTGCAGAACACTGGTTCTTCATGTATTAAGCCAAGTCTCAAGTTTGAAATTCTGCATTTCTGTCCAGCGGAGGACACCGTAAGTACCCCCCTCCAGGAGGACAGAGGAATAAGAAAGCTTGACAGCACTTCAACCTGTGATCATCACCATGCTGTTTGATTACGGAAAGTCATAGCTAGTGGGCTCCCTTCTCCAAGCACAGGATCACAGGAACTGAGAATTATTTTGGAAGCTAATTTGACCTGACAGACTGATAGATGAAAGGATCACAGAAGCCCATTTGATGCCAAAAGAGACTGAGAGGCAACTTATAAGTCACATTATTAATTTCTCTTTATCTATCTACAAACAGAATAACTGATATCCTAAGCTGCTTCTTAGCAGAATATACTCAACAAACTTTCACTTGAAAGTTTGTCTTACATTAGGAGTGGCTTGAGGGCAGTGCCAGCACTTGCACTCTTCACAGAGGATACCGGTATCACTGCAACTCACACAGTCAAGCAGAGCAATCAACAGTGAAGCGAGCTTCATAAGTCAGCAAGACTCTCCTTCACGAAGTTGTACTGGCTGCCTTAGAAATTTGCTGTACTGATTAGGAAGAAGAGTTTTTGTTACTGGCAAGTGTTTGTCATCGCAGGAGAGCAACACAGAGATAGCCTGAGACTAAGGGATCCGCTTGGAATTTTGGCAGTGATATATCAGCCACCGTAAAAAATGGGTATGGAGTGCCAAATGGGGATGCTTTTTACTGGTTAAAGCCAAGTCCTATGTTTTGCTTTTTTATTCTGAACTAATCTCATTAACATTAGATTTTACTGTATCTTATAAGAACTAAAATGACTATTTATCAAATGTTAATGTTCCCGATGAAGACATGAGAGTACTCAGTAATTCATTAAAACTATACCAGAATAATAAGGTTTTGCAAAATCTAAATAACTCAAAACAGGTCACAGCAAACAGGATGGGCAAAACAGAGTCAGTCTCTACCACTGATAAATAATCACTGTCTGTAACACAAGTGCTCTTACAATTTTTCCAAGACCTTTTCTTCTCTTTTTCATATTTGCCAAGAAAACTTTGGACAAACAGATTAAATTAAGTCCAGTGAAAAAGACCAACAGAAGACTTAATTCTCAGAAAATTATGATTTAGCAGCTTCAAGATATTTTAAGAAGTATACTAATTCCATCAAAATTTTCAATGAACTCTGGAACCATTACAGCTATGCCTTTGTAAATAAACTGCCTCTTGGATAAAGATGTAAACTCCCAGCACTGCCTTCTGGAAATATTGTTAAGTGACCTTTTAATTCCTGTGGAGAAAGGCAGGAAGTTACATTATAAGTTCTATAAATTCTAAAAGAAATTAAATTGACATTACAAAGGAGGCAGCTGGAAGAGGGGAATTCATAAAATCTCTGAGTGATGTTATTTACATAGCATTTCCTTGCAAATGCCCATTGATGATGAGGATGGATTAAAAAAAAATCTCAATTGTAGAATCAATAACATAATTAAAGGAAAAGGAGTATGTATAAATAAAGTTGATTTTTCAGTGAAACAAACCAGTTTGCAGGATCACTGGTTAGAGTTATACATACTCTGCTTTTTCAGGTTCAGATTTTGTTTCCTCCTTCTCTTCCTTTTCATCTTCTTTTGCCTGTTCCTAGAGATAGTCAGATTAAAAAAAAAAAAAAAAAGTGTCTAAATACTATTATACAGAACAAAGTTAGTTAAAAGAATACACAGCATGCAGAATGTTAGGCCTTTTTTTTTATTTTAAACTCTTGAAGATCTGAGAGAAGATGATCCTTCAATATACTTTTATGGAGAGGCATTTTAGCATTGAGTTAAAAGCAAACCAAACTACCATGTACTTAGAGAAGGCTGCGGGAATTGAAGTTTATGATGTCAGAGATGGTAAACATTAGTGATTATATGTGATTCCCTAAAAACATGTCATAAAAAACACACAAACATAGATGCAAGTTTTGTTTCAATACTATACTTAACATATGAAAAAGAGAAACCTACAGCAGAAATGAAAGATACAGTTACCTGGACTTTTTCCTGCACCTCAGGCATTGGAGCTAAGGAAGGAGTGCTCAGTAAATCACTCAAACCAGCATTTGGATTATGAGGGATCAATTTATACTGTCCACCTTCTCGTTTCAAATCCAAACCAAATATATCTGAGAGTAGATCACTCTCATCCGATAAAGTTCTCAAATCTGTCAAGTCTTCTGTAGGCAATGCAGTTTCTGTTGGCTTCCTCTCCCCCTCTTCTCCTTCCCCACGCACCTCATCCTGAGTGGGATCTGGCATATTAGCTAACAGTTCAGCCACCTTGATTTTCTTTGCTCCTTCTACGAGGCTTCCTCCAAGCAGCAAACCACATATGATGCGAAAGAAGCCCCGGAAGACACTACAAGCAAAATACAGCAAGCCCATCAAAATGCTCCAATAGGAAGAAAACAAAGCCATAACCATATCCTTCATGGTCATTTTCTTCACTTTTTTCATCTGTTTCTTCAGGCTTTTCACGCTGAGCATTTTCATAAGAGCCATTAAATTATACTTGAGAGCTACTAATGCTGACTTCATAGTTACAAGAGAGAAGAAGCCCATTCCAGGATCCTGCTCCTCAGGCTTATCTTTCTCATTTTCATCTTTATTTGCTGACCTTTCATTCAGATCTGACTCAGAAATCTGGGCAGCCAGCTGCATTTCAAAGATGGTATCCTCACAGAAATTAACAAAAAGCTCCATCTTTTCTTTCTCCCCACCTTCATTTACAACATCAAATATAAATTGTCTTTTTGACTCTTTTACCTGAGGTTTCTCCCACTGAGTCCGACTTGACTCACTTATTTCAAAATATACTCGTTCAATGCGCTTTGCGCTGCCCATGATTTCTATGCGTCCAAGGAAAGGCTGAAAGTAATTCAGCACACTCTCTGACAGTTCAAGAAAAGTTTGCAAGCGGGTATCATGGGGCATGTGTTCTGAGAGGTTGGTCAGAAGAACAGCAACATTGAAACCAATGTCTTTGGCAGGTTCATGGAATCGTTTCACAAACTCCTCATAGTCCAGAGTCTCATTCTCATCTGTTTCAGCACAGGATAGCAGAAACTCAGTTTCAGACTGGGTGTAATGCTTATGGCTTTCCATTGCCTTGTGGAAATCCCTTTTAGAAATTATGCCTTTACCATCAGGGTCATATTCTTTGAATGCATCAGAGGAAGTCAAATCCTTCAGTTTTAAGAACATATCAAAAAACTTCAGAATCATCTCCACATTGTTGGACGATTCCACAAGCATATCGACCATCTGCTTGCCAATAGTTCCATTCACAACATTACCTAGATGTGATGACATGAAGTTAGAGATATTGATGGCAGCAAATATTTTGGCGAAGTGTCTAATAATGACTAATGAAATAATCAAACAGTAAGACTGATAAACCATTGGCTAACACGGTTATATGAGGAAACCAGCTGTAAAATAGGGACTCTTTTACTAATGGCACTACCATAAGACTTGGAAAAAAATGTGACTGAAGCATTTGTCATTAAAGAAAGAAAGAACTAACAAGCCATAGAGAGGCAGAACTGTTACATTTAGTAAAGTAGTAAACACAAGGCATCTTTTCAAGAGTGATGCTACAAATTTTACTGTAGTGCAACACAAACAGAACAGTGTCACATTGGTTAGGATTGGTTGGGATGAGTTCAGTAGGTCCCTCATGTAGCATTGCCTACATATACTAAGAATTTACTCTGCTTCTCAGTTGACCTCATGTGAGCAAAGCAGCAGCAATTCATGCTACACTGCAACCCAGGTTGCATTTTCTGCCCTTCCAGTTCTCTCAAGATAATAAACGTGATATGGTACATGGGGGAAGCAAAAAGAAAAATCTTTGGATCGTATATGTTTCTGTATTCTGGGTAGTCTACTATTGGTAGTCTACTGTTAGTCTGCTAATACGATGCCAGAAAGGAGCTATATAAGTAGCAGTATTTCTTGACAATGCTCTGGGGAATCATAATTTCAGGTACTAGTTATAAAGAACCTTGAACCTAGTCACTAAATGAATCAAAGCCTATTCTTTATGGCTAAGATCACTATAAAAATAAATGCAATATAGTAAAACTGTTAATAAAATGATAGATAAATGGTTCAGTTCCTGGAATTTAGGATTTTAATTTAAACAGTAAAAAACTTCTCACTTCAACCAAAAGATAAGCAAAATTCACAGAAACAAAGTAAAACTTCTGTCACAGCTGGATTTTATACAATTCTGACATTCAGAAGTAATATAAATGATACCAACTACACTGTATAAATCTTCCATGCAATTTAAGACCTAACATCTCCTCTCACAACTGATACATGAAAATTAAAAACCTAAAGGAACATGGAGCATTATTTCTCACATGTAGAAAATTAGAAGGTGAAAATGTTGCTAAAACAACTGTGAAAGAGAATTTCAAATTAAACTTTACCTACCTTCCAGCATAGACAGCAACATGACAACCATATCCTTCTGAAGATCCATTAATTCCTTCAGTAATTCAATTTGACTGGAATCCTAAATAATGAACACAATATATATAAGATATTTATTGACTTCTTTGACATTTATAAATGTGCATGCAGATTTCACCCTGTAAAAATAAGACTTGGAAATTAAGAGGCTGTTAGGGTCAAAACTGGTAATACAGCAATAAAGCAATAATGAGGTATGTCAAGCTCACAGATGATGCCTCTCTAAAGTTTCATGTCAGCTAAAGCAGTGCTGCTGTTGGTGTAATCAAGTTCACAGCTATGAAGCCTTGTAAAAACAACAGCAGCAGCACATAGAGCTCAAAGTGTAACATGATTAAAAGTGACTGATTCCATTATAAGTCACTGAATTTTTTTTTTTTTTTGGGGGGTGGTGGTGAAGAAGGGGAGAAAAAGGTAAAGAAAAGTTAAAAGAAAAATTCAAAATATTTATTAATATAATCCCAGTAAGATATCATTAAATACAAGTGATATTATTTCTTTTAACCATATTTTATCTCATTCATCTTGTCAAATTTACTGTTTTTTGTGACAATGATTTCATCCTGGAGTCTATCTGGATAGATTCATTTGACTACTCAAATATTTCCCAAGTTATACACTGTTGTATCATGCTGTTGATAAGGTATACTCAAGCATTGCTAGGCTTCAGTGGTTAATACATCAATTTCAATGTACTTTATGGCAATTTGGATCTTGGATTGAAAACAAAAGAAGTCAGAAACAATGACAACATCTAATTAATTTTCTGTGTAAGATTTCATTAAAAATTTTCTTACTCCAAGGTGCTTACAACCTGAATGATCTTTGTTCATTCAGACTGAAAATTTTACTTTTGTTTTCAGCCTTACAGAGATTTCTTAAGAAGTATCACCAATATCACTTTATTGCTTCCTAGTACAATACTGGAGAAGGAAAAAGAAAAACAAACAAAAACAGCAATTTAGTTTTGTTTCTATCTAAATCTTGTTCCAAATATTCTCCAAAAGTGTTCTGGAAACTTCTGGTTTAAAACAAAGACTGAATACTTAGCTTAGACAAGCCCTTGGTACAGAAAGAAGACATATCACAACTACTTATAAATCCATTTAGTCACAGTCAACATCTTTGAAAACTGGTATTTGAACAGAGTGTGAAAATCTTATTAATATATTCTTGCAATAGATATAAATGAACAAAAGAACTGATGTCTATTCTGTTCATTCCCAAGGCTCTACTGGCCCACTAAATGAGCTCCCAAAGGCCAAAAGCTTGAGCTCCACAAAAGAGAAAGATACCATCTGTATTTATCATACATTTGGAGCAGACTTTGTTTCTGTCATTATGCAGAATAGAGTGAGTAACTCCACTCACTACAATGAACCTTGCTGAGCAAAGCTTCTTGGCTCTCTCTGAAGTGGCAGGGTATCATTATTTCCTAGATGTAGTACTTAAAAGATGGTACGAAGCCACACTGGGTACAGCTGAGACTATAAACTTGTCATTACTGTGAAACCAAATCTTGCCAATAGTCACATCAGATTTCTTAATCAACAATTAGTTTCATGTGTTTGAATTCCTGTCTGTAAATACTTATATACTGCTTTCCATGTTGCTTTAGTGGTTCAGAAAGAAAGCACAATAGTCACCACTGTGGCCTATCCAATCATTGACTGTTTTTTCTATTTTGAAAATAACAAAGATGTTCCAAAATGACAATAGTATATACACAGACTAAGAAATACACTTCAGCAGAAATTCACTGCATCACTCTGAAAAACAGCTTTCACTATGATGCCATCTACTGGAAGGTGACATCTATTTATCTATAACAAATGAGATGTAGATCTGTAGCAGAAAGCCCACAGATCTAAGTAACTGACCTACTTCCAGTGATAAAGTCCCAAGGGCAGGCAAGAAAATCACTTGAGCAAGACTACTTTCATTTATGCAACACATTCAAAGAATACTTGCATGGATACTTCATATACATTATACATAGATAAATAATAAAATCTAAAAACTTCATAGCCTTCGGAGTTTTATTACATAACAACTAAAACATTTTCAAGATTATGACACTTCTCCGAGAACATCAAATTATTTAAAAAAACCTCAAGATCACCACATTCGATTCAGATGTGTAACATAAGGCTAACTGAATTCTTTTAAAAAGTTAAGAAGTTGAAAAATACACAGCTTAAGGATAGGATTCTTCCCATCTAATATTAGCCCTCTAAATGCTGTCTGTGCTAGTCCCCCATAACATCTCTATAGTTCATGAAATAAGTACTCGCATCCAAAAGCAATTTATCCATTCTAAGGATTGATTACAATTTTTCTCTACTGAGAGTAGAAAAGGATTAGATGTCTGCGTTGAACTAGGCACCTAAATGGGGAAGACAGATCCCACATAAAAGGCTCATGCAAAATTGCAGAAAACAGGGAGGCAGGACTTTGATATGAAACCCAGGAACTGAACAGCTTTTTTTTTCCTGATTTCAGGTGATATGCTTCATTTTCAGCTTCATCGAATCAGCTTTGTGTCTGTGGTCAGTAATCCTGTTATAGGCCTGCTGCTCACATGCACTACGACTCTGTAATTTATACCCTCAGCTCTATTTTATTATGTCAGCTCTGTCTCTTCTTTTTCCTCATACCACTATGAACTGTTATTAGTTACTCAAATATACTAACAAGACAGTTTATCATTACTAAAAAGTTAGTAACTTTATAAGGAAAAAGAAAAACAAAAAGATACCTGAGACAGTTTCATCTGCATGTGGGCAAACACATGAAGAAAACCAACTACAGCATCCCATAGCCTGCTGTGTGCCAGACTTTGCTGATTCCCAGTACATGGCCCCTATTGATAAGGCAACAAGAGAAGAAAAGCAGGTTTTATTTGCAAGAAACTCAACAAAAACAGAAAGAAAGATAGAGAGGCATAGTAGGTGGTCTGTTCTTTAAAAACTGCTATAAAAAGTTAAACATATATAGAATTATCTATTTCATAACACCACTGACCACAAGTAATGCCTATTCCTAATAGCCATTCTGCCCCTGTTTTAGCCAAGTCCCAATTCAGAACCACAAAAAGTACAGCTGTTTGCAACTTTAAACTGCAAATATTAGAGGGGTACAAATCTTCAAGCTGATTCTTCCTGACTTATTACTGTAAATCAGAAATAAATTTATAAAGTGTTGATGCAAAATTGGTGTTTAGAGTGATTAGAGACTGATTCCTGACTTTTTTTTTTCCCAGCTTGTTCTACTTCTTGTAGAACACAGTGCTAAAGAATATTATTCCAGAAATTCCAATTTCTAAAAAGCAGGATTACAAAATCTTTTGAAACCTCAAAGAACGGCAAATAAAATCTTTACTAGCTAACAATGCTACTTATGATTTGCCAAACGTTTACAACAAACAGGTGTATGCACATGTATATAAGCTGCCTCTACTCATATTTATTCAGTCCAATGCTATCACACATCATCCACATGAAATAAAATACTATTTTCATAATACACATTTCCAATTGAATTATAACAATATAATAGACATATAATAGTCTAGTGGGATGCTCTCTAACCTGATTATTATATGTGGAAGCAAATTATAATATTGTTGATGGATTTATGTGAGGAATTAATTAAGAGTTAAATTACGCCCAGTTCCTAAAATATCGTGAAAGAACTGCTATATTGTTATTTTGACAGAATTGATCCCATCTGTAAATAGAATTAAGGTTAGTTACTATTTCATGAGGAATACTGGAATTTTCAAATTCATTGTAAAACTTCGTTCTCAGTTGGATATGAAAAGTCTTCTAGTCTTATTTTGCAAAAGCAGAATAAAAAGGATAAAAACATTAAATTAAGTTGAACACTCGCTTTACCAATCCTTAATCACATGTTAAAAAAGAATACAACCAAACCTGAAGAAATTTGTTTTCAAAAAAATGCCTTGCTGTTTGCAGAAGACAACAAAGGTAATGCTGACAAAGTTTTAAGATTGCAAAAGGCAAGCAGTTAGGAAATAACAAACTGAAGTTTTCTTACAGGATGTTTACCTCATTATTAAGAGTATAATATGAACAAGTTACTTTTTTCAATACATTTTCAGATTAATCATTCGGTGAACCACTCCATTTTTTATTTTCTGCAAGCAACCCAAAGCAGCCTTAGAACACAGAACATTTGATTTCATCATTAGTCTTCATTGAATCCTGCCAGTTTGTCTTCTCATTTATCACAGAGTCCCCCTCAAGTACATCTCTACAGTTCTCAAATGTAACATGACTTCAGTATTTCAAACAGATCATTGATGCCTTAAAACAACCTTATTCCTGACAGAAAATGCAATCTAATATTCTGTTGACTAAACAGCAACTATGTTTTGTATTAAAACTAGTTTCTGAATAGATTAAAAGTGAAGACTTTGAAGTGGATAGCATTGCTACAGTCAAGATCAAAAAAAAAAAAAAAATACTATCCTGCATACAACCGAAGGATGAGAGTAGTGCCAGCTATAAAAAACTTCACTTCCTACTTAAATAAATGCACTAAAATAATTTTGAAGTATAAATGTAGCTATATTATATCCCTACTTACATTTTATCTACTTACATAGTCTTTATGCCAAAAGTATTATTGATTTTCTTTCAAATCCATAAAATTACAACGATGCTAATTTACCTGGATATACTCTGTCAGAGTATTGAAGACCTGTTTTGCAACCTGGATGGCTTTGGAGAAATTTCGTTGTCCTTGCTCATCAATAACATCCTTCCCAGAATAATACCAATAGAAATCACTAATGGACTCCTAAAAACAGTTGGGAGAAGCACAAACAGATTATGTAATCAAATTTTCTCTAACCAGTTCTTCATCAAGATCAGAAAAATATTAGCTAGGAATATAGTTCTGAAAAGTATTTAGTTTATAATGGCTTTTAAACCCTCACAAAAACGTTCTAAATCCCTCACAGGTTGTCAAGTATTACTTCAAGAATTGTATTTTCATCTCAAGGGAAGCAATAAGAACAATAACTGAAAAAAAAAATCAACAAACAACCAAACCCACACACCTCAAAATCAAGATTAAAAAAAAAAGGGGGGG
>VXAA01001099.1:447641-509118 GCA_013399115.1 Anseranas semipalmata
GGGGGAGAATTGGATTTGTTGGTATCTATTCTTAGAAATGCAACCTCTTGCATTCTGAACAGGACTCAACAATACTGCAATGCTTCATGCTGCTCATTAAAGAATCTCTCTTTATATTGTGTTTGACACCCAGTCAACAGTGGGAACAAATGTCGCTTTGTGTGCATGATTCCTCTTTCTGTCTTCCCCAAAGGAAACCTTATTAAAGTTTCAACAAAGTAGGCAATGGAATAGAAATCATTGTATTGTCCCTAGAACTCCTGTGCTGGTTGGTTAACAGACTCTATTGCATTTTCACACACAATGTGAAACACGCACACATCAACACATTAGCCTTTTACATTTTTGTCACCTTTAGTCTCATAGTGCAGTGTACCAACACTTAAAAACTGTAACCAGTAGAGAATCAAAGCCTCTCTCTTCAACAAAATGGGCTACAGTGAACAAAATAAACGTCACCACAAACAAATGTGCTCCGCTGATAAAGCGGAACATTTTATGATAAGGATGAAGTTCGACCTTGCTGTAAACAACTTCTGTGAACTTCTGTGGTAGGAAACTACTTATCACTGAAGGAAATTCCAGAGAAATTAAGAACCTCCACATACAACAGTCTATCTTATGATCAAAATAAATAAAAACTGCAATGGTAAATGTTCCATAAATGCAAATCATTATTGGCATCTACTTAATTAGTATGGAAGTTAACCTACCTGAACTCTCAATAAGTAATCCACAGTGGAAATGATAATATTAACAGTTGTGTTGTTACCAGTCTGAGTTCTCAGGTAATTTTGAAAATCTAAAAATTCAAATAATAGTTTAGTTTACATTTAAGTGCTAAAGACTTACAAAATTATTCCTGCAAACTAATTCCAGTTAAATATGATCTGGGAAAGTAAAGCTTAAAGAAATGGATTTTTATTATTATTATTATTATTTTCAACAAACTGTCTTTAAGGGTTTCAGCATTTTCTATTTTTTTCTCCCCTCTCAATAATTGACTAGAAGTCATAAACCATGATGTACATTTTCCTATATAGTTTACCTTTCCTAGTCAGGTCAAGATTGAAAACTCATCATTTTGGAAACCAGTACCTTTTCTACAAAGTTTAAACAGATTACACAACCTGGCAACTTAATTACATATAAATATTTTCCTTTCATGTACTGTCTAACAGCTACACTACCTTTCATACCATTTTATGAAGGCTGCCAAACTTACAGCAATGAAGAGCTTTTATCTTTAGTTATCTTTAAGTTACTGCCACTTTGGCTTAGCTGGAAGCCTGACCACAAACCTGAATTATGTCCTTCACAAAGCAATTGAAGAAAGCGGAAGAGGTCACAGGTGAACTCATCATCCTGCATCACCTTTTCTCCTGTAAAAAGGACAGATGGAAACACAAATTATCACAGGCTGCCAACTATCACCCCACACCCCCTGCAGAAAATCTCCATATTCAATTTTAAGAAAGAGAGAAAGGGAGAGAAAATTTATAGCCACCAATCTATCTGAAGCACATATGACTCATGCTTGGCAGATAGTTATTTTGTTTAAAACAATTAAATGATAAAACTTAACTTTTGATTTATAAATATGGCAGCATGAGCTTGGCAACATTTTAGAAATAATCCACAATTTATATTCTTGTTTGACTTTTTGGGCATGAATGCTGCATTACATACAAAGGTTAGGATTGGATTAATTTGGTTCCCATTCATCACAAAACAAGGTAATTAAAAATATAGAAAGAGAATTAATTGAACAGTAATGAAAATCATTCCTAAAATAAATTATTAGATTTTAAAATACCCTAGAATAACCCAGGAAATTTATAGCTATCTGAATTCTCAAGAATCTTTTAGGCTGACATTTTTGAGGATTTATCACCTGCTTGCTGCTGACACAAAATGGATGTTGGTCTTTCGTCTCCCTTGACAAAATAAAACAAAAAACTTATGAAGAACTAAAATATATGCCAATGTGCTTTGCTGAATTAGGCCCTTAAATTCATTTTTTTGTAGACAGATAATATCCAAATGTATGAAGCTTCAAATTATTTTCTTGATTCTTCAGTTGAAAACAGTATGCTAAAAAGCCCTCCATTAAAACACCAGTATTTCAATTATATTAATACATACAGTTAACTTTGTACACTGAACTATGAAGAGGAGAAATAACATCAGGGAAAACAATCACAATTGAGAAAAAGGTAGAAGAACAGCTAATAAAATGGCACAATAGGACAACAATATAGGTGTTTAAAACAATTAAAGGTCACCTATTGAAGCAAGCAAATTCCTGTTTTAGGACTTTGGACAAGTACTTGGAATGTGTATGGCAACAAAAATGGAAACCACAAGAACTTCTCTTCTTTGAGAATATACATCATTTGAATATGTGGCCAAGTGTTATTTGTAGACAACATAAGGAAAGGATATAAAACTGTATGAAAACTGCAGAAGAATTTGGAAGGTGGTTTTTTTGTTTTTTGTTTTTTTGTTTTTTGTTTTTTTTTAAATAGGATGATATTTTAGACTCTTAAGTGAACTTCCAACTCCCACGTCTACAAAGACAGTATTTTCCAGTGGGTGAACAGAATGAAACCAGAAGAGTGAGTAAATTAATAAATAAATAAATAAATAACTTTTTAAAAAGATTATAGTCAATAATAATCACATTAAGAATTATTGACGTAGCTATTTTGATTGATAACTAATTATAATGTACATTTATAAATGATTCTATTGCAATTGCATTATTACAGCTGAAAACTTCAGTATAATGGTAGGACTAGGAAGCAAAAGCATTTTGAAAACTAATACAAATATTTTGAAAGTACAGAATTGCAATCTTTCCTGTTGCCATCAAGACAAAATGTTTGGTATTGAGAGCACACATCACTGAAATATATGCAAATACAACTTCATGTAAAATAGGGACATTCTTTCTAATTCCAAATGTGTACTTATGGTAGTGTCAAACAATATGCAGTTCCTTCTCCAAGAATGAGCCAAATACTATAAATTATATTCCATGACATTTTTTTTTCTCTGTCCCAAAAATAATAAAATATATATACTTTTCCATTCACAGAAGACTGAAACACCTTTGGCTAATTAGGAATGAAAAATAAATGACTGTTTCTGACACTACTGATTAATGTATACATACAATATACATCCGAGAACACAATAGGACAAAATCAAGGGATGCCTGTGCACTTAAAAGTGTATTATTTGACAGGTTCAGTCCTACAAGATACTTTTGTATGTTTGTTGGTCAAAGTCCAGAATATAGAATATCCTGAAGGATTAGTCATTTTATTTTTCTAAATGTAACTGAAGTCCTGACATGCTTAAAATTACACTTGGTGTCATGCTCTGCTGATTGAGATGAATAATAGTATTTTTCAAAGACAAGCATTACAGAAAGCCAAATATTATGTGGAGCCTGTACCTTCACACGTGCAATGCAACTCAAACTGTTGAGATGGCAATGATTTTAAATAATAACTCACATAGAAAATTGCTGATGTACTACAGCAAAATCAAGCCCATAAAGGACCCAACTGTGTATTTCTTGCATATCAAGGTATCACTGAATCAAAGCCATTTGTATGGATAAGACTACAGAATAAGTTATAGCTATATGTTTTTAAACCTTTATTTTTCTTGCTGTCTTATCAATTAACTTTTCTCAGAACAACAAGGAAAACAAGTCTCAAGTTAAAATGACTACACATTAATCTATGTTGAAGTTATCTACTGGCTTTTAGTACACCCACTGGAATTTACAAATGTTATAAAATAAAGTCCAATGTTAATATTGGAAGGGTCTTTTATTCAGCTCTGCTATTTAGAAATCACAAAATAAATACAAGTAATTGGACAATTCTGCAAAATCAAATGGTGTTCAGGTATACCATCTCACATAAGCTGAAAGAGCTGATCCTTTTGAAAATAATATTTCTATATATTTCAAAGCAAATAATAATTAAAAAATAAAAAATAAAAAACAGTGTTTCAAACAGCTTGGCCACACTAAGATTTAAAATAATTCTGGTTATCAACTTCCACAGCTGACCAAAATCTGACTAAAACCAATGTTGATATTCTCAGGAATTCTAGTTTTCAGATGTTAGTTACTAACTGCAACAGGTGTCTTGTTGGAAACTATAGAATTGAAGTGCAGATCCATTTCTTTCTATAAAATCTGCGAAAACAACCTTTGCTGCTGTGTACACAAATTCATGCCAGTACAAACAAATATTTATATAGATAATGTACTTACAGGTATGCACACTGCATACAGTATGGCTTAGGTTGTCATGACACTATGGTCTTTAGCTTGTGTTGATACGATGTATATTCTGGCATATATTTGCTTAGACATATGTTAGAATAGTTAAAATGCTGCCATCGCTCATGCTGTATGTAAATGGTATGGCTACACACATGAAGGACTTATGTGCATAGTTTTTTGCAAAAGTGATAGTCTGTTTTTGTGATGTACAGGAACAGAAGTATTGTGTACAGGAAATGAAAATAAGATTGAATGAAAAATGAAATATATATCTGTTTCCTTGAAAGTGCATGTGTTCAAATTTAATAATTCTCTTTTTTTGTTTGTTTGTTTATCCTTAATGTTCTTAATAGAAAAGATCTAAAATCTATTATTAATCAGAAATATTTGTCTGACACTATATATTACAGAGACGTATGAATACATTCATCTTTCAAAAAGGAACAGGGCTCCTTTTCGATGGCAGCTAAGCAAAAGCAAAGAAATCCCATGGTAAACCAAGTGAATTTATTCTTATTACAAGGCCTTGACAATATTGGGTTGGATTCTGCGTACTGCATGCCTTTGACTTCTCAAGAATCTGATACGAATAAGAAAAGCACCTATTTTCTCACTAAGTGATGCTTAACCATTTCTCTGAACTCAAACTACTTAAGCGCTCTCTATAAATGCAAACACTGATTCAAATACAGTGATATAAAGGGGGAAAACACCAATGCAATGAAGGCTACAGAGGATTACACAGAACTTAGAAAGCTGCCTGAAGTGTGGCTATGTTAGTGAAGGACAAAGGCATATTTATTGATTTCATGTTGTTAATGGCTGAAAATAGCTCCGATGTGTACCCTCATTATATCTATTTATCACAAAGCATGTACACTACTCTCAGTCAGTTTAATAACAAGTCCTTTAAGAACTACCATCAGATCAGATTCATTCTAAAATTATATTTTATTAAAATAAGCCTTCTGAGAATTTATGGAGAAACAAAATGATGCCATGATACAATATTAAAAGATTAAAAATAAAAATAAAGCTTTCCGAACAGAAATCATTTGCTTACAGTATAACTGGGGAGACAGGTAACTTCCTGCTGGTGTATGAAAAAAATAGCTGAAAACTAACTACTGTTGTTCAACTGGGGAGAAATAAAAAAATAAAAATAAAAAAAAATCCCCACACTCTGGCTTAAAAAGTAGATTTAAATGTTAAAATTACATTGTTTCTACAAGTGTGATGCAGTTGCAGTTTGCAACACAAGATAGAACATTTGGGGTGTTTAGTTAAATTTGGCAGCACACACTTAAAAGATTATAACCTAGACGTTTGCAAGCTTGTACTTAAAAGTCCTACTTGTTTTTAAAAATCATCATTCTCAGTATGATTTCTTGACTCTTAACATTGAATGATTACTATTAAAAGATGAGTTTCGTTCAAAATAAAAAGTGAGATTTAAATTCCTAAGCTCCATTAGATTTTATATGTTAAAATAATAACCCTATTGAGGAAAGATGTATATCTTGCCAGTGTTACTTATGACTTCGCTAAAGAAAATGGGAGCTTTACCATCAGATAGTATTATGGAAGTGAGCTATGAATTATGACTTCAATGTCCTTTCCCTGTCTGAAACTTTGACTCTGAAGGAAGAAATCACCAAGCCCAGTTCCATAGGTGACAAAATAGCACATGATGAAGACTGTCAACTATGGGGCAAAAAAGATCTACTTCTCTCTTGAAATTTCTATGACCATGTTATTATTTCAAAGATACCTCTCAAATGTAATGTCAGTTAAATGCAGTTGAGTTTTCTTCTTATGTTGATTTAGGTTAAAAACGAGAGTTTTTAAAATAGAGTCTAAAAAAAGAAACAAAAAACCCACAAATTTCAGAATTTTAAAGTCCTATATACTAACATTAAGTCTGTTGAAGACATGTTTTCCAAGAGCAGTATAAACAGCAATGTCAATACAAATCAAGACAATGTGAAAGACTGGGACATTATGTTTGCAAAGATATGTTCTCTTTAAACAAACAAGTAAACAAACAAAGAAACAAAAAACCCACAGTAAAGTAACAGCAGTTCCAGAAAATGGAACTGGAAGTCAGAATGAGTGAGATCTTCGATGCAAAATTTTTCTAATTCTACCAGTTGGCTTGTTGTTCACCTGGGAACTTAGTCACCTTTCCACATAATTATGAGTATGCCTTTTACAGAGTTATCCGGTTTATTTTAAAAGTTTTTCAGATTAAACACTTGGAGAAATACTTTTCATTACAATACCTAAAAGATTTGCAAAGGTATTACTGTTTCAGGGATGGATGTTTTTCTTGAATTATAGCTGAGCTTCAGTGATCTGTTCTCAATCTTCTTTTCGTATTTCCAAAATTAGCCTGATATATATTTAACCACATTTCACTGAAAACAGCAATTTAATGCAAGCCTTCTCATAATGATGTAGAAGGCAGGGAGTTTCAAACAATAAGTAATATTCACACATGTAGGTTCATCGTGATTGTGAATTACAAGTGGAAGAAAAATTTGGAAGAAAAATAATTCCATCTCAACATGCACAGGGTTCTTTGTGAAGTCTTTTGTGAAGTCTTAAAAGAATAAAATTTTAAAAATATCAGTCTAGAACACTGCCTAGCAAAGGTAAGATTAACCATAAACTTTTCACATATGATAAATAAAGCAAGTCTTTTAAAAGTGAAAAATACTGCACTTTCAAGATTATTTGGACTCATGGTGAAATAGCAGAGTATGAGTGTTAAATGAAAAATGAAAAACCATCACAAGATAATATGCATTTCTACATGTTTTCAGTTTTGAACTGCCTCCCCCCCTTTTTTTTTTTGAAAAGGAAACAGAACAATCAAAACAGAATATGTACAGAAGAAACAACATTGAGTACATCACAAAAACAAGAAAGAAACACATTTGCGAAAGAACCATCAATGTTTTTACCAGTGGGGGTTCCAGGGTTTGGAAAGGGAAGGTAGTACCAGTCAGAGGAATATCAGGAAAAGGAGCTTAAAATGCGGACAGCACAAAGAAACAGTTGGAATAGAGCGATAAATCTCAAATCCATGTTGACTCAGTGCAGGGCTTTCTGCCTATTGCCAAGGTTGACGTGGGACAAGAAACAAACTTTTACATAGCACTGCCCTTGATGAAATGTTGACTCTATTCCCACAAGTGTCAACAGCAGTTTTTCTTTGACTTTGGCAAGAATAGTTTCAGACTTATAGGTAGTAAATTCAGTTACATTATTTATTAATATGCTTCTGCATCAGATTCAGATGACATGAGAAACAGGCTACAGTGCACATTTTATATCATGCCATTCCCTTGGGAATCAATAAAATGATCCTTATAAAGGAGTAATTAATTACTCACAGAGTAAGCATCTCCCTTGAAAAAAGGAATGTGAGGAAACAGTTCCACATCTATCATTGGTACTTCCTTGGAAGTATTTTACTCATGGGATTGCAAACAGATATACAATACCATGTATCCCATAAAATCCAGGATACCTGAGAACTGTTCACCACAGGAGTTTCCCAAAGACATACTGGCTGGGCTTTCGTAATGCTATCAGGACTTAATACCAGTGGCTATCCAGCCCTTATGTAAGCTACTTTTCAATTAATTGAAAAAGGTGTGCTTCATAATATAAAAATTATTATTATTTGAAGGTAGTATACTATCAAGAACAAAGTAACCCTAACAAGAAAAAGTACAGCCTTTTTCAGTTTGGCTTTGTTTTGCTCTCTTTTCTTGAATTTCCAATAACCGGATATTAATCTATAAAAAAGGTCCTGCTGGTGAATATTATCCCTTTGCATCAAAAAATATTTGACATAGCGTGATTACTGTAACTTAACATTGCTGCTGCTGCCCATCAGTAACAAAGAGCACTAAAACACATGATCCTAACCATAGGATTCTGTTAATCTACTAAATGAAAATTTCCACTGAGAGAACAAATAAAAATTCAGACCCCCCACTATTCCCCCTCAACATTTGGCTAATGAAAAGCCATCTGCTGTATTTGAGCTTAGTGTTTCTGCTGAATGGTATACACATTTTGTATTTTAAATTCTCAGTTCTCATGGTGATGATAACATCTCATGGCAACTGCTCCTACAAAACTCTTTCTTTACTGGATTTTAGAGTACTGTAGAGGTATAGGAACCTTTGTACGTCAAGTAGCTTTCAGAGCAAGGAAGAGCCACCTGTAAACATTGATACCTCTAAATTAGAGAAGCACCACCTCTTTCTGGTATCAACTCCTGACCACATTAGATAAACCTAGCCAGTGGCAAGCCCTCTCCTCACTTACCACCCTCAAATCCTCACTGGATCCACCACTGATTTCCTGTGTTTGCACAAAACAATGCAGCAATAAAGCCACATTCAATACACAACATAAATACTACAGGAGGACTATAGCACAAGACTTCATGTATGTATAGGTATACTTTTTTTTTTTTTTATAAACATTCATCCATCGCAAATACTGGGCTTACTAAAATAAAAAGAAACAAAAAGGAACAAAAAAAAAAAGGAAAAAGTTTAAAAAAGCTTGCTGCTCTTACATCTAGTGTGCCAGTTACTGTGCAAATCCTGAGAAAGGGAGGAAGAACAAAGCGGGGAGAGTTGACACAAAAACCAAAAAGTTTGGAATACACAATTACAATAATAATAGTAAAGAACCACTAGTTTAACAGCCTTACAGGAACAAAAAATCTTATGGTGTTCAGGAGCTGTACAGTGCTGACACAAAGCTAACAGCAGGAAAAATAAAGAAAAGGCAGTTGTTTTTAATAATTACCACGCTCATGAGTGATGACTGAGGAAGGGAGGACATTTAGTTCAAAGAAAAGGAAACAGGAAAAAAAAGGAAAAAAAAAGTTGAGAAATTGTTTTTAGCAAATACAAAATACACTTAATATTGGTTTTGGCAAAATTAGTTCTGTACTAAAATGGAAAGATCAAATAAACAGCAAAACAAAAAATTTCCTCAAATGAGGAAGCATAAAAATACTCTAACATCGGTAGAGTTAATTATGCAGTGTTCAAAGAATTATTTATATCTGCATTCAAGATTTGTCATTTCTAGAAATAGAGCAGCTGATCAAAAGAAAAATGAACCTGTGTCTTGACAGTCCATCCTAAAATTCAGCATTATAAATAAATTTAAATATTTAGTAATAGAAATATTGTCCAAAAGAGCAAAACACTGTGCAGGACAATTTTTAGTAAAACATGAAAGTGATGGCCAAAGACTTATATGCCATATAATTGTATCAGTGTTCAATCCACAATCATGTGACCAAAGTTTATCCACGTGGGTTCACTTCGTTTACTCACATAAATCTAGCAGAATTTGATTTATAATTTAAACTGTGGGAGCACTTTTGGAGAAACAGCATTTATTATCAGTCTTGAAGTAATCCAGTCAAATTAATAGTTCGTGGTTTTGATTTAAGACAAACAGTTGAATAATCAAGAAATATGCCACATAAAAGAGCTACAGGCACAACAGCCAATGAGATTCGCAGTGTTGCAGGTATGAGTTATGAGTGCAAAAACGCAATAATGATTATGCAGTCAAGCTTTTTTACCTTGTTTTTAAGATAAAAACATGTTAAAAGATTAGGTCACTGTAGGATTTAAACATAAAAATACACCATAAAAATATTGAAGATAAGCAGAGAAAATGTGCTTTGGTAGCCCTATCAGTCACATAAGAATGAACCTAATCGTTCCAGACAATCACAGGAAGGGAGTCACAGAACTTACTGTCAGACAGAAGAAAGAAACTGACAGTGAACTGACAACACAGAAGATAGAAAGCTAAATTGGTTCAAAGTCAAAAGTGATTTTTTTTTAATATTTCCCCATAGACAAACAGAAAAAGATAATTTCAAAGTAGCAGCTTTCACAGCAGATTTTGTTTCCAAACAGCAGATACAGTTCTCTTGACCTCTAATATTTAACTTATTGCTTAAATAAATTGTCTGGTTTTCATTCCAGCCAAGACAGTTTAAGAAATCAGGTGGGAGCTTTTAATTTCATTTTCTGCTGAAACTGGCTGGTGACTTCGGAAATGTTTTACATAAACACTGCTGTTTGTAACTAGAACCTGCTTTCAATTTTACATGTAATGTCTCCTTCAGTTCTTCAGAATGATGAGTAAGACTCCTTTGATATGGTTCTGAAACTCAACACATGCTCACAATTTACTGTTGACGAGCATGGGCTTAGGTAGGCCAAACATATAAACACAACATATAAAACACCCTTAGGAATCATATCTGAGCTTCAACCTCTAGATACATATTTAAAGGTTTCTTTCAAATTTGCTTCTGCAAAATGTAGAAAAGTTCACATATCATTTCTGTTAAATTGACATTACCTGATCCCTCTTCAGTCACCATGCCAAGGCCTTCTGCTTTGTTCTGACGTTCAAATGCATTTAGGTCAAGAACACTGAAATGAAAAAATTGTATTTGTGCAGTGACTAATGAAATATGTGTAATATTTCATTTTGTGAAAGACAGAGAAGGATTTGTGATTTCATTTAAGTATATAATCATAGTAGTGTCAAGAAGATACATTTCAGTGGTTTAATAAACCTGGCCTGCTACAAGATTACAAAACTCAGTGCTACAGACAACCTGCTTTTGCCCTGCAAACAACAATAGAATTCAGCTCTTTACGATTGATCAAAAAAAAGTAATTAAAAGTGTTTATGATATATATACTCATTTTCTGGGTTGTTAAGAAGCCACATTATTGACTGTTTTCATATTATAGCCAGTTTATCCCAAGCAGCAAGGTCCATAAGGAACCTATGTCATTATTAGTTCCATTCAGTGTCCCTTTCCCTCCATGTTCTGAAAAACTGAAGATGCCAAAGAGGCATCTGTACCCAGATGTAAGGAACATGTGCCCTTAGAGATTTCTGTTTGTGAATCTGCAAGGTTCTGCCTTTCATTGCTTAGCATGTCAGCTTGCTATGGATAACTTTTGTTCAGAAGCAAGAAAGTTTACAAAAGTCAGATGAACGTTGATGAACTCCAACCTAACTGATTTCAAAGTGAAACTTGGCCAAAGTCAGTGTTATGAGAAAAGGATATAGCATAGTACCTTTGACATAACAGAAGGCTGAGCCTCTTCATCCAGGACATCCCATTTAGTCCTATGTTTTATGTTCACTAATACATTATTTGTCCATATGGTTTACTCTTAGCATATTTGAATGTTTAAATATTTTACATATACTCAACATAAACTATCAAGAAGCATGAATGGACAAACAAGTCACAGTATCTCCTCAGTTTATTAAAACACAGTATTCCATGCCTTTTTCTGCACTCTGAAGTACTATTAATACTTCTAACAAAGTTAGGTTTTCCAAGAATCTTTATGACTACTTAACATTGATTATTAACCTGCTCTCTGCAGGATTACAGGATACCTCCAGAGTTAAGAACTCACTCCTGAGTGAGTGATGTTCCTAACTCTGGAGTTGTTTTCTGGCATATTTTAAGTAGACACAAATGCCATAAACATTTCTGAAAACAGCTCTTTAACCAAGGTAGATTGATATCATGTGAAGATTTTCATACCATGAGCATCACCTTGTCCTCTACCCCAAGTCTAGCACATTGCAGTGCCCAGGTGCTGTTTGCAAAAAGTATGTAGCTCTTTTCCAAAGCTCTTTCCAAAAGTATACATCCTGTGGAATAAAACCTAAATATGAAATAATGGATTTTTAAAGTAGATATTTTCTTACCTACAGGACTGCATAAGACCAGCAAGACTCTGAAAGAAACCCACATCTTTCTTATCCTTGAGGTAGTCAAGCATTTTCTGCAGTAAACACAGATCATATACTCAGAGAATTAATATTTATAGTATGTGTTACTCTAGTTTACCTAATGCTATATGGATTCTAGATTACTAGTAATGTTGCTGTTTTGAAATATCTCTAATATTTACAAATTAGATAATATAGCATTGCTGAGAAAAATCCAAGTATGAAAATAAAAAGAACATTTAAAGTTCATGTGCTTCACAGAAGAGGACATCCATTTTGGATACTCCTTCCTAAAACATGGAAAAGATAATAACTAAAGTCAACGCAGTCAGCAGAATTTAGTGCTTAATATAAATATGATCTTGATACTACTAGGCCACAAATTTCTATTGACTACTATTTCAGCACCAGACTGGGTTTGTCATGGCCTCAGCTTGTTATAACGAGCTTATTTTAGCTGTAATAGCATGTTAGTAATCAAGGGAGTATTTTTACAATTTGTTTTAGCTCTAGTGTAATGTGTATTACCTATCTGGTAATAGATTACAATAACAAGAAGTTATTCAGTGGAGTGAACTTGGAGGAAGGTGTTGTTGGGTGAAGATACACGATGACACCAGAGGTCCCAGACATGAAAAAAAATCACAGTAGTCAAAGATTGATCTCAGGTGGAATGCTACAAGGATTTACTTTGCGAATGAGGTAAAATTCTTTTTGCAAATAACAAAAAGAATAGGAAAAATAGAGAATAGGTAACCTCCAAGAAGAAAAAATACAAAAGCAGACATTGTTAACAAAATTTATCATCATAACTCCAAGTAGTTTTCCATCATCAACCTAGGATGATGGAAAAGGAATCCCCACCATCATCAACAGCATACTAATTGCAGCAAAGAACTCCAAATGATGATGACTTTTCAAAACCACTTCCATACATCTTCCTCTCCCCCCACTATTCTTCCCAAGGAAGACTGAGGAGTTCATCTTAGGGCCCAAAGAAAAATGGGAAAGGTGAGCAAAACATCAGAGAAAAGGAGTAAAAATGAGGCAACTGAAAAATAGCAATTCTAACTAAATTATTGATACTTTTATGTTTTAGATATGTAATTTAGACTACTAGTATTAGTATTACTGTAACCAGACTAGTAATTGATTCCTGCATTCTGATTAAAGACTTTAAGAACTCATTTTTAAAAATTAAATTGTTGCATTACAAATTCAGATTAAATAACTATGTACAAATATCATAATTTTCATAAGTCATTCAATATCATGACACCACAAAGAACTGGCAATAGTTCAAGCAGATACTTTTCTGAACAATTTGTGGTCTTTCAGGTCACTTCCTGGAAATGATAGCCTCTGAAAAGAACATTATTTTTGGCTGCACTCAACTGCTTCAGTGGTTGCTTAACAGAGGAGCTTAACCATTCCCAGTTGTCTGTATTCCTTCAAACCACCCTACAGCAATGTAGTAATGGCAGGTCTGAAACCTTTCAGTCTCAGGAATCTTCAACTAGTACAAAATGTATTCTGTACAAGGCACATCTCTTCAACAGTATAGAATATTGTCAAGATACCACAATTGTCCTCTGCTCACAACATTATGTTACTATAGATTAGTAAATCAAGTTTGAGTTCTCTGCTTTTATCACCAAGACTGACCATAGCATAAACTAAGGACTTCTGATGTTGTGTAAAAATTTCTTTGCTCTACTGGCTACAAGACAATGCCCATCTCCCAGACGATTATTTCCTCTCACAGAATTCCTCTAGGAGTTAACAATTTAACATACAGTTTCCCCCTTCCAGCTGAGGTGCAGAACATTTCTTATAGCCTTGTGTTCTGTAGATTAATTATGTGTACAGATAAAAAGTATATACCTAGCAAACAAGGTATTTTGTAAACTATTTTCTTCCGGAGATGAGATTAAGAGTATAAATAGCACTTGACAAATAGTCTTATTACATAATTCATTACGATAATAAGGACCATGGTTAAGGTTCTATACTGATTAGAACAGGTAAAAATAGATGAGTACTTTACCTGTTGAACAGTAGAATTTCCTCCATTTAAGATGGCAATCCCTAGCTTTAGGGTAGCTGCAACCATTGGCCCCATCTCACCTTAAAATTATTAAAAATACTTTTAGATCATACTTTAATATAAGAATGTTCTATTAACTTATCCATGCAATGACTTAAATGGTAATTTATCGGGAGGTACCTTTCTGTTTCTCATGTAAAACATACTATTTTTCTTTCATGGTATCTAGCTTGAGTTAATATCTTTGTGAGTGCCTGCAGACATAGTGTAATGTATACACAGCATACAAAAGATGTAAGTCAGGGATAACTGATCTCAAAGAATACAAATCCTGTTTCATTCATAAGATCATCTAACTGTTGATTTCAGGCTGGGTGCACAATTTTAAGCTAGCCTTCAAGTATAACTGCGTATTTCCTCTGCACGCCAGTCTAGACAATTCTTTCCTATTTCTTCAGAAAATAACAAGGATCAAAAGCATTTAGCTACAGTATCTGAAGTTGGTTAACAGGAAATTTTTTAAACACTACTGTAGAAATAAAGCACAGAAGAGAAAATGGAAGCATCCAATTTTAGAGGAAGATGGTGTCTAAGAGACAAAGCATCATTTAAACTTATGAAATATTTTATCAAAATATACCAATAGAGTAGATATTTGGGGAGTAGAAAACAAACAAAAAAAAGCCCCAAGTCTACATCCACACATCCCAGAATCTGAGGGCCTTTTTGTCTTTGCATACTGCTAAAGCTGTGAACTTTTTCACGCTTCCTCTCAACCACTGCTAGAAACATTAACACCTCAACAGAATTATTCATTACACTTTTTTGAAAGAATTGCCAATAATTTTTGAAACTTTGCATGCATGCATTTTGAAAGCAAACCTTAGTGTCAAACACTTGTAGATTTTGCCCAATAAAAATTGGTATCATTTCAAAGATCATCAGAAATAAGTTTTAACATGTAATCTACACAACAAGATATTACCTTTACTAGCACTGATTGTCTGAAGAACCATCTCAGCAGCACCCCGGTCATGCAGTCTGGCTTGCTGATACAGAAGTTTTTGCTTTTCCATTTCTTTTTCCTAAGTAAAAAATCCAGTCATTTAAGATGAGGATTTCAGTTACTATCAGTTCGCCAAAGGTTTTTGGTTTTCTCTTAGTATATGGGCTCTATGGCAACATCATGGACCAATTTAATACAGACAATGCTACTGAACAGATATTTAACATGTTCAAGTAATATTCTCCCCTTGGTATTTTTCTTTAATGTACTTTTAGTAGTTTATCTGGAAAGAGTTATTTCAATTATAAATGATTAGGTTAGTTCAAAGCCCATGTTCATTATACTGCATATATCAAACTTGCACTTTTGTGCAACAGTTCACACTCTTGATAATCTGCTATAGCGTGACCATAACTTCATACTGCTCAGTATGTGGCTCTGAGTTGCAAGTTGTTGCTGAATACCAGACTAACAGAAGCATCTCACAATTTTTTTCAAAACTCTTCGTTATAATACAATACAAATTGCCCACCCTACCAACAGAATATTTGATAGAATGCACTGTGCTTTTATATTTTGCATTCTCTAGCGGCAACAAACGATACTGCATGGCACTGCTTTAGCAATGGTGAAGTTTGTTCTTTATAATTTAAACTACTACTGAAAAAATAAAGAAGAGCATAAAGAGCAAACATAAAGGCACAGTTAATTCCCGATGTGTTTGAACTTTCACAAAATTAATCGAAGTTTGCTGGAGAATTGAGGATGACTAAGCAGTATAAGTTGCAAAATGGAAGTTGCATAGAGCCCTATGACAGTGAGTCCATCAGATGGCGTGGTAAAAAGCTTACTCAAAAGGAACATGACACGATCAGTTAGTATCATGTCCAAAAACACAACGCCCAAAACATGTATGACCTGAAAGCAGAAATAGCTGCAGCAGAAGTAGCCAGAATGACAGCTTTGCTGCCATAAACTTTCCATCCAAATTACAGAAAAAAGACATTGGAAGATGGAAGAGGTTTAAAAAATGAAGGCTTGCTAAATAGAGGGTATGAATAATAAATTAAAAAAAAAAAAAGAGGAGGGAAAAAAGAGAAATGTGTTCAAATGAATGAAAAAGAAACCTTTAACTCAAAAGCAAACCAACACAGACATTTATGCTGTTACCAGAGAGTTCTCGCCGAGGCTGGCAAATTTGTTTCTTAAATCTTTGATAATATCGTGCTGCGGAAACAAAATTCATCAGGGTTTTTTTTTTCACACTATTAGCTCTCCTGTGGTTAAATTGTATCTTTCTTTTTTCCTTAAATTATGTGACAAATCTAGATGGAGGCACAAAAAAGGAAAAAAAAAATAGGCAGCTTTGCTTTATATTTAGCCATGCTAAAGTTTGAAAGTTTTGCCTTCATGTTTAAACCTCTTCCTGGGAGTTCAACAAAAACAAAACAGAACATACACACGTATGCACGTATGCGCGTGCGCGCACACACACACACACACAAACCACCAGAAAATCATGACATCACAGGTTTCATATACCTACAATAAAATATTTTCATTTGCTTCAGATGCCACTGAAAGTTGATCAATGTTTATTTTTTAAAACTATTTCCTACTTATAGTTACTTTTTGTTTTAGACCCAACAACCTTTCAAGTTGTCTTTCATTGCAAAATTTATTACTAACAAGCCTTCCAACAACGATACTAATTATACAATATTTATGATAAGTTATTAGGAATGTTTATAGTAAGGATGTAGCTGCATAATCTACAGACTAACAAAGTAGGTTTGCACAATTCTGTCAATGGTACTACAGAAGAAACAGGTGTTGCCAACAGCTTAAAGTCAGAAGACTGACATTTCCCCTGGGAAATCAAGCTGTCTAGGTAACCAGCAACAAAGTAGACCAAACCAAACCAAAACAAAAACCCACTCACATTTCTACTGAAAGCGATCATTCCTTTGGTGATAACTCCCAAAGAGCATGTTGCCTTCTTCAGCTTGACAATGCTTTTTCTCTGTTGCTTTCTCTATGCAACGGACACGTGCAAGTCCGGCTTGGAAAGCAGAACAGTATGAATCCTGCTACACGGCAGCACTGATATTTTGTGGATCATGCATAGCATAGAAAGTATGCTAAATTAATAGAGCTGCTGGCTGGTCAAGGTATCTCTATTTCTGTAAGGTGTGCGTACTGCTAACGGTTACCTGTGACAACAGGCTGGTTTTTTGCACTTCATTGTATTTGCCAGTTACTGTCAAGAAAACTACCCAAATAATTAGCCAGTGGCTTGAATTTTCTGTCATTCACAAAACTACCACAATAATAAGTAAAAAATGTTTAATGTAACTGAAACATCTGAAGTAATTCAGTATAAATAAATAAATAAAACAAATAATAAAACCAAATCTATTATTTCTTGGGTGCTTTCCAGTTGCTTTTCCATATGGGAAAAAACTGACCACTTAGAAATGTGTGTACATGTATTCCCACATTACAGATTTTCTCCAGCAAGCTGCCACAACAAAGAAACTTTTTCATCACACTCTGAAAGCTGAGACTCAAATATTTTCTACTTCATTCAATTCTTTTTTTTTTTCCAATAATAGCGACCAACAGTAGGCCAAAAACACAAGTTGGGCAAAACAAAAGGAATTTAATTTTAAAGTACAGATGATAAAATATAAGAATAAGGTAAAAAGAGAAATGTAGAGTTTACTAAATTACTTGCAGACAAAATAATTATAGTTAACCTTAAAAGTGGATTTTATAATAAAAATGTTCTTTGCCATTCTAAAGCCATTTCTGTTACCTGCTGTGCCTTCTTCTATGTATTATTCCATAGTTATGGAATACTGATGTGTCTCAATACCAGACATCTATAAACTTTCTATCATTTGACACTACTACCACCACAACAAAAGTAAATACAAATGTTTGAAAGTGCTGTCTAAGCATCATCACTAAAAATGATAAATAGTTTCATGAATTAACTACCACATTCTTAGATACATGCAGTCAGCAATTTTTGAATTTCCTCAAAACTACATCTATTTATTTTGTATGTAATGATTCTTTACAAGACTTCAGAATACTAAGTAAACATATGCTTGTATGTACTCTATCTTAACTCAATGACTTCATAAATTCAAAAATATTCCCTACATTCATCTTCATTACTGTTGGTGCTAAGCAAATAATAACAAAAATAAAATGTAGGTATGTAAAACATATGCCAAAGGGGCTGTTTTGATGTGATGGGCTGTAAACAAAATACAGCTTTCTTGGGTGTTAGCGTGTATGCTTTGTAATGAGGTGAGATGAGAGGAAAGGAAGTAACATTGATCTAACTGGTACTTGGGAAAAAAAGATAATTGAAGAGGAAAAAAGCATCTTATTCAAGAATCTTTAACAAATTGCAGACAAGATAGCAAAAAACTATCATAGCCTTCACGGTGTAACAGCTGAAAAGACATAAGAATGATACCAATCACTTATAAATATTTATTTCTTGTATTCACACCAATATTCAGAAAAAAGTACTAGTGTTCTGCTGACTCTCCCCAGTAATAATTGCTTGGGAGAGAAAAAAAATTGTCATATCATTAGTTTTTATGGCATAGCTATCTTACTCCATATCTATAGTCAGCACAATAATCCGCGTAGTCACAAAGGAAGGATTGTCTTTATCAACATCATATTTCACATTTCCCAGCTTTTGAACTTTCAAAAGCTGGAAATATTCAAAACTTTAATGTTACATTACTAATATATTTTATTTATTGGATACATAGTTGAAAAAAAAAAAGAGGAAAAACAACCTACCTACCCCAAAATACACCAGACTAAACAAAACACTACTCTGTGTTAAAATAGCATTAAATCTGAGCTGCAAATGTGCAGGAATAAAGATAGCCTGCAAGCAAACCTTCACTACACATTTCATTTTGGTTAAAATGTCTCCGTTGTAGCTTGCAGCAGCATCTTTACTGATGTCATCTTGTTTATACTGTCATTCAATTATTGCTTCCTCTCTTGCAACAAACTTACATTTTGTTTCATACATTACTACCACCATATTCCTGCCATACTGATAACGAGATCACTCAACAGATTCACTCCTATTCAAGTAGATAGGAATTGACAAAGTTATGAATCTTTAAAAGGAAAAATATTGTATTTGGGGACTTTCAAATCTATGCATTCCCGGTTTCCAGGTTTTCTTCTATATGTTAACTTAAAACATAGCTACAGAACTACACATTACTTTTAAACTGTGTCACCCTTTCTTGTTTAAAGTTGGGTGACAAACTTGACATATTTGTAATAGCTGAAATAGATGTTTAACTCTACATGAATTTAAAGAAAAAAAAAAGAGTAATGGATCATTTAGAAGACTCCTCTATGACTTCAATTGCATTCTTTAGCTGGAGCAGAGTATCTTCTGTACAGCGATGGTTTGGCAAGATCATTACACAAATACTGCATCAAAAATAACCAAAGCATCTGAAGAACCTTGAAGCTACAAATGATCACTTAATCACTCTAATGTATTTGTTCTTCAAAGCATATCACTTCTTTTCCCCAGGACTGCAAAAGGCCCTGCCTTACCTGTTCTCAAACAGTTCTGTTGTGCTACAGCAATGAAGCAATGAGTGTCAGAAGGCGTTTGAGTAGAAAGACAGGACAGATGAACGCCAGGGAGTGCTCTTGAAAAGTACCACACTAATGCTGGTATAAGCAGCTGAAATAATGTAGTGGGTAGAGATGCTGATAAACACAGAAGATGGAAAGCAGCCAGAGGACATGATGAACGATCTTAACAAATAGCCTTAAATCACCTATCAGTACGTCCCCAAACTGAAACCCAGAGAAAGGCATGGGTACATTATCTACTTTATAGAAAAGAGATTCCCTTGAAGATTTTTGCAATGCACTCCCTATATATGAGGTGGTGCTATACATATACCCCAAAACAGCCAATAGGCCAGAAACTGAGAAATAGCTGACCTTATAACAAAGAATATACTAATTGCTCTGACTCTAAGTCAGTGATATTATAATTGATTGTGGAGAATCCAAACGCTGCAAACAAGTAGGAGCAAATGACAGGTGAAGGGCTGACTGTCTAGTGGCGGATGCCACAAATTCTCTAACTGAATGAAATAAATTCTTTTCTGCACAGAATCTATGAGAAAAATCATGATTGATGGAAATGGGTAGGGGTTGAGGGGGGAACACAGCAAGAAGTCAAAAGAAAGAAGGTCCTGGCATTAACAAATTGCACAGTATCAACATCATCACCTAAGAAAGAACACAATAACTCTATCCTTTTACAGCAACGTGTAAAATCTGATTATATCTTACTTAACCACGGGTGTTTTGTAGTAGATGTACAAATAACTTATCCTGTACTTGTGTATAGTGAAACAACATATTAGGTAACTAGTGACATTGTGTGTAAATCTGTGTTTTGAAGTATAAGGCAGAAAAAGCTATTCACCCTTGCTATAGCAATTCCCTTTTCTGCCCCATGGAGAAGGGGAACAATCTGGAGAGCATTCCTTCAACAATCTGAACCCAGTGGTGATTGGCAGCAGCCCTCACCCAGCGTGCAAAACTCTTTTGTTCAGAACATGCCTTAAATAGCCTCTAGTGCCCCAGTTTAAGGGAAAAGCTTAAAAATGCTGTTCCAAGGTTTTATTTGAACTTTATAAGGACACCACTCAGTAGGACAATACATAAACAGCTCAGAGAGCACAGAAATGACCAAATGCTACCATAAGATTAACAGAAAAGGAGGCATTAGACACATGCTGACATCTTCATCAGTGGAAAGGCTGTGGACAGACCTTCTAAATCATCCTGCAGAGTCTCTATTTACATTTTGTACAACTTCATTCTAGCTGTCATGTTCAAAGAAAAATTCCAAATGGATTTCTCTTTAACCACTGCATCATTATCTACTGGACAACAGTGTTGGAATCTTTTTCAGGTATCGATTTCACTCATCATTTTGATATTATCAAACACCATTTTGATGTGCTAACTCAATTGCTATTAAATGCTACTAAATATTTTAAACAGTAGCAACTACCTTTGCTATCAAGTATCACTGGGCAAAATTTCATACTTCTGATTTTATCTGTTTCACCTCTGCGAAACAGAGAGTCTCATGACTCTGGACACTGGCTTCAAGAGACCTACAATAACTAGCATCAAAAAATTAAGTGAAATTATGGGCAATCACAGAAAGAAGACTTTCATCTCATACCTTTCTTACTGATATAGAAAGTCTCTAGCAAGAAGTCAAACTAAAGATTCATTTGAGGTGATCCAACCACAAGTTATAAAAAGAAAAATAGCTTTGTTAGATATCAGCAAGTATCAGCATAATGGCTCCTTCACCTATTAAGGAAATCAGTACAGGAAACAATTCTCCACCAGAGAAACATGTTCGGTCTTCAAGGAAATATCTTGCAACATAAAGGTAGAAACTTATTCAGAGTTCCCTGCCTACAGTCAAAGAGAGATTTAATATTGCTCTAAACACAGATGTAAATTTGAACTTATTAGTCAAATGTTCACAAAGGTATTCTCAGAAGAAATGCATTCCATAAATGAAATCCATAAAAAAAAAAACAACATAAAAATGAAATCCATAAAAAAAACAAACAGATTTTTCAGAAATAGATTATTGATGTACAGTTTGTAAGCAAATACTACTCTCTTTATTAGAATAGTTTTTGTTTACTGAAATCAGTTTCTGAAATCAAGGTGTAATTCTGAAGTACTTAAAACGAACCTTTTATTTGACTTCACATTTTATTTCTATCCCTTTGGCAGAGCAGGACATCTTTTCTCAGCTCCTCAAAGGCTGGGTTTTGACAAAATGTGCTCATAAAGATAGTGGAAGTATTAAAGTAGTAAATGAAAAGTTGTATCAATTGCATTAGTCATTATGGGTAGGAAAAACTAAAGAGGAAGACATTTTTATATTCTAATTGGAATGTTTAATTTCTAAGAATTGATCATGGAGTCTGACCTTCATATCATTCTTCAGAAGAAATAGTTACTGTAAATACATGGCCACTCCATTTATGTAGGCTTTGTGACAGTGAAAGGTAATAGTGACCATCTCTGATAGGCTAGATCCTCAATTAAGAGCTTGCATTATTTGTAAGTACTGCAACTTGCAAGTATTTCTGGTCCTGAGACAAGTGACAGCATGACGTATCCTTTTTAAGAAAATCTAATCAATAAAAAGGTCTAAACAAAAATGTTACCTGTACTAGGGAGGATGAAAATTGACAAAGGAAGCTCTTTCTCCCTCTTTTCTTCACAGATTTAACTGATTTATTTTTAAAAGATGAGCTAGATTTGATTTTTTTTTTTGAGTCACATATTTAGAGCACATTAGTATGTAGCAAACCGGTAGAATTGGTGACTCAAACGCAGAAACCAATTTATATTCAACTAGTGAAACACTCTGGTTGGAAAGAATTTTATAACGAATTTCCTATCAGATAGAATCAAGGGGACACTGACACCAGTTCTACAGGGAGTCAGTTGAACAACTGTTCAATGGGATAGAAAGTTAACTTAGAGACAAAGAGCAAGGAGCAAAAATAATCATAATAATTCAAAGTAAATACTAGCAGTCAAATGCAGACAGACACATGGTAACGTGCAGACAACTTTACTGTGGGTTTATATTGTGACCTCCCTACTGCCCACATAGTGATCCTGAAACAGATTACTTGTACAAAAATGAGATTGCACTGCATGAAGCATGAGCGTGAAAATTGCAGATAAAATGAGCTCATCGTTGTTATCACATTCTAAGCTCGCCCAAAGGTCTCCGTTAATCTGATTGTGAAAGGATTCAGGACTTCAAACTTATATTCTTAAAGTCCAGAGGAGCAGTAGAGTTTTATTCCCATTCAGATTGAAGAGTCAGTCGTTCTACATGCATAAAGAGCATGGAATAAAAGAATTGCCTTCAACATTGTACTTCGAGATAGACAGAAAGACAGAAACACGCAAATGCACACACGCTCCTGGCATATGTATTCTCACATCTTTACCACTGTTTCCTGTCATGCACGAAGGAAGCAAGGCTTTTTATTGTTGTCTTTTGCTCTTTGAAAACATTTCTCAGTCAGCAAAACAGAACTATGGAGCATATAGAGTTTAGTGTACGGTAACCAGGTAGGCAGAGTGATAAGACAAGTAGCATTTGAATAGCTCAATGGAAGAAACAAAGAAGAGATTATACTATTAGATTGATTACATACTTTCTTTTGGGGTTTTGTAGTATGTATTTTGTATTTGTGGCAATTACAATACCTTTTAAATAATTCTTTGCAAGTCTGCGTGAGTGCATTCATCTTCCAGGATAATGTTTTTATGGTATGAAGGTGGAACAGAACTGGGCAAACTTTTGAAGGAGCGAGAGTGAAGTTGATCCTGCAGTATGTCTTCTCTTTCTGCAGTTGTATGGGAACTTCTTTCTTTTGTGAGATGAGTGTTAATAAGTGCTAGCAAACCCAAAACCAAACCCATCTTGATCTTTTCAATGGAGAAGCCTATAGTTGTTGCCCATATTGCCGTATGCACTGAACTTCGAAACTACTGCTTCGAGCCTGACCATCAGCTAAATCTGTGCATTTCCAGTCTCAAGCAGGTCATCTCTAATTAGTCTAGCCTCCATTAGCCACAGCACAAATAACTATATTTACGCACCTCAGAACCAAAAATTAGTTACCCCACACACCACATCTCCTCTCAAAATATCAACCTAGCAGCATTCAGCAAGCAGTCTGAGTCAACAATGGGAACCAAGACTTCTACTTGCATGAAATAGGCAGGTAGGTTAGTGCTCAAGCTATGGGCCAACCTTTTAGAAATGGATGGTGAGACTTTCCTGGTGAGACACAAAATAGTCTGTAAGAAATTGAGTCAGTATGCTAATTAACACCGTGAAATTTCACAGCAATTGCCTCTAGGTTTTTAGAGAAAACAAGGAAGAACAAGGAATCGCTTCAGCTATGGAGTAGTTGTGGAGTTTCAGTCAAGTACTATGACAGTGAATGCTAAGATCTCAGACTACTCCAAAGGATATGAATCATAGATAAACTACAATATAATTGATGCTACCACTGTGACAAATATTGGAACAACAATTCTGCTAGTGTATCAGAAACGCATGTCTGCTAAGATACAGAAAAAATTCCTGCTTTCCCTTAAGAGCCATATATATTGGTTAAATCATTCAAATTAAATTATAACAGAAAGAAGATAACTAATGCACAAAAAGCAAGAACAGTAAAACAATATGAACAAGCCAAATGACACTCAGTTTTCCCCAAAATGGCAATGTATTTTTGTATGAAATGCTGTATATATAATTCTTGGAGTCTTCAATAATAGTCTGTGCACAAGAGCGTTTTGGTAGAGAGACATCATGCCGGAACTAAAACGTTAGAAATGTTTTCAAGACCCTTTAGATGAACTTATCCAAGATGTTGGGCCTAAAAGCCACAAAAAATAGACCCAGACAAATACACACACATTTTTTTTTTGTTTTACCTTGCTGCGTTGGGATCCTGTGACCTTAAGGAAGGGCAAGGACAAGAAGCGAAATAGCAATAAGAAAAAGAAGTCCAAAATGTTTTTCTGCAGGTAAGTGACTGACCAAATACATACACAAAATTGTCTTTTGAACAGTTAATACATTATCTGAACACAAGTTTCATAGCTACAGAAAAAATAATAATGAAAAATAAATGAGTAAAATCTCTCAAAAGATAAAGTTGAATGCTGAACAAGAAACCCATTATAATTTAGGTAAGGAGCACTAATAAAACCCTTACTGATAACGTTTTTCATTCACTTCAATGACTTTCCCTTTATAAACTTTCACACTTATAAACGTAAGTCTTTTAAATATCTAACAAACATGTGTACGCGCTAACCGATAAAAATTTACAGAAATAAATACTCTTTGTTTAGTCAATGATAACGTGACACATTGCACTTCCAAAAATAAAACTAAAAAAAGTGCACTGAAATTTGGATTGAAACTTAGGTATTTGTCATGAAACAGAAAGTTACATATTGGGCAGGTTAGTTGTAATTCAACTGGACTAGAAATTCTGAGGGACTGAAAAGAATTTGGTATTTTTTTCTAATTTCTGTATAAGAAATTTCCAAATAAGGAATATGTATTTAAACAATTCAGTGCTATGTCATACAGCATCTAGAAAACATACAGAGCATCTGATATGTAAAAACAATGGGAGTAACAGTAAGCGTACCCCAAACCACTCCTCAAAAATCAAAGCAGCATGGATAGTTCTATATTGAATAAATCAGTATATTTAGAAATATTTTTAAAAAATAATAAAAGCATGCATTTAATGTTTCTGTGCTGTAGTAAATATACTAAATATAAGTATTAATTGATTTGCAAATATAAGACACCTTTTAATGTCAGAACTATATACCATCCTTAAAATTTTAACAAGCTAATTCCCTCACTGCCCTTAAAATAACAAATTTTTTGCGATTTTCATGTTATTGATGGAAAAAGAGAGATAGATCCCAGAGCAAACATGTAACAAGGACTCACATCTCTTACTCTTGCAACCAACTCATGCATTTGTGTTTCCTTATATAGAGATGATCACTAAAAACTCAAAATTAATCCACAATAAATACAGTTTTCCTATTCTCAACATAAGAAAAAGCATGGCAATGTTGATAAACAGAAGTTCACCTTTTATTAAGAAGTACTAATATATATGTGAACATAAAAATACTGCATAAATTACTAGTACTGAATATGAATGGCTACTGCAGAAAGCTGTACTATTTCAGTATTTTAACCCTGCAAACTAAAGTAGGACCTGATACTTTACAAGATACAGCCTGTTATTATCAGGCTACCATAATATTTCTCTTCAGCAACTAAAATGTTAAAGTCAATCAGATAAACATGTAAGATATGTTAAATTACTATATATAGTCTTATGTGACACAACTGTTTTTGTTTTACTGCTGTGAATCTGATTACTCCTATTTGCCAATTCAGCTTCTGACATGCATTTCACTGTCATAGTAAACTGCAGTAAGCCATGAACCAAGAAACGTAAATGTCAGTTGGAAGCTATGAAAAATGTCTAATATGACAAGAAAAAAAAAGCATAAGTACAATCTTACTTCAAAACTCTTCACTTCTTCTTCACCATCATCATCTTCTTCATCATGGCAGCTCTAATACCACGCAAAAAANAAGTTTACTAATAAGCTCAGGGGAGGCTAAGGCTTAGTTCATTTTACACATAATTTCTCTTGATCTTCATCATTAATATTACTAAAACAGAAAAGATAGTGAAAGTATCTGTAAAAGACTGTAAAAGATAGTGAAAAAATTACCTTTGCCATAATGTCAGCATAAGCCATATAGAGAAAATCTTCATCCAATTTGCTGGGTAATAAAGGGAGGAAAGTGAAAAGGCAGAACATTAGAGCAATTACAGTAGAATTGGAGGTCCAAAATATTTTTAAGCACTTTAAAAATCTTTTAAAGGATTTCTGTACTAATAATCAATCAAAAAAACTTTTTGGAAAATAAGGACTAGATTAACTAGTACAGACTGAAAAGCAAAGCTACCCACAAACACAGTGCCCAGAAATCAAAAAACAGGTTCCATTGAAGATAGCATAGTTAATTTTTCAATTACTCCTAGAAATATACTTATACTAAATAATTAGAATATCACTTTGAATAGGGAACACAGAAGAAAGAGACGTAGCAAGTCCGGAACACAGACAAAAATACAGCATCCAGGACTGTGACAAAGTGTATAGGGACATTTATTTGCCTCTAGAAAACTCATTAAATCTCATTATCAGTCATGTTAAAATCTCTTCACATACTACCACAGGCTAGAGAAGTTTCAGTGCAACTCAAACTCACCATATGTACACATGCACATGTTCTGGCCTAGCCTGTGCAATCTGACTTAAACAGAGACATGGATTTCTTCAAATACAGAAGTAATCTGAAAATCTGCATACACTCTGAAGTCTTTCACACTATCCCTACCATTTTTCAGTTAAGGCTGTTCGACTGAATAGCAGAATAAGTTGATGTAAAGGATCAACTCTTTTAAGGCTTTCATCTTCTTCTGGTGGTTCCTCTCCAGGTTTCTTTAGGGAAAAAATTGAAATAAAGATTTTTTTAAAAAGTACATTATATTATCTATTATGAGAAATGTTTTACTCTGTGCAATTTATTAAACATTAAATACTTGCATACATAATCTTGACCCGGACAACCAGAAGGAAACAAGTTCCAAGCAAAGTAAGAAAAGTGTGAGTCCTGACTGAGTTTAAATCTTACCATGAAGACTTACAAAGACGATACTATATGCAAAGCTTTGGATCTACTCTCTTAATAAAAAGCAACCCTCTCTTCTAAATTCTGAAAATAACTTCAGTCTTCTGCTGTAGTCCAGAATGAGTGGTACCAGAAGCCACCCTTTGCTGTTATGTAGCAAAAACAGTAGTCTGTTCCTCTCTATGTTAACAAGCTTCATCAGCTACAAATTAGAATCCTCTGTTCCAAGTGCTATGCCAGGCATAATGTTCCCTGGGGAACATTATCCAAACTTGAAGCTTTAGCCAGAATGAGCCGTGTCTACCAAGTACAATAATGGAGAATTTTAGAAGATGACAAATCAATAATGTATAATAAATATTATATATTATATATCAATCAATAATTTATATGTACACATGAATAGGTGTTTTTCAAGTCGTTATTTGCTTTCAGGTTTAGGCAGCTCTAGTTAGTTCACTCTAAAAGAAAAATGTACTCCTAGATAACATGATGGCAATCACTGAAGCAATGTTTTGAAAAGAATCTATACAAAATCTCTGACTTTTTGTCTTTTGCCAAAAGCCATTTCAGAATGTGAGTTTTTCATACTAGTTGTTCAAAAATTTGCTTCACCCAGACATATTTTTCTACAAAGCATCCTGTATCTCACAGAAAATTGGTTGCATAAATTATGCGCACTCTTATTCTCATTTTCACCTAGCAGCATACACTGAAATACAGATAAAAAGAATTGCACGCACTGTTAAGACTGCAGAANNNNAAAAAAAAAAGATATAATGCCAGATGTTATCTGTTATTAATAAGAAAGGGTTGGCCACATGACACGTATAAGGAAAATGGAGGTTTTTGCCAAGAAAAAAAGTTGTGTGCTAGTATCAAAAATGTTCCTGTGTGAATGTTCTTTGTGTACTACATTTCATACAGGCCTGTGAAATCCATCTTTTCCACTCAGCTGTACCAAACATGACTGGTTGCAGTTGAGAATTCACTTCTACTTGACATGTACACATGATTGTTTCACAAACTAGTCTACTTCTGCTATTAGAAATGAAGATACTTATGCTTGCCCTGCAAGGTTCACTTCACATTTTTCAATATATGACAATATTTTCAGTATCAATAACAAGATCTGAACAAGGCAAATTATAACTGTAGTTATATCTTACCATTGGGAGGGGAGGGCTTCCCTTGCTCTTTATTTCAATCTCATTTAGGATGCTGATCTTTCTCTTTAATTAAATGACAGCATTCTATACTTAGCAATGTTATTATCCAAATTATCTCTCATATTACCAAAACTGATGAAGCAAAAGGGCAGAAGTTGTGTTAATGTTTCATACAAGTTATTAGTTTCCAGAGATTTAATTCAACTTATATGGAGGATCAAATTCACCAATGACTGAGTTAAGTAGAACTCATTACTAAAGCATAGCATGAACACTAGAGCAAAATTATTTTATGGCATTTCTGGGAAAATAAGCATTCTTAATTTTTAGTGTTTTGAGATATTTGTCCTACAGTTAGTTAAAGGTACAATAAAAACTTTTAAGTGAACTTAACATAAGAGGATAAAAAAAATAAGTTGGGGAAGTTTTAGCTGTAATTTCTAAATGGTGAAGATCTAAAAGAGTTACTTTTAATATAATCTAATTATTAAACACCCATTAAACATATTGCTTCCATAAATTATGTTCAGTAATGCCTACCAACAAACTAATAAAAATGTAACACATAAGCTCAAATGTTTATAAAATCTATTTAATTAAAACAGAAGCATTTTTATTTTTGCTTATGATTTTAATTTCAAATGCTAAAAACCTAGCTTCATTAGAGGCTTGATCAGTTGAATTGGAATTAAGAATAAGCAGAATTAAGCATGTTTACTTTTTTCATTTAATATAAAGAGGTGGAAGAGGTAGTGCCACTTTTGCATAAAAGACTTATGGATAGAAAATTCAGGAAGCAAACCTGCTCCAGCCTAGCCCTGTGCTTAAGTGCATGAAAGCATTCATCTCCTGCATCCCAGGCCTGGATCTGGCAAAGTCAGGAAGGAGAGAGTTTTCATTGCATTTCTTCCTTTAAACTATTTTCACTTAGCAGAAAAGAGAGTCCAAAATTCTCAGTACTGAGAAAGAACGTACTAAGCCATAATACATTGTAGTTTACTGACTACAGAGAGCTAACAGATGGGTAGTCTTGGCTATAGTCTCTGGGCCGTGTTTTGTTTCAGTTTTCTACTCAATATCTGAACAGTTCAGAAATATCAGGCAATCCTTCAAGCACAATCCAAGGCTTATCCTTTCTACCCTTCCAGATGAGCTCTGTCACCACAGCCTGGACAATGATTCCATCTCGGTGGGCCAATAAATCTTTAATTCCTTGCTACACCAGGGTACAGTTTCTCTAAGAGGGTAGAGAACCTTCACCAGCATCACCACATATTTCACCACAACAGTCTGAACATACTCCACAGAGCTGAAGAGTAGAACCTCAATCTCTCACCCTCCAGAAGAGTGCTCTAAAGCACTAAGAATTTAATAGAAAATGAATTAAAAGACAGACAGAATTTTGTTTGCTCTTTTGAATGAAAGGTGTAATAAGTCCTCAAGAGAGGGCTGGAGACACACTTATCTGTATGCCTGTGAATGTGATGTGAATGTCTGTGGTCCTTTATTAAAGGAAGATATAGCAGCCAATCTAGGTTGTATCTGTCTTCTCTAAAACAGTTTTTCACAAGGAGTTCTATATAAACTTAGAAACGATATGGCTTCATAGAGGAAATGTGGAGACAACCCTTTATGTCAAAGTGTAACCAAATGACTGTGCTGTGTTATTTCTTCACACATACATACCGTCACAACACATACACACAGAAAGAGCTACACTGCTCTACATTCCCTATACACACACACACATACTCTAAACTGCTAAAAAGTAAATATTTTGGCAATGAATATGCATTATTTAAAACATTTGAAATGTGCTGGGACACATGAAGATATTAGTTTAAAAGGTTGTACTTCCTATTTTGATCCTTATTTTCAAGATAGTTCACAAGTTGGGCAGCTTGTTTTAAGCACAAACTTTAAACAGTTAAAAGCAAATTAACATTTTCTTTTTTTTTTTTTTCCCCTAATAACAATTTTGTATGTAGTTTTCTTTCCCTGTTGCAGAGAATAGAGAATAAACCCTCCTCACTATAAAAAGTCTGTCTTGGCCTTCCCAGGGAGGGAAACATTTTCTAGTACAAACATTTCCCAGTTTAGTTCTTGCCCAACCCCTATAAAAACTACCTTTCTGAGAGAGAATTATAAAGGACGAGGACACCATCCTTTACTGAAAATCACTCCAGGGACTTATCAAGCTTAAAACATGGGTCTAACACTTGACTGCTGGGAAAAATCCTCACCTCCCTGACCAACAGTACGAGAGGACTCTTCTGCGCCGACAGTTCCAGTGAACACCCTTTTCATGTCTGCTTCTGCAGGACTGATTAATCTTAGACTAGAATCCTTCTAGCTTCCCATTCTAATCTTTTGGTTTAAATGGCTTCAATGTGGGATATAATGTCTTCAATACAAATAATAAATGTTAACTGCAAAGAAAGAAGGGAATAAACTGTTCTCCTTCTCCACAGGGCAGACGCTGAAAGTTAGGGCAATGACAGCAACTGGCATGTAACTTAAGCAAAATGTTTTATAATAAGGTTATTGAAGCCCTGAGGCAGATTGCCTAAGGGGATTTTGTAATTTCCATTTTTTCGTGATTTTTAACACCCGTCAGAGTGACTTGGTTATTAGCTCACACCTTTCGGTAGAGGTAGGTTAGATGATCTCTTATGTATCTCACAGTCTTATAGTTATGATTATACAAGATTAATGTTAATCCATAATACATTCCCACAACCCTTTGCATCCAGACGTACTGCTAAGTCTTCTATCAGTTTGTCTTCAAAATAATGTTCTTCTGTCTCAATCCATGATTTATCATAGCCTTGAAGAAAGAGATTGACAGCTCGGTGCCTAAAAAAGGACATTTAAAACAAAAGCTATAAATTTATAAAGAGAAGATTTGGTCAAACAAATTTCATTTAGCTTGGAGAATTGTCCCTGCATTACAGCTACCGTTTAAAAGGGAAGCTGAATTTCTACAGCAAAACCTGGCCAAAGCATTTATTTTAAAAATTATCTTTACATTCAAATTCTCAATTTGAAACTGTGCCACATTTTAATATCAGTTTTAAAAATATTAATGTAATAATAATGATTTCAGTAACAAATAATGAATAGCACTTCAAAGAAATTTAAACACAAGAAATAAAATCTATTACTTTGCCACATTAGTGAACTTTATTTTGAATATGAAATATTTTCATATCATTTAAATTTCAATTTAAGTTAACAGCAATAGATAACATTGGATTGTGCTCAAATAATTGCATTTTTTGAATGTTCAGGATTAGACTCACACATTTAAAATCATGAACCAACTTTTTCCATGAAATTAAACAGATGGTGAGGCTAGGGGACAGGGAATAAGTCAATGATGATGTTTATAGAGTTTTGTTTTTTGTTGGGTTTTGTTTTTCTTAAGGATTCAATATAAAATGGACTGTGTGACAAACACGTCTCTATGAAGAATTTTCTCACTCATCTTAATTCTTTAAAACAACTCTCAGTTGCATATAATGTAAAGGAAGAAATATAATTGAAATGTATAGGAACATTAGTTATGTGCAGGTGATCTCTTTGTTAGAATTAAGAACAGCTACAGATGGAAATATCTTTGTTCTATTTTCAACTGTCAAGACAGCTTCATTTCAGGCTACTATGACATCTCATGCCCTTGCGCTTCTTAGGACAGACTCTACTTACCCTACTAACTGTGTAATAATAATAATATGCAGTATAACAATAGTAATAATATGCAGTAATAATATGCATGCTTTTGAGGACAAAAGAGAATGATACTATGTTGAACATATCAGATAAAAGTGTTCTGGAAAATATTTTTAGCAACTGCATGAAAACACAGATTTCTTTGGTTTTTTTTGCACGCTCATTCCTTCCAAAATCTCAGGACTCCAAGGCTCACTTGGCTATAGACGCCAGCCTCTCTTGAACAAGAAAGAGGAAAAAGGAACAGCAGGAAAAGGTGTGAAAAAATTACAGTATGTCCATAATTTCCTAGTAGAAAAAGAGCACTCTGCTCTTCCCAAAAGTGCAAAGTAAATAAACAACTTTTCAGACAAATAGTGTCAGTTTATTTCTTGCATATAGAACATGTAGCATCTAATAATAAAGGTAATTCCACAGTTCCATAGCTATACCATGTCTTAGGAAGACATTTATCTCCAAAGATGATATTACAGGGACCCCAATATGTCCGTTTCTGTATTTATCTCCTGTGAAAGGTGTCTGCTTTTCAGAAAAGAAAACATACCAGGAGAAACAGGTGGAATAAAATCAGGAGGAAAGAACCACAAATTTTAAATGATTTTTTTTTTCAGAACGTATATTAGAAGAAAGTGATGAGATCTATTAAAAGAAAGTAACATACCATGTACGTTACCATGTAGTTTCTCAATTATTGATTTGCGTGTTTTTCTTCCTTTAGATCTCACCAAATAGCATTGTATGAACATAAATACATTTATGAATGATAGAACAAATACAGCTCTTACCTTGGCAGATTATACAATGGTGCCATTCTAAAGCAGGCAACCACTGCTCTTTTCCTCTGTTTAGACAGCAGCTTATGCCACACTGCTTTTTTGGACCGCTGAGGATGCTCAACCTGTTATATAAAATACATACGGAAAAACAAACAATGTGGCAATGTCTCCACTGTCTGGGCATAGTAATAATAATAAAAATGTTAGATAACGTAAATCAACTGGAAAGCTAACAGAAGAATAATAGATGGGAGAATGTGCTCCAGACAAAGTTCAAGTGATGAGCTAAATTGTAGAAACCCAATTTAAAAAATAAACATAAAAACAAAATCTCCCTTTCCTTTTACGGTATAGATATTTTCATTTTTTACTTAACCCTACTTCTTAGATCTTCGAGATAGAATATTATCATCCTTGAGGCCATCTGACATTAAATCTTAAATTTTAGTAAAAAGAACTTCACTCTTTCTTTTGTACACAACTCTTTACATGTGTAGAGGTAAATTGTACACCACTGGCTCAAAGCAAATTCTAATAAATATTATTAAGCATTTATTTGTAATATTTACCATGACTAACTACAATGCAAAGGAATTAACTTTAAAAATGAGACATGGCACAGAGTTAGAACTAAATCTCTTCCATGAATCTAAATAGCTACAATGAACATAACTGAACAAAGATATACCAAAACATCTTATTCAGCTACATTTCATAATACTGCAGCTCTGTTTTCAGATATATTCTCTTTCTGCATTCTGGCATTACAGTAGCATGAGATAAAATTGGGTGTGCTCCATTCTCATCTTTTGCTCTTTCATTTTCCTTTGTTCCACCTTCCATCCTAGTTTCCATCAGAAGAAAATGACTGCTGTGGTCCAGAAGACCAACAGCATGCTACAGTACATGTCAGTAGCCTGACTAGGAACTGTGATTCCAGGCTGTGCTACAGATCATTCCTTTCGCATGGTCTATTCACAGTTTTTGTGATTTACTTCACACCTGCTCCATAAAGATTGATTTGATTTAACCAACACAACTCCCGTAAGGCTGGGGATAAGGGATTGTTTGGGAGGAAGCATTGCTGGGGAAGGAGCGTTGTTTGTGGGTTTTTTATTGGTTTGTTTTACAGACAAGGGTGATGGTGGAATAACAGCTTCTCTGTCTCCCAGCACCATCGAAAGAGTCAATGTAAGTTAGCATCCCTAACCTGAAAGACTTAGTGATTCTCACTTGTAATAAAATGAAATATTTTGCCTTAGAATACGTAGTGATGATGACCTTTATGAAGACTCAGTATTCAATCCACACATAGTTATCAAAGAGGACTTTACTAGTTCAGTGAAATACCAAAAATAGTTAAACAAAAAGCATTTCATTAAACAGACTAGAAATACTGCAAAGCATTCAGTAAAATTGGGGAATTACACTTGTTGTAAGATCAAATGGCAACATTCTAAAATATCTTCCTTTCAAAAGATAAAATACAAGTGTAAAATATTTGTTATGAGAAGAAGACAGAAAAGTATTCACTGCAAACATATTTACAAACACAAAACAAAGTCAGTGCTAGTAATTTGGAAATCAGACAAACCCAAATGTGAAAGTTAGATAATTAGTAATGTCTTCACAAACAACTATAAAACTCTCTATACTTTCCCAAAAGAAATAGCCTCGGCCTACACAAGCAGATCTCTGAAAACAATAAAAACAAATAAATTAGTTGTGCATGGAAAGAAAACACAAAGAAATAGCTGAAGTACCGATCCTTGCGAGTGCCACAAGGAAAGTGGCCAGAGTATTTGTAGATGAAGAACAAAGGACTACTCCAGTTTATCATAAAAACAGCCCCAGTGCTTACATATTCATTATTTCTAAACACATAGAATCACCCATTCAGTAAGAGAAACAAAAAGCAAAGCAAAACAAACAAAAAAAAAGCAACTACAGCTGGGCACTTGCCTACAAATAGAAGTAAAGCTGTGGGGCCAAATCTCTAAGCTAAAAGGTGCAAAGTACCCAGAATAAAAGCAGTCAGCATTTACTTTATTAAAACGATTGATCTGAAATGTCCATATTGTATTTTGAGGGGAATCCATGCTGTTCTCTACTACTGCTGGGTTCTATATGCTGCGAGATTAATCCTATGACAGAACTCTTCCTCTAGTAGGCTAACCATGATTGCCATTGCATTTACTACACATTCTATTAGTGTACACATTTCATTTGTTCTACATGCATTCAATAACAGGCAAAAATTTAGTGACTTTCTCTTCTTCATCTTCTATCAAACTGTGCAAGACTGCTGAATTTGAAGCAAGTCTGTATCTAGGCTGGCAAACTATATAAAGAAGAGATGTGTGATGCAACAGCTGGGATATAGGTATTTACATCAACACACTGTGCATTCAGGATACCAAGATCTCTGAAGGTCATTTTTCTTAGTATTCAAGTACCGCAGTGTATATATAAGCACTTTCACATATCCCTCAGATTCCTACTTGACTGAACCAGTGCTCTCTTCAAAGTATGGAAGCTTCCTGATGTGAAAATCTGTGCCAAGCTTCTGAAATCAAAAAATCAAATGAGAGAGCAAGTATTCTTTCAAAAGGAAAAAAAAAAAAATGCAATCAGTTGATAATCTATGGTGTAACTAACCAGCAGTGCTCATCTCTGCCACTAGGAATGCCCTTAAGGTTAATATGCTGTTTCTACAACACAATTAAGAAGAAAAAAGAAAAAAGAAAAAAGAAAAAAAAAAAGAAAAAGAAAGAAAAAAAGAAAAAAGAAAGAAGAAAGAAAAAAGAAAAAAGAAAAAAGAAAAAAGAAAAAAGAAAAAAGAAAAAAGAAAAAAGAAGAAAAAAGAAAGAAAAAGAAAAAAGAAAGCTTTGCAACCACAGAACAAATCTAAAGTGAAAAATACGGTTCAGTAAGCAAAAAAACTTTAGTGAAAACTAAACTTATCAAGTAGTCTTTGATTTGTAGAATGTACCAACATAGATTTTGTAGAATGTACCAACATAGATTTTTTATTAATTTCAAAATTTAGAGAATTATTTTGTCATGTGGACGTTCTTCTTAAATTTTATCTAGTTGCTATAATGTAATAGCTCTCTAAAGCCATTAGTTTAGAAGTTGTCTATCAAATCATATGACTGTCCAACTTTATACAGCTACAATACGCAACTTCTAACCAGATATTTATGTAGGCAGCTTACGTTTCTTGCTAATTCAATAATTCAAGAATATCAATTGAAGAAAAAAAAAATTGAAAAAAGGTATTCTTCAGTAATTAAGTTTTGTGGGTTTTTTTTGTTTTTTTTGTTTTTTTGTTTTTTTTTTACAAACATTCCATGGTCCATGGACAATTTAGTGATCACTTCCTGCTAGATGCAATGCACCAGAAGGAAGCTAAAATATAGGTATCACTAGTCCTTTTCCAAATAAATGATTGTTGGAGCTGCTGCAAAAGCATTATATGATTGATATGACCATGAGATATTAGATTAAAAACCACAAGGGAAAGCACATAAACAGTAGCCACCGAAAGGAAGAAAAAAGAATATAAAATTAAATATGGCAGATGAAAGTACAACTGAGAGGCTGAATGCTTTTGTTTAGAATAAGAAGCAATGGAATTGGGAAAATATGTCTAACCTGTTCCAGATGAAACAGTACATTAGCTATATCAAGAACTCTTTCCACAGTCTTCTCTGGATCTGAGGAATCTTCAGTCCTGTTTGGTAAATCTTTGTAAAGTGCCATCTGCCATCTAATGGCGGGATCCTCAAGCTGCAGGAGAAAGATTTCAAATGTAACCATTGCAAAATGTTCCAAATGTAGGGACAATCAGTTTAATTAGTACAGAAACTACTTCAAAGGACAACAGAAGCACTTTATATTGCTAACCCATACCTTTACAAGGCTAACCCATAGGGTTACTATGTTGTTGGGAAGAACACAAGCAAACAAAACTGTGTGTGACTGACTTGTGCAACATTTGTTGAGAGCTTCCAGAGGACTGAAAGTATTATAATCATACTAAGAGCAAATGATCATGGGCCAACAAATGGCACTGGTACCAGTGATGAATATATTATCTGAGGAAAAGTAATAAATATGAGGTAGACAGACACAACTTTATACACTGACTTTCCAGTTATTAAACCAAATAACAATGAAATTGTTGCTTTGTTATTTGTGATTACTTAGCTTTCAGGCATGGGAATTAGTCATAGAAATAAATCTTATTTACATTTGATTTTTTAGATTTAAGCTTTTTTCAACTATTACACAATCCTAATTTAACCGATTACTACCTAAAAATTAAAAATTAATTTATGAAAAATTAATTCAAGATGTATTTGCTTATTAGCCTACAAATTATAAAGAGCTGTATGAAGCAAAATGTTTTTCTCATTTTTCTCATTATATTTAATTTCTCCCATTTCAGTGATCTGTGATCCTCAGTTTTACCATTATCCATCTCTCTTTTTTTTTTTTTTTTGGTTTGTTTCGTCTCCCCAGTGCTTCTCTTATTCAACACTGATGCAACATATATTGCAAGCACTATTTTTTGTGCCAATTGCACTGAAGACAAATGCAATGCGTAACCCATTTTACTGAGAGCTGTGACCAGTGTGACCAGATGATCAGATCAGTCATTTCTGATTGTGCAATTTAGGTTTAAGTGACACTGGCCTGGATTCCTAGAGCATTTGGGAGCCTAAACCCCATGGATTTGATTAGGGCTTAAACTCAACACTTACTTTTCTAAAACACCTTTGTGGATCCAGATTTCAATTTGTGCTTAAAATGAGACAATAACGCTAATTCACCTCCTCAATACATCTTACAATACACAGTTTACTGAAGTTCCAGGAATGATTATAAACTTACACAGTCGCTCAATAATAGCTTATTACAACCTAGAAAGCCACAATTGGCAGGTTTTTCTTCCACCTTTCGGCTTTTCCATTTCTTAACAACTGTCACATCCACAGTCTTTGTGTGAGTATTTGACTGGATCATCATGAATGCATAGTCCACAAAAGACTTTTTATGCACAGGCAGAGATGTCTTTTGGTCTGAGGACTCCTCACATTCTATCAAGGTACAGCTTTTTTGAATAGGTAGTTTTCTAAGGGTATGAGTAGTTGACATTTCAAGGTTTGAATTAGCATGGCTGGAAGAAGATTTTGGTGACTTGAGCTTCATCCATGTCAAAATGAATGCAAGTTTCGTCATCAATTTCTTGAAATAAAAGGCTCGGTACTGAGTAACAGCATGCAGGCATGCAAGGAAAGGAAAGACAGAAACAGGGTGAAGACAAATGTAGACAAAGGTAGACAAATGCATGAAATAGACACTGCAACATTTATAGCTAAAGATTTAGAAGGATGACTCTTAAACAGTGCAGTTTTCAAAAAAAAATCAAGATAAATCACATTTTAGCTCTAATGTAAATGACAGAACTCGGTGTCTGTGGGAAGCAAAAGTGGTCAACAGAAAACACCATTTAAAGAAAGAATATTGCTGTGGTAATAGCTGTGCTTGGAAGAAAATCAGACTTTTGATAAAGTGATAGTTTTCCCCTGTTTTGAAAGCCACCTTACACAAACATCATCACAACTAAGTTAATATGTAACTAGTAACATTAAAAAATAATTGACCATTTGACCTATATTTCTTTTATGTCTAACTCCATCAGATTAAAAAAAAAAGGGTAGGGTAGGCCTATAGCACATTGGCATTGTTTTTCTTAACAGCAAGTAGGATATTTGACTGTGTCTGATGTGTATTTGCTTCAGTCACATGATACAGTGACCAAATACTAATGGCATCAGAGAATCATGGAGTAACCAACTGTAAGTAACTACTAAAGTTAACATTAGGCATTATAACTTTAAATAATTAAATTTTACTCTTAGGTTTAATTTGAACTCTAGAATATGTCGGTACTAAATGATTCAAGAAAAGATATATTTCAAGCCACTGAGAACAAACTACTCAGAAATAGATAATAAGCCACATAATGATAATAAATACAATAATAAATTGGAGTTTTGAATTCCTAGTAATGCTCTATTCTGTCCCCTATTGAGTGCCTACTTTTCACATACAGATCAAAACCAGAGATTTTCACAGCTAGTGAAGCAATATGCTATAAAATAAAGTGAAGTGAAGCTATAAAATAAAGCTAGCTACAATAGCTATTTATCTTTGTTAGCTAAATACTATGTGGTTCCATTTCAGAATGTCATCATTCACTGGGAAATCATTTTACAATGAAGAAAATCCAGAGTCACTCCTGATAAGTTTACAACTGGAAAAAATCAATGCATACTTCAGATTAGTTAAGATTTTTTACTTCTTAATTATCAAGGCATTACTAATTTCATCAGTTTAAGAAATATAGAAGTAGTTTTATTCTCGTGCTATAAGCAGAGGAGGCTATATGCTGCTGAACAGCAGCAAACTTCTAACTGAAGCAAGGGAAGTTTCTCAAGAGAAAGCACAGGTATAGTTATTAAGAAGTATCATTACTCCAAGGCAACAAAGCACTAACAGACAGAAACCTCTTAATAGCACTATATAGAATGTAACCTTAAATAAACAAAATAGAAACAGAAGAGGAAATACTGAAAATAGGAGGCCAAGTCCTATAAAGCAGCCTGAAATGCCAGGAAGAACTTTACATCAGGATGGCTCACAAAATGGCAGTATATACATACTGAAAATGTCAGAATAGAAATACCTATTTTCATCATGAAATAAACACTGCTCAAGTTCACACATAAAATCACAATACATTTCAGGTTTGTATGTCCATGTTTGTGTGTACACTGCTTAAGTATATACAGATATGTTGCTTATGAAGCATACCATAGATCTTTATAAATGCTCTGTTCTTCCTTGTACATTGCCTGTGTGGATCCTTTTGCTTTTCAGTAATAACAGTATTTATTATATAAAGATAATTATTTCAAGCTTTTTTTTTTTTTTTTTTAGGATTTAACCAAATCTTTCATATTCAGAGGTAAACTTTTCTATGGGCAACCCATTTAATGTAAAGCTATTTGTAATATTTTATGAAAAACATTAAATGTTAGCTTTGCAAAAGGATGCATCTTCTTGTGCGCTCCCAGAAACCCCAAGCTCCACACCATCTTGTATGACATTGCAGCGATATACAGAAAGCAGAAGATGAAGAACTACCTCACATCCAAATCATTTACACAAACAAACAAACATATTGCCATGCACTAGCTTGCAGTGGAATCTGGACTTCTGGATGATTCTTAAATACCCTTTCAGAATAACAAAAAAAAATAAGCCAGGTATGCAACTCACTTTTTCTCCTTTTTTTTTCTTTTTTTTTTTTTCCTGTCACCATTTAATGACTATGGCAAATACTAGTTTTACCCTTGAGGTGAATAAAACTCTTTTGAGGGTAAGTAGAGGGAGGAGGTAAAAGACAATTCTAAGTAAAGCACTATCCATGGGTCAGACTATCTTCCTTCAATACATCATTTTACTCCAATTCCATATTCTGGCTTCTTTGCCATTATTTGAAGCATTAAAAAAAAACAGTTCGACTACACTGGGCCAGTTCAGGACTTCTCCCCTAAGTCTATTCATCTGGCACTAATTGGAATTCAGTTAAAAAAAAATCTACATTTCTTCCAAAACGCTTTCTTTTCTGTGGGCTGAAAAACAGGGACAAAATATAGCCATGCGGTGATTTTCCACTTCAGAGTATGCAAAAGTGTCAGGTTCCTTTTCCTTTACACTTCAAACTGATATAAGTTTAAGCATTGTGCAGATTCTACCTCAAATAATTAGAAGGTAGAGTTTAAACAGCGATAGATCTTGCTTACTGCCCAGTTTCATATTAATGGTACTAATAGGCAGGGGTTCAAAGGGCCACAGGCTATTTTATACAATGCATACATAAACACATTAAAAAACTAACATTTAAACATTGAAATGAAAAAGTTACTTGACAGAAGAAAAAAAGGGATTACGAGTTATCTTAAATAACTGAGGAAGGTTGTCATTACATGGCACTAACAAATGAATCCATCGGAAGAAAGATCGTGTTTAAAAACTGCATATAAATTACCTTGCCCTGGAGATGAAGATTACTGCGAATGATATCTCGTACTTCATCCTCAGTATCTTTCTGTCAACAAATTACAAATTATGTAAATTAGGCATAGAAGGTAATTAAGAAAACATACTGTTAATATAAATGCCAAGCTTGGGTTTGGTCCAGATGATGAATAAAACTGACAATGAGTAAAAGTGAAGAAAATTTCTATGGAAATATGCCTTTTTGTATGAGGTCAAAGCTCGCCATATCCAAATTCACAGGAATAAGTTCTGGATGCCATCATTCATATTTGTCCACATTAACTCAACACACTAAATACAAGTTTGAATTAAAATTATTACTTTATGTATATGTATATATATACACATACACACACATAATTTGACCAAATGAAACCGATTTCATCAACAGAACTTTTTCTTGTCTTTACAATACAACAGAGAGCACAGCCTTCTCTGATTTGATAACTGTTTCTTTCGGAGATCTTTTATCATTTAAAAACATTCAGTTCAGATGAAAGGTCATATAACCTGCTAGTTTGTACAAAGTGTCATAGCTTGAGAAGGAAGTATATTCTAAATTACAATCACATTGTTGCACTGTGAGTTTATTCCTAGGAGAATAATTTTAAAACAGTGAAAAGTCTATCCCTACAGAAATTCTTGTACTCACGTGGGACTGATCATAAAGAATTATTTATGCTATTTGACTGAGAACTTAGGAAACATCTAGTTCTTATATGTATTTCCAAATGTAAGCTTCATAAAATATAACAAACACAATTTAGCATTAAAAATTTAGAGAGAGAAATAACTGTTTTTATTTAAGAATGTCATCTCTATCCATTTACTGATCACTTAGAAAATAAATATGCCCAAATCGAAACGTTTTTTGAGAGCAATATGTAGATTACTATCTACCATTGTGCCTTTATACAACAGAACTATAGTCTCAATTATGAATAAGATTTCTAACTATATATTCCCACACAGCAATATTAAAGTAAGAAAGATTATATATCAAATAGAATTAATGTGAATGTTCCACTTCTAATTCTAGCTTTAAGTTTTCACTTTCTAGGCTGAAGACACTGGAAAATAGCAAGGGCAGACATTCCGTCTGGGAAGTTGAAAGGCAGAAGAGTAAAGTCCAGCAACACTTCTGGAATACTAGAGTATTTTCTGTATAGCTCAAGTTCAGCACTTCCTGATCAAAGTGATCGTGTAGGAAATTAGGAGATTGCACAATATTGCTGTCACGCTGTAAGAACGAAAGTGGGGGAAAAAAATTGAAGAATTTCATTACTAAAATATTTCTTCCTTCTAGAAGTGCAACAATAGCACCTACCATGCTGAATCGGTTTTTGGCCAGTGCAATTAGCTCTTGGTCTCCAGGGGCACAAATATTCAGGCCAATGGGAAGTAATCTCTTCAGTGCTGCCACAATGAGAGACGTCTGCATAGAGTACCGGTCACCTTTTCGCTTCATTTTCTTCCTCTCCTGGTCAGAAACTGCTGCCTGCAGCATAAAGCAAAGATGGAAAATAAGATAAGATAAGATAAGATAATCCAATGTTAAATAGTTACTTGTACTAACAACTTTATAATTGTTTCTGGCTTGACAATTTCCTTATTGCCTATACAGCTGCATCACTATCACATGGAGCTGCCATTATGTCATGACCAGTATTTTACACCAGTATCTTGAAAGTCCACTGTGTTTCTCAAATGACTACATTTTGCTTCTCAACACAGTGTTTTATCTTTCCATAAATGGTCAATAAATACCATTTAAAAAAAAAAAAATGCTTCTCTGGAGTTCTCCCATCTCCTTCCCCCTTGCAAAGAGAAAAATATAAAAATATTTACACTACCTTGGACATCTTAGATTTGGTGTCACTGATAAGGAAAGACATGTTGTTGATTTCATTTTGTACCACAAAGTTCTGCTCTTCCCTTTTGAAATTCTGAAACATATAGAACACTTACAATATATGAGGAATGTATCCAAACAAATCTTATAATAAAGATATAGAAAAAATGGAAATTTATAAAATCCACAAAAATAAGACAAGGACAGAAAGATATAATGGGTGATCAATAACAGACTTGAATTACAGCTTTATTTACATTACATGGCTCAGGGTTTTGTTTTGTTTTGTTGTTGTTGTTGTTTTTTCTACACTCGAGTTTCACAATGTTTCTCTGGGTATGAAACAGCCATGATAAAAATCTCCTCTAATTCACTATAAAAATACTGTCTGGATTTTCCTTTACAAACAAACCATCCATTCCATTTTCTAATATCATAAACCCCACTATTATTTAGATACATAAGTAAGTTTAAATAAAAGACTAAACTTATGAATACACAAGTAATTTGATGATCTAGTATGTATTTACTGTACAGTGAGTTTTCTGCACACAGCAATGTTTATGGTAAATCTTACAGTCAAATTCAGGCACAACTACGCAAATAACAAGACATCTTGTTTCCAAAACTTGAGAAAACAGAAGTAATGGCAGAAAAGCAATTTAGTATAGACAACAGTCTATAACAAGATCCAATACTTGAAATTGTTTAGCTTCTCTCAATTTTGAGTTTTTCCTTCTTTTTGCTCCAGTATTTGCATAAATCATACTTTGTTTTCATTTATGCATAATCAGTGATGGTGCCTGATTAGGTCTTACTCAGACCCCTTGGTTCTTGCATATGAACCACAGAAATCAGACCTGAGATCCAACAACGTGAGAACTTCCACATTTGGTAGAAGTGGAATTAAGAAGAAATTCTTAACTGGTAAAATTTATCAAAAATGAAACAGTATCATCTAGGAAAAAATATTTTATTTGGAGAATTATTTTTAAGATGTATTTTCTACTTCCTTGCTCTTAGAACGCCAACTTCGCTTACTGGCTTCTGTTCATACAAGCCAGCTACAGACCTAGGCTTAACAATTGAATATATAAAATTTATTTTAACATAACTTTAACATTTATTAAAGAAATACAAATCCACACTGCAACACAAATTAAGTCACTGTAAGTAGAGCTGTGCCTTTCCTTCAGAAAACTCTTGTTCCATTAGTACTGTTGAGGATCTCTTCAAAATAATTTTTATTATAATTTTACCTAAAGGCTCAAGCAGGCAGACTATTCAATTTAGGAAAAAGTCCTTTTCTTTAATGAGACAACTACCATAGTGTTACTATGCTACAAAACACCCAACTCCCACAACTAGGCAGGCATTTAAGAAGTGTCAAAACATGAAAGTCTTTAATGCTTTCCCATCTGCAGTTTCACCTCTGTCATTAAATGTGTTTTCCCAAAAACAATTGCTAAACAATTGTCCTGCTTACTAAGAAAACTACCTCAAAATACATTTACCAAGGAATTACTTACATGAGACTTTGACCAGTAAATGAAGACTTCAGCCACCATGCGGAACAATTCTTCAGCTTCACTGTTGGGCTCTTTAAGCCATTTTGCTCTAAAATTCAGTAAAAGGGCAGAAATGCTGATGATCCCCACTGGCTTTAGAATTGAAAGCAGTTTTCAACATTTTAGATGGATGAAAGCCAACAAAACCAAGAACGCCTGTTTTTAATCCTTTCTAGTAGCAGTTGCTTTTTGATGTCCCATTCAAAACCCTTAAAATCCTTTTACATTAATATTATTTGTAATCTAACACATTTGCATTGAGCCTTTACTTTTATTTTTTTTCCTCTTCTGAAAAAGGCTCCAGTTCCTCCTAAGTTGTAAAGCATCAGCTTGATCAACTTTAAGATTGTCAGACTGAGTAAAAGCTAATTCAGTGCTAGGCATATCAAGGGATAAGAGATGGTATCAATAAACAGGAAGATTTTAAGAGATTTATTAACTTGTTCCTTTCCACATACCTGTTATAGTCCACAAATCTAATCAACAAAGGGTAGAAGGCATAGAGGTCCCGTGCCAAAGTGGTGAACTCATCTAGGATGAGCAGTTCAGCCTCCGACATGTCACCTCTGCCTTCTGCTCTTAGATGTTCTTCATCCGATACAACCACTGCTGCTTTTTTCTTTAGCTTATCCATCAGTGGCAGGAAGTGTGTCTTTAAGAGCTGTGGCTTCGCTTTGCTTATGATGGGCTGGGAAAACACTATTTAAGGCAATCAATATTATAATGTACACATGGCCACAAAATATGAACAAAAATTTTTACCTTTCCCCTCCTTCTTGTGTCTTATTTCTAGACTACAGAGTAAAATCCTGCCCCCATTGAAATCAGCAGAAGTTTGCCAAGAATTAAACGTGGTCAGGATTTCATGTAGTCAATTCACTTTGTAACTATACGGGCAGAAATCAAAACTTAACAGACTAAGCTTGAAAGATCAAAAACCTTGAGGTGCCTCTTTACAAACATTTTGGCAACATATCAGTATCTGCCTGCATAATTTTACTGAGCACTGTGGAAGTTGTTTAATGGTATGTATGGGTGGATATATATATATATAGCTAACTAGTGCTCACACAAGTTTTGTGAGACACTGTTTCCTCTTTTGCATGCTGTTTATCAGCTCGACCAAAGTAGGGCTGGAAAGCGTGCTCTAGATATTTGCAAACCTACACAAACAGCATGTCTGTATTTCTTATGCACATTAAGTCAATGGAAGGCTTGTGTAGACAGAAATGAAACTGATTCAACCATCCACCAACCAGTCATTTGAAATTTGTTAGCATAAACATTTTGCAAATCTACTCATAAAAATGACTATGTAAATTAGCACTTCATCTGGGCTATTAGTACAAAACCGTTTGTAACACATCCATTAGATAACAAAGAATTTTAGGTAATTAAAATTTATCGTTAGAATGTGTTACATTACTAGCCCTCGACAGACTAGGAATCCAGACTGCCACTGTAAATAAAATAACTACTACAATAAGCAATGAAAAGTCATAATAAAGCCTAATTGAAAAACTGAAATCACAACACTGAAGTATTGTGACTTCTCCTTACAGATTGTAACACTGATAAATAAACTGTTTTAAAATAAATTTTAAGGTGTTATCACAATGAAGTAATGTCCTGTTTAATAAAACAACATGTATTTCCACATTTCATTGTAATAAAAATGTTGGATACACAGTTTCAAAACAGCATTTTAAGGATCCAGCTCTCATACAGAACAGCAAGGAACTTCTTAATGCCTGCAAAGGGGAACCTGGTATGTAATGAAAATGGGCTAAACTACTATAATCCTTTCATTCCATATACTGCAAAATATGTATGTGCATATTCTGCAGAAAAAGAAATAGTCTAATGTACTTCTTAAATGATTTATTAAGAGATTAAAACACACTGCTTACACTACTCTTCCTTTATTCTTAGCAGTTCTAGTTCATCAAGATTTGTATTCTTTACAAACAAAAATACGAATGTTGTTCTACTCCAGCTTTAACAGGGTAAATGCAGTGTAATTCAGAGTGTATAAATAGAATATACATTCTGAATATGTATGTTTATTTATCTATTTGTTTTTACATCTTACCTGCTAACCTCTTCATCCAGGCTCCTTCATCAATACCAAGGTTGTTATAGATGATTTTCAATATGTTACCCAAAAGAGTGTTCATGTGCTCTGATGTCAAGGCTGTACAACACATTTCAGCCTTTTCAGGGTTGTTTTCCGGCCCATGTTCCCACCAGTGTGACATGTAACTACATAGCATAGGCAGTATCACTTCCATTATATGTGGCATTTGTGTGTAACGAATACCAGACTCTGCCAGTTCCACGATTTCTTCCATTAGCTTCACCAAGGAGGGAATATTTGGGCAAACCTCTTCTACACTAGTAGGCAAATTGAGAACTATTAAAAAAAAAAATCCAAAAATCATTAAATTAAGTCATACATGGAAAATAATTATCTCCAATTGCTATTCCGTACCCCCCTTATTTTTCTATTTACATTTATGCCCTTCTAATCAAAACAAACAACAACAACAACAAAAAAAACAAACAAACAGCTGCTTTCATACCAGTTAGTATTAAACTGGTTACATATAAGCTTCAATAAGAACTTTCTATAATAAAAATAATTCCTTTATAGAAGCTTCAACAATTAAATTAAAGATTAAATTTCAGAATTTCTTCCAATGTGATCTTTGCACTTGAGGAAACATTAATACAAAGAAACATCTCTCAACAACACATGAGATGAGACCTGGTACGCTAATAGAAAAAAGAATAATAATTCCCTGATATACTGAACAGGGCGGATTTGGGGAAACTGACTTCTGGAGGTGAATTTCTGATTGTAAAGGTATGCTTTTCAAGTTCCTTGAATTATCAATTCTTTCATCTGAAAAGGCATTGCAATTGCCTTTATTTTTGCAGGCAATTTCTTTCACCTACAGTTAAATAACTTTAAGTACAACCATTAGCTCGTGAATGTCTAACATCTTGATGTAAACATGCAGTGAGGTAGATAGATCTATATATTGAAAATTTAGCTTACAGTTTGTAAATACAACTGTACCAACATAGTCTAAGGCTAGACGGTCTTTTTCCAAAAACATTCTCTTCTCTTAGCTAGACCTAAATCAATTTTACACACCCATCTTAGTGTCCTTAAAGCTTAATGCAATTTTGGAAAATAAATTCAAATGTCTGTTAAAATCAATGAAAACATAGCTCATCATCTTTGTAGATATATTAGAAGAGCTAGAATATATTAGTAAGTAAGCATGGGTGTTGATACTTGCAAGATAAGATATTATAGGTCTTTGAAGAATGTCCTATATGCTCCCTTTTTCTAAAATACAGATGAAGCTGCAAAAGTTACACCATTATAAGCTGGCATTTTATACACTGTCATTATACAAATCCGTGTTACAACTGATGCTCAGCAAATATGCAGAGTTTGTACAGTTCTATTGCAACTTCTCTTCTATTTACCATTGGAAGAAGTAGTACATATGCCCTTACCTTAAGAAACTTAATTAAGAGTTTCAAAACTGGAAGATAAAGGTATATGCAAAATAAACATATTTAACGTTACTAGAAAGTATCTGTACTGTCTTGTATTTCCAACAAAGAATAAGCAATTTACGTACTACTCTGCAGTATGTTTACTTCATACTTTTTACATATATTAATACAGGCAAAGGTGTTTTGCTTCAATTGCAAGTATGTGTGTTTTAGGGACCCAATATTGCATATGAAAACTGAAGAACTAAATTTACTGATTAGAATACATCATTTTATCATCAAATATATAATATCTGAGCTACTAACAACACATGAAGTCCTTTCAATAAATCGGTATTTTGAGAACAGCATCTCAAAACGAAAACATCAGTATCTATAAAAAATGTAAAATAATCAGTTTTACCAGACTTTGCCTATTCATTTAGGAAAGAAATACAATTAAGAGATTAAAAGAAAATTCTTGCACTATAAACTGCATGCAAAAATACATTTACTAAGGCAAGCAACATTAATAGAGATATCTGTGTTTTCATAAGCATCACGTGAGGTTCTGGAAATACCTGCTCTCTCTCTTGCATTCTTGGTATTGTAAATTGAGTAGATATTATGTTTGTTCAAATGAGTTTCCAAAAAAGCCACTGGAAAGGCACCTGAGAAAGCAGCCAAGCATTCTCCTAGTGCTGATCGTTGCCTGTGAATTAATAAACATCATTAAATATACACATCTTTGATGAATTAATACACTCTGGGGTAGTTGTAAATCATCCTTTATTTTATTCTAAGGTGTGCTCATCTCAAAGAGATAAGCCAGTAAGTTATTAGGATCATCAACACAAGAAAAGGTAGTAGAAAATAAAGTACAGCAAACTCTGCTAATATATGAATGAAATGTTATGACATAAAATGTCAAAGATGGCCTACTTACTTGGAAGCAAAGGAGGAACGCGCAGGGAAAACACAAAGTTGTCATAATAATGGCTTCTGTTCTATTACTTTCCTCTCAGCTTTACTGACTTTATAGTCTCTACTTCTAAGAAAAAGCTACTGAATAGACTGATGTATCAAGAGACCAAACACAACTATCATTGTATTTGAGTAATAACATTTCCTTTTTCTGAGACATAATAAGGTCTGCCAAGAAAGTCAAGTTCTTCACAGAGTGCTAAATTGCTAATACTGATTAATAACTCAAAGTTTTGTACAAAATATTGCTCTCAACTCTTCAAATATAAGACAAGATTTATTTGATGACCAAAATTCCTTAAATGCATCAAAATTGTAAAAAGACCATCTCTACAAAGAAGCAAGTGATCACCTGTCACTTCACCTGGATCCTTCAGGGGATATTTAAAACTGTTCGTTTGGATTTCCAATCCAGTTGACAAGAGCAGATTTTAGAAATGTGACAAAAGCTTAGCTAATCAAGCTGAGCCATGCAGATGACAGGAGCATCTGTCCAGGAGCACACTGAACTTCCAAGTTAAAAAAGGCCTCCAAACTCATACATCACAAGATTCACCTTTGGTCATCTGCTCATCCCATTTTAGGAACTTATTTTCTTTCTTGATCCAGTTCATTAGACTTGATTTTATTAAACCTAACTTCTTTCCCATATTATTTTTCCCACTTGCTCCTTCTTTCATTTTTTTCTCTTTTCATTAGGTCTTCATAATCCAAGCATACATCCATCACATACACCTACAAAGAGCATGCTATGTTGCTTTCCACTTGCAATGTTTGTAGACAACCATACACAATAATTATTGATTATACTGGCATAGTTCTTAACTACAACCCCCCACCATTTATTTCTCAAATACCAAACCCAATGATTTTTACATCTCCTGTGAAATTAATGAGACCTGGTTTGCCACAGATGTGTCTTTTGTTACTTACATGCATTAGTCCCCACCTTTCTTCAGAATGATTATGATGATACTACCACCATGTAAGTAACAGGATGTCACGTGGCTGGTCTGGAGTTATGCATAATATTTGCTAGCCAGTGTACAGATGTACTAACCCGCTAATTGACTGTGGCCAAAATCTGAAATGTATGAGTTCTGTTTAGCCTTCCCTCAGAACAGCACCAGATGCTAAAGGGCAACTAATTTACATGAAATTTTTAAGAACTGAAACATCTAGGCACCTGTATTCTTTGGCCAAATACGGTTTACACAGAAAAAATATAACTTGGAGGGAGGTTACCAGATACACAGATGCCAAAAAAAAACAATTAGAAAGCCTCATTTCCCTGTGTAAATGAGATAGAAATAAGTATTATATGAGAGAGAAATTAAATTTAGAATAATGATAAAGAAATATACATCAGAATTAAATAATATTTGACAAATATTTGACAATATTGGCAAATCTGACAAATTTGGTGGCCTACTATGACAGGGTTACAGCATTGGTGGATAAGGGAAGAGTAACTGATGTTATCCACCTGGATTTGTGCAAAGTGTTTGACACTGCCCTGCACAACACTCTTGTCTCCAAACTGCAGAGACGTGGATTTGACAGATGGACCACTCGGTGGGTTAGGAATCGACTGGATGGTTGCACTCAAAGAGTTGCAGTCAACAGCTCAATGTCCAGGTGGAAACCAGTGACAAGCGGCGTTCCTCAGGGGTCAGTACTGGGACCAATGTCATTTCATATTTTTGTCAGCAACATGGACAGTGAGATTGAGTGCACCCTCAGCAAGTTTGCCAGTGACACCAAGCTGTGTGTTGCGGTCAACATGCTGGAGGGAAGGGATGCCATCCAGAAGGACCTGGACAGGTGTGAGAGGTGGGCCTGTGCAAACCTCATGAAGTTCAACAAGGCCTGGGCTGGGGCAATCACAAGCACAAATACAGGCTGGGTAGAGAATGGATTCAGAGCAGCTCTGAGGAGAAGGACTTGGGGGTTTTGGTTGATGAGAAGCTCAACATGAGCTGGCAATGTGTGCTTGCAGCCCAGAAAGCCAACCATATCCTGGGCTGCATCAAAAGAAGTGTGACCAGCAGGTTAAGGGAGGTGATTCTCCCCCTCTATTTCACTCTTGCGAGACCCTGCCCGGTGCACTGTGTTCAGCTCTGGGGCCCCCAACACAAGAAGGACATGGACCTGTTAGAGCAAGACCAGAGGAGGGCCAAGAGCATGATCGGGGGCTGGAACATCTCTCGTGTGTGGACAGGCTGGGGAAGTTGGGGTTGTTCAGCCTGGAGAAGAGAAGGCTCCAGGGANCTCTATTTCACTCTTGCGAGACCCTGCCCGGTGCACTGTGTTCAGCTCTGGGGCCCCCAACACAAGAAGGACATGGACCTGTTAGAGCAAGACCAGAGGAGGGCCAAGAGCATGATCGGGGGCTGGAACATCTCTCGTGTGTGGACAGGCTGGGGAAGTTGGGGTTGTTCAGCCTGGAGAAGAGAAGGCTCCAGGGAGAACTCATTGCAGCCTTCCAGTACCTAAAGGGGACCTACAAGAAAGCTGGAAAGGGACTTTTTAGAAGGGCATGTAGTGATAAGACAAGGGGTAATGGTTTTAAACTAAAAGAGGGTAGATTTAGACTGGATATTAGGAAGAAATTCTTCACTCAGAGGGTGGTGAGGCACTGGAACAGGTTGCCTAGAGAATTTGTGGATGCCCCATCCTTGGAAGTGTACCAGGCCAGGTTGGACGGGGCTTTGAGCAACCTGATCTAGTGGAAAGTGTCCCTGCCTATGGCAGGGCAGCTGGAACTAGATGATCTTTATGGTCCCTTCCAACCCAAGACATTCCATGATTCTATGAATATATAAGAAATAATTATAACAGTAGCTGAACTGAATGACATATTTTTCCAGTTCCCCAGCTGGACCTTAAATAAAGTGATATTTATTGTAAAGTCAGACTATTTTAGCTGTAATTTTTGTTGAATTAAGAAATATATTTCAACAAGTGTATAATGTAACATTTTAAGTATAATACAATAAATGCCGCTGGATTCTGCTTAACAACTGAGCACCTTTTTTCTGTCAAGATATGTTTCCAACAACCTATATTCCTTTCTGGACTGTATAGTCATTAACCTGAGTATAACTACAAATAATAAATATAGAGGAACATTTTTTCTTCTTACCGCTCTACATAAATACTCTTGCTGGTTCCCAGAGCATACAAACTGGCCAATATTCTGTAACAGGAGACCTGAACATCTTCCACTAAAGAGAAGAAAATGATAGGTGTGAAGAGAATAACCTCATTGCAATTCTTTCGACAATAACTGCATAAGTGACATTAAGCTATCAAAGAAAATCCACAGCAATCGCTCTCTAATACAAAAATAATCTGACCATTCAGTGCCATAGTTTTTACTCAAAACTTCTATTTAATTCAATACCAGGTTATCAGTTCAGACAGTAATCATATTTTATTGTATTTAACCTGTGTGCTCACTTTCTGAAATTAATTGCATACCAACTCTTTAAGTTTACTGTCCAATTGCATAACCTGAGAATTTATTAATTTAATAGCCATGGAAATTGTGTCAATGCAACACAGCCTGGCTCTTTACTACAATGTGGTTTTAGTTCTGTTCATCTCTGAGTTTAGTATTTTTATGTAATAATAGTAACCTCAGGTACACTGACCCACCTTTGTACATGATCACACCATGGAGTTCTCTGTAAATGTAGTGATATTCTTAGGTACAAGCACCAGGTCAAGATACTTGTCATCAGAGTAGTACGAATAAGATAATCTTACAAGTAGGTGTAATTCAAAAACTAGTAACTTTCTCAGTTTATGAATTCTAAAATTGGGAGTTTGACAACAACTTGAGGTATGTAGAATAGTTGATTAAGAATATCGCATAAGTAAGAATGAAAGGCAATTCAGTTCCAGAACATGGAATATCAGAGAGTGAAAAATCACTGAAAGTGATTTATGATGAAATAGTGATGCATATTAACCCCACAGATGACTTTTTCTGTATACATTAAATACTCCTGAATTTTACAGAAATAATTTAATGAGAAAAGTGGATGTTTACATCTCAACACATTCAAGTCCGTCAATACAACTCCAGATTTTTGAAAACTGTTCTCTTAAGGCTATTTTAAATAGTATTTTCAGATTCTAAGAAGAAAAAAATATAATATGATATTCTTTTCTTCCAGGTTCTTCTCTCAGATATTTCCATAACTGAGTTAGCTATACAGAAGCAGAACAGCTTCCTTTAGTGCAGACTAGCCATCAGAATTCCTGTAGAGTTCTTAAAACATAAAATTAAAATTTTGTGTTGCATACTACAGAATTTTGTCCTGCAGAGATTGGGTTTGGGAAAATAAATGACACTGAATCTGCTACAATCAGAATCTCTACAGAAATGAAGTCTCACATACATTCCTTTCTTCATTGCCTGAATTGTTCAGGAACTCCTTCCACTTTTCCTTAGGATCTAAGATGCACCCACCCACATTCCCTGCTAACTGAAACTGAGCCAAGGGGCATGTATCATGGTATACCATCACTCTAGTGGTATACTCTCAGTTATAGACAGAACAAAGACAAATTAACTTAAAGTAACTTTACACACAGGAACAAAATCACAGTGAATCTGGTACAGTCAAAACTGAAACTGAGCCTTCTGCCTAATTAGAGCCACATCTGCTTTAATATTTACAGAAAATTCACTAAAACCTGCAGACTGACTAGAGAGATTATTAATGCTTACTACGTGACATTATGGATATTAGTGGCATGGCATTTCTAAATAATACATACATATCAAATCTTCCCCAAACTGGTGCTGTCCAATATGCTCAAATAATGAAGACAGTACTGGCAGGAGAGCCACTGTGGTATAATTAATGATTTGTGTAACACCCTTGGGCTGGTTTCTGCTGTGTGTAAACTGGCCTTGCTTCAGATTTTCCATCGTTTTCTCCAGATCCTCGGCAGCATTGTCCAAAAATGCTCTCAGTGCCATCTTAACAGACTCCAGACCAGTTTTCATCACAGTCCTGTATATACCATGCAAAGAGAATGAAAGAGAATATTATATTAGACAAGCTTGGAATAAAGTCTAGTTTTGGTTTATATGAAATAAGTAACAAAGATCTGAAGAAAAATCTTTCATCTTCTGAGATTATAAAATCTTCTCATAGTAGAACAACCTACTGAAGAAAAACTGTTTCATAAGAACACGGATTTTTTATTTGGTTTCTCACTGAAAAAATACAGATCATATTAAAAACAGGGATTAATTTGCTTTCAGAGGAAAAAAAAAAGAGGAAGATGAGCAGTCTGCAATTCATCACTCTTGGAAGAGAAGAGCCATTTCAAGCTGGGTTTTGGTTGGATGGATTTTTTTTTCTCTATTTTTTTTTTTTTTTTTAAAGAGTAAGTATATAGAGTCTCAACAACAACGTTTTCAAACTTTCATGCAACCTCTGCAAATCCTTTAATCCCCATCTGGTGATATTTTTATATCACCAAGGTTACCAAGAGCTAAATTGGTGACCTCCATCTGCATCTTGATGCCATCTGTATGACTGCATAGAGAACGGACAAGAGAAAAAAAAAAAAAAGGGGGGCCTGAAGGGTTACCATGCCACAGCTGAGCCATATTAATTAACGATGATTGTGACTCTATGCCATAGCAAATGGAAAGTAAAGCTTTTTAATTTAAGCCACTACAAAGATAATGAGAAAAAGAGCTGCATGTAATCCATTCACTTAAATCTTTGAGAGTAAATGCAAAATGAAAAAAAGCTATCTTAAATTGCCATGGAGATAGTTTTGTTTCACATCTGCAAAGATCTATAGGTCAACTATCAGCACAGGTAGTTGACCATACAGTTGATGAAAAGTAATATGTTACTGTCCAGTATTTAAAGATTGTCTCTCCCTTCTGTAGACCTTGCAATGGCTCAAGCAGCCAATTTAACTTAGAAGTAGCACTGATTTCAACAAAAGTTTTTTTTCCCCTCAAATTAGAACCTGAATTAACTTTTCAATGAAGACACTCTGAGACAGATTCACTGCCCTGTGTGCTTAACTCCTGATTTTTTTTGATTAAACAGCATAAACAAAGAACAAAATATTTCTAATGTTATTGTAGTTTTGAGACAGTCGTGATTAAAAGCAGATGAAAGAACAGCCAGCAGTTCTTTGACACCACTGATCTGAACTGAACCTTAAAATGTAAGCTACAAATATTGTTCCGCCAACCCCCCCGATAACCAAAAGAAGTAATTAACCTATTTTGCAGTGGGAACTCTTTTCAGTAATATAACTTCTTTCTTGAGTTTTGAAATGCTGTAGCCTTATACAGGTATTCCAAATCTAACTGGATACTGTTGTCTTATAAGTAATTTTCTTTGTATTTTAGAAAATATATTCAGTATTACCTCGCATCCAAGGTCTGGCCCAGTATGTGAAGACAGTTGACTATTGATGTTGCATCATTTCCTAAACAGGAAGGAAAATTACCCACCAATTAAGCTGAGCATACTTCAGAGCATACCTACACTCTGCTAACCACGTCTCTGGTTTTAAATGACGTAGCAGAAGAGTAATTCAACTTCTGTGTAATTTTGACAGTCAAGTTAAAAAACATGCATGTCTTAGCCTTGTTTGCACAAATGCAGTGACTAGAGGCAGTAAAGCCTCTAAAATAGCTGAGGCAGTCAAGAAGGAAGCACGTAAATGTGAGGTTAATTAGAGCTACAGTGTATTGTCTTCTTTTCATTTTCATTTTTATAAACTTTGCTTTACTTGATTCGAGTTTATCCAAACATTTATTTCCCCACTCTCAGCAAAATAAAAGCTGTTTAACTTTCACAAGCTGCTCTTGCATCTCTGACAAGAAGAAAAGACAAAATGTCATCAAAAAGGTTAGCTCCCTGGTGTTACCAATAGGCTACAACTATTTATAGCAGGACCAGGTGTGGCCCCCATGAGTAATAGTCTCTGACATAATATGCATCTCCCATTGCAATGATTTTTTTCACACTTATGTATGTAAAAAGAGAACTTACACACATGACTTGTATATATATGCACAGCCTAGGATGTTTCCATGTATAAGTCACCTCTAAGTTCACTTTTTAAATCCAGGACATATTTAGGCTACACAAATTTGACCCACAGCTTATTTAATTGATTTAAACAAACAAACAAACAAAAAACATAAATTGCTGCAAAAATGAAAATAACTTTTCTTACTTCTCTATATTTCTAAAGTTTCTCAATTAAAAATAAATAATTAAATAAAGCAGACTGAATACTTAAGACAGATTTCTGAAAATACCGTCATCTGCATACAGGGTACTATACCTTATCACAGGTGGTTATTTCATTTGAAAATATCAGCAAACATAAAACTTAAAGTAGTAACTGTTTCATTGAAATAGAGATTTTAAAAGATAAATTGCAAGGACGGAGTGGGAGGTTTATTGCAGCACTGTGAATGCTATTCTATGTTACCAAAATTAGGGGGTATTGTTGCAGTGTAGACCCACAGGAGATTAAACAAACCTGAACCACAGTTTCTATGGCTGTCCCTGGCCATGCAGCCCCACCATCTCTGCACTGGCACTCTTGTGGTCATACAATGATGTAATGACCAGAAGAGGAAGCTGAGGTGGCCAAAATGATTTCTACAAAAAACAAACAAACAAACAAAAACCCACCACTCTAACCCTAACCCTCACCCAGCCCCCAAAGTTTTTTGTCAGCTCCTATTTTTGTCAACCCTATTTTTAATCCTTACTGTTTTACTGCTCTGGTGACATGAATGCTAGTGCTGATGAAGAAGAGGGTGCAGGACCATGCTAATGACAGCACGGATGGAGGGAAGCACTGAAGGCAGCCTTGTCTTAGACTGTGGATTAAACTGTCATGCAATGTGCATATATGTGCAGGTGCATATATGCTGAAAGCTGCTGTGCAGTAAAGAGATGCTCACTCCATTTCCTTTAAAAGTAGCATTGGTGATTTATTTATACCATGTAGACACAAGAGCCATATGTTTCTGAGGAATCAGGTACTTTCTAAGGTGCATCCAGATGGAAGAGTCAGAAATTCATCTAGTTTTTCTGAAAATCAAATTTTAGGCATATCCCCACAGCAGATGCTGCAGTGTGTTTTTTCTTTCACCGATAACAAAATTATCATAAACTCTATTAAGATGTGAAAAATACTTTCTGAAGCAACATTAAAAGACTATGCAAGGTAAGCAATGTCTAAAAGGGCCAGCTTCAGGGCCTCACCCCCAAAAACAGATTTACACAACTACCTTAACTCAGGTAAGATCAGTAATGGTTTTGAATCTGCTCCTGAATTTTTTGTATAATTCAGCTTTATGGTACAAACTACAGCTTTAAGCACTACCCCACTTAGGTAAAATACTATACATTTTGTTTGGAATCATGTAGCTCAAATTTACTGGAAGTTGCTTTGATGACAGTAATATGAAAACAACTAGCAATTGTGTGGAAACTTTTAAAGATTAATCATTTTGAGAGGTGGGTTTGCGTAACTGAATTTTCCCAATTTTGACAGTAGAGCAATTTGTATACTTTGGAAGCTAGCACTGTATATGCAATTTAATGAGACACTTGCCACTTTTCATTTAATGAAACAAGAAGTGAGGGCAACCAGTTAACCCACTTTAAAAGAAACATAGAGAAAAACATTTTTCTTCAGTCTAAACATACACTGAGTTCAGCAATCTGGAAAAAACTTTCACATGTTCAACTAGGATATCGGAGGAGAATTCTGTGAGCATCATAAATGCAGCAGCCTTAAAATGATATACTAAACTTTGGCCAGTTTTATTAATGTAACACAAAAAAACAGACTTTCAAAATTATCATGAAACTTCTTTCCTGGAATGTCTCCTCTTGTTTATAATTTCAGATAGGATTTCTTACAAAATCTTAGAAAATGCAATTTGCTATGAAGTATAAATTTAGGTTCAGTGGAAATTCTGTGTCTTGGTTTTGTTTGATGTCATGCATTTAGTTTTTTTCACTATGCTCCTAAAACAAACAAATAACACACAAAAAAGTATTTTGAATATGTTACTTTAAAATGCCACCAAAAAAATTTAAATCCTTTTACACTGAACGTTTCAAGAATCAGTTGACTTCCAACTTGAGTTCAGAAGTCAATTTCAGAATGCGATTTTTTTTTTTTAATTGAGTTATGAAACTTTAAATTAGGGGGTTTCTAATGAAATTGGTTTTATTACTACTGCCAGTATATCAGTGTATATACATACCTTCATTAAATAAAAATATTCTTTTTATTAAATATGTTCTTGGTTTTTAGAAGCCTGAAAGCTACATACAAAACACTCTGACTGTAGAAATGAATATGCGGTACATAAAATTCCATTACATCATGAAAAGAGAGTATATAAGTACAATTCAACAGGATAAAAACTTAAACGAGCTGTTCCTTAACATACCTCTTCATAAAACTGAATGCTCAGAGACTGGACATACGCAAATGTTTTAATATTAAAACACATAAGTTCAAGAGGTTTTAAGGTTAAACATAACCCAGGAGCTAATATTAGGTAAATGGGTGGAGCACTGTTCAGCATGTTTTACAAATGCAATTGATCCCATGAACTGCACAACTGTGTTTAACTATCTGAGGTGAAGTCCCTTTCTGATTAGTTTCTCAAAGTTCCCCAAAATGAGTGAGCAAAAGCAGGCCACTCTTATCTGATGTCTTATTCAGCTAATTTTTGTTTCAGATTACATGGCACTGCATTACTTATATGGAGATTTCTTTAAAATTACTTACATACTCATATAAAAACAATGTCTTACCACACAGTTAAGCAGGATAGAAAGTGAATCAAGCTACTCAGTGAAATTTGTTAAACTGACAAAAAAAATAAATCCTCAATTCATCAAAATTATTCACTAAAAACTTTAAAATCCAGCTCACTAATAATAATGAAAGTAAATCAGTCTTACTGATGCAGAAATACAGCTCTCAAACAAACAGTAGATTATTGGGGTCAAAATCTACTTTCAAAATGTAAAGAAATAATAATTCCATGCTGAATTACAGTTCCATAATCTCAGTGACAATCTTAGATATCAGATGTGATTAACTGCTTAAATTCACTGTAGAAGACTTTTATGTTTAATTTCCCATTTTATCAAGACTTACAGTTTACGTTACAGGACTTTTACTAATGACTTTCACACATGCAGCTGTATCTTCAAAAGTACCATTCAAATTCACAATAAATATAGAACACCTGTATGGAATGTCAATAAAATAGCAAACTTCACACCATCTATAAAAGTTATTATCAAACAACTCTTGTTCATGTAAAGAGCCTCCAAAATGCACAAATAACTTTCTAGGCTCCAGTGTTCTTAAAGGCTGTCCTCATGAGCTTTTTCCCCTCTTCTGTATGGGCCTTGTTATTGCTGGAAGAAGTGCAATTCTTTTGATCAGATTTCCTAACACGACATAATTAACAGTCAAGGTAAGACAAGCTGTAAGATGACTTTGACTTGAGTTAGTTGGTCCACAGTAACAACCATGCTCCCGAGTCTTACTGTCATAAATCATGGAAAAACTACAGTATACTTCTGTGTTGGCATAAAGATTTTGTATTCTCTTAGTTACTGCACACTAAGAAACTTGAGTTAAAAACTAAACCATAACCATAGTGAATACTCAACTGATACCATCTAACTTCTCCTACTACTTGAACCCAGCCCAAGAACAGAAACTAAGCAAACTGTGAGAGGTGGAACAGAAAACATTCTTTCTTTAGTACTCAAGAAAGTTACACCGACTCAGATTTTGAACTTGAAATGTTACACATTTTAGAAAAAAAAAATCAAAAAACAAANAAAAAAAAAAAAAAAAAAACTTTAAAATTTTAATAGTATACCTGAACTAGTTCATTCCTTGAAGAAAGAAGCCAGGGTATAAACCAGAGCTTATGTGTAGGTTTGTGACATACTCCACCCTTCAGAAAAAGCTACAAGACCACCACACAACTGCAGAAATAACTTCATTCCTCCTATGATCTTTTGGCTTAACACGAATATCCACTCAGCTCATCCCAAAACATATTTAAAAGCAATATCCCCAAATAACTTCAATTTTTTCTTCTCAGTTTAATTGTTTTCATCATGGTCTGTAAGCTTTTTGAACACCTCACTGCTGCAGGAAATGAATTCCTTATCTTCAAATTGAATGAAATATGTAGGAATTGAGTTAGATGCATGTTATCTTATCAAATTCTAATCAGCTAGATAATTACGCAGTTAGATATGTTCATGGATGCTGAAGTTTGCAATGCATCCATCATAGAAGCTATACATGCATAGGATGTGCTATTTCCTATCATCATGGCTTAAGAAAAAATCAGAGTAAATGACTGTGCCACACATTGCATATACTGTATAACCTTGATACAGATTTCAAATTGACTTCAATTAAGTGATTTTTGCATGGCATAAGACAAACACCCAGCACCTGCTAGATTCACATAATACCAGAAAGATTGTAGACATGCGTATGTGGAGTCAAGAACATCTGGGAATATTTAAGAACTCCATATAACATCAATAAACATTTCAGCCCACTACAAATTTTCCTTAATGACTTTCCAATACAGATGTGTAGTACTGATTATCTGTTTTTCCCAAATGAATTAAAATAAAATAACAAGTATGTAACTATAAATAACAAGTATGTAACTACAAATAACTCAGTGAATTTTTTTGGTAGAATCATAAAATCCAGATATTGGTTAAGACACACAGAAAACAAAACATCTCTCCCTCCCCCCCAGACTGATAACTACAAAAGCTTCTTATTTCATCTAATAAATTCTGTGATCAACCAGCCTAAACAATTAGTGGCCTGTGAAGACCATGCATTTCAGCCATGCAGCCATGCAGCATGCAACAAAGCAGCACCTAACACAATGCAAAAATGGCAAAGAAAACCAAGTGATGGCCATGCTAGTATTTGTCAAGGGTCTCCTTACCAAACAGTGAAATCCTATGCCTGACAAGAACTCCAAGTTTGCAGAACAGGCTGAAGACAAAAGAAAAATAAAAGAGAAGAGAAGGAAAAAGGAA
>VXAA01001099.1:509160-519640 GCA_013399115.1 Anseranas semipalmata
AAAAATAACAGCTGATATATGAGCAGGAAAAGCAACATGATGTCACGCAGAAAGAATCAATTATCTGAGCAGAATGTGGGACAGAGTACTAAAGAAAGAGTTTTTAAGTGCATATCCTTAACAAACATGGTTAAATAAGCACATATTATAATTAAAGAAACAAACAAAAAAAAATTAAAAGCAAAGCTAATTAATATAAAAGCATACTATATGAAAACCCACAAGGAAAATACCATTAAAGCTTTAAGAAGTAAAATCTGGTCAGTGTGCTATTCAGGACATCACTGACAATTTGAAAACAAAAGGTAAGGAAATCAGATTAATTGAAGTGTTTGATGGCAAATGTTTAACTAATCCAATTTGGATCTTGTCTTAAACACAGCAAGAATTTCTTTTTAAATACATTGCTTTTAAAACATGACTGAACATGAGAAACGATGTAACTCAACATGAGAAATAGCCTCTTAAATGGTTTAAAACAAACAAAAATGGATACTATCAATGATTTCATTTTGTATGTGTAAATTACTTTTTGTACTGATGAGCAGTGTCCCATTCAGAACTATGAAGAATGAAGTTTTGCGTTAATTCATAGAAGCAGGAGCACACTGCCCTACCCAAATTGACCTGGCCTCCAAATTTAGGAGAGATTAATTCAATCTTCATGACCCAGTTCAGTCTGAGAACTTTCTCCAACAGTGACATCAATTTTGGTGTTATTTTTTGTGCTGCAAAAACCGTCATCTATTAAAATGACATGAACAATACTATGTCATTTTATTAAGCTATTTAATTACTAGGCATATGGGCCAGTTAACAACCTCTGATATAAAAGCAAAAGACACATAAGCATGTCTGCATAGTTTATGGATGAGATCTGAACATGTTGTTCCATTGACAGGTGATAGCATGGTGCCAAATGGAAACATTTATGTCCAGTATCGGAACAGCCAGGTTAATGTGGTGTTGAATCCGCCTTATTAGCCAGTGCACAGTGATCCATTATAGCAACAGCAACTGCTCTGTTTTAGAAAAGAGTCTTTAGAAAGGTTGTGCATGTTCAGGGTCTCTGTTCACTTATACCATGAGGCAGGCATACCCTTTATATTTTTTTATGAAGATCCTGGTTCATCCAGTCCAACAGGAAAAGCAGAAGTATGTTATCATATAAATCTTGTGTCCATTCCAATGAAGACATTAAGTATCTCTCAATCTATCTTCTATTCTAGTATACAAATGTTACTCAACTGACTGTAACATTCAGTAGATGCTATGTTTTCACAAAGTCAAACTGAACCTATTATCTCCAGTGTAACCAGTGTAAGTTCAGAGAAAAAAAAAGTCCAAATGGCCAGTACTTAGACTCGTGTCCAGAACTAATTCTACACAACTGCAGTAATACAAGGACTTGTAAATTGGTGTAACAGAGGAGAAATGTAAGAAGTCCAATCCTGAAGATGCTGGTTACAAATAAATGGAAGATAATGTCATGCTATTTCAGGAACAGGTCTGACCCGTATGTTCCCCCAGAATTGGTCTGGATTTAATGCATTTGCTGAACACAGAACAGTTGTTGCACTTGTTGACAGTCACTGCATTAACAATATGCAAAATTATACTCTTCCATAGTTTAAAGAATGCAAGCTTATCTTCACTGGAAAAAGAAAGCAGCCAGAAATGGCCCTTAGTTTGAAGAAAAGCCTACATAAGAGTCACAACCAAACATACCTAAAGGGAAAACTCAACAGAAAATCCAAAATTCAGGTTTGACAAATTCCCTACAATACTGGAGGGGCGGGGCAGGGCAGGACAACACTCAAAAATGTTGGGAATCTATTAAAATGGTCCCAAACAACACTTCAGAAAATGGATCATATAATGCACTTTCTATTAGCTTCATAATTTAGAGGTAAGCTGCACAACAGCGCTGGTTATAGTTAACAATTATCCAGGTTTTCTCACATGTGCTTTATTGTCTTTGGCTGATGCTTCTAGATGGCACATAACTCAATTAAGTTTGGCAGAAGGTCTGATCCTTTTGCTGGGCTACACGTTCAGGAATCTCATGCATACAGCTAGACAGCATATGTGCAGAAGTCCTGAATCAATGCAGCACATGTGCTGATATTTCCATGTTTGACATATTCCAGTAGTGTGGGATTTATTGAAGAGGCTTTACTTAACAACTGCTAAAATATTGTTATCCAGGATATTACAGAAAAAAATATAGCAGCTCATATAGTGGAAAATAATCTAGATGCATGCTTCTTGAAAGAATTTTTTGGTTCTTTGAAGAAGGCCATTCAGCCAAGCTGCCAGACCAAATCAGTCCATGAGATGATACAGTTGAGAGTCATTACTTACTTATGCTCAATATTGCTGCTAGAAACTCTGCTCAATATTCATACAACCTTGCAAACCCCTCATGTCTGTATGACCACCAATTGGCTGTCTGCCTCAAAGAGTAGCAATTCAGTTTTGCCTGGTTTGGCACCTAATAACAGCCAAGATGGCATCCATGATACCTGTACTGTGAAGGTAAGCAGTTGGTCCTGTGTTAAACTTGTAGTCCACATTATTAAATGGGAAGCATAGGTTTCAATTCAATCAGAAGTGAGATCAAGTGAAAACATTTCTTGGAGAGATAGTCTAATAATGGATAGCTTCAGAGAAAGGATCAAGGTCATTTTTCTGTTGTCATTATTTAGAAAACTGAAAAGCAGAAAGAATGCAACTCCCATTTTACTTTTTATGGGGACAGAAATAATGATACTGTCTGAAACTCAGTTATTGATAATTTTTTCTTTTAAATCATAAAATGTTGCAGGAATAATGGTTTCAGTATATACTTATTTCCAACAGGGGGAACTGATACACAATTATATATCCTGTGCAACACACAATGCAACAGATGTACTGTTGCACATAAATTAAGTTCCCTGCATGTAAAAATCATCACGACCAACTTCAAAACATCATATAATTGTAACTCTGAACTCTCTTCTTCATTTTACACAATGAATTTTCTCAACAGGAAAAGGAAGTTAATTTTTGTGTTTGTAAAAATATTTCTCAGCCTCTCACTTCTCACTTTGCCACAATAAACTGCACTGTTTAAAGACACACATACACATATGCATACACATTAATATTATTTTAAATTTTACCTTGTCACCATTTCTTTCTCTTTATTAGAGGCATGACCTCCACTGCTGAGAGGTCTACTTGCTGCAGATAAGAAATACAGGCGATGATTTTTGAAATACTGATCAATCAAAGGGAGCACCACCTGAAATTACACCAGAAAGAAGTGGTTATCTCAGGGCTTTCTTTGCTATGTTTTGTATTACTCTTTGTAAGTCACAGCTACAGACAGGAGATTTCAAATTTGTTTTCTGTTTCAAATTCCCAATATATTTTTTCTTTAGTGTCTATCTATTTCTTTTTTAATTTTTTTTATTATTCAAGATATTTCAAATGTCATCAGTTAAGGTAGAAAATTTATANGGGACTTGATCTGTGTTTTCTTTAGGAGCAGTATAAAGCAGAAAGTATAATTTCATTTTATTTCACTATTTAATATTTGTCTAATATTACTTACCCAGAAACAACTATTGCTGTTCATGCCTTTTAACATAGGTAGGTTTGAGAAAAATTCACCTAGAACTGTCAGCACACTAATGGCACTTAATGCTACTTGCTATCAAATAAAACTCCAAAACTACCCTCACTCATTAAAGGCTTGTCCACAGAAGTTTTCTTGTTTACTTCATGTGCTGACCATTACTCAGCCAGGAAGAGATCCAAAATAAACACGCAATATGAATCTGAAATTGCTTCCTTTTGGGTGCTTAGTTCAACAGAGGGTGACTAACTTCTGAGACAACAAACTTGGCGAGTAGTATGTTATGGAACTATTTCAACAGATTACAATTTATTGCAAATATATCCGGTTTAGAAAATGCTGCAAACACCTACCTTTGCTTATTCACTAATGAACTGAAAAGGCACTTTGAATATGCAAGCACCAGACAACCATATGAGTGCCAAAGCTGTAAGCAGATTTTCTTAATTTATAATATGTAAATCCTTCTTGGCATAAGGAAAACTGGGCTGCCGGGAACCTCATAAAGTTCAACAAGGGGAAGTGCAATGTCCCACACCCAGGGAGGCATAACCCCAGGGACCAATACGTGGTGAGTGCTGACCACCTGGAAAGCAGCTCTGCTGAGAAAAACCTGGGGTCCTGGTAGACCAAGCTGACCACTCAACAACGTGCCCTCACTGCAAAGAAAGCCAACAGCACCTTGTGCTGAATTAGGCAGAGAGTTGCCAGCAGGTCAAAAGAGGTGATTCTTCCTCTCTACTCAGCCCCAGTGAGGCCCCACCTGGAGTGTTGTGTCCAGTCCTGGGCTACTCTGTACAAGAAGGGCATAGACATACTGAAGAGTCCAATGGGAGGGCCATAAAGATAATTAAGGGACTGGAGGATCTTTCGTATAAGGAGAGGCTGAGGGATCTGAGACTCTTTAGCCTGCAGAAGAAATGGCTCAGGGGCATCTCATCAGTGTATATAAATACCTGAAGGGAGGGTGTAAAGATGGGGCCAGACTCTTTTCAGTGGTGTTCAGTGACAGGACAAGAGACAAGGGGCATAAAATGAAACACAGGAGGTTCTGTCTGAACATAAGGAAACAAATTTAAAAAAAAAAAAAAAAAACAAAACCTCGGAAACTGTGACATTGACTGTGCACAGGCACAGGTTACCCAGACAGGTTGTGGAGTGTCCTTAGAGATCTTCAAAAGCCGTCTAGACATGGTCCTGGACAGCCTGCTCTAGGGTAACCCTGCTTAAGCAGTGGGCTTGAACTAAATGACCTCCACAGGTCTCTTTCAACCTCAACCATTCTGTGATTTTGTGATGGAGACATCAGTATTGTTTTAGAACACGGAAAGAGATAAAGAAAGTGACACTGAAAGGTAAATAACTGTGTTAATTCCAGTAACTATTGCTCACATTTAGCCGCTTAAATACTGTGTCTAGTTCAGAAGATTTTTCTCTTTCAAAGTCAGTAAACAGAAAATGTAGGGAGGTTATGAATAACATCACCTGATTAATTGTATATCATGGAGGAAGGGAATAATGACAGTAAGAATATAGTCCTGTTTTTTTTTCCATGTCTGTACTTCATCCCTACAGTATTTTCAAGCTAATTTTATTACTACTGCTTTCAATTATTAAAACAATGAATTTAACACAGAAAAGCACATATATAACAACAATAATCATGTTCACTAACAAACACTTTCTCACTTCAACTACTTACTATGTTGACAAATAATGAGCAAAGATATACTGTACTTTGGCAAAAAACTTGATTTCTTGTTCATATGGAAAGTGCTCTCCTTTGCCTCTGCTGCCACCATCTGCAGAGAGAAGAAAATTTAGCTCCCTATTATATATTCTAATTACAGTTTATTCTCCATTTTTCTTAGAAAGTGTACACTATACACAAATAATATTGGTGGTCTTTAGATGTAGATTTAAGATACCACAAACAGTACACATAGGAGTTAAAGAGGCATTTTATTCAAATATTCACAGATGTGTAGACATCTCATAGTCCAAAGAGATATGGATACTTATGTGAGATGAAAATCTGGTCCTATGTTTGTATTTTTCTAGTTATTGGCAACACTTTTGGAAGACTGAACTCTGATTCCAATGTAAAACGTTTCTCCTGTAGTTCCCAGAAGAAACAAAATTACCAAATTTTTAATGCATTTTTACAGACTTTGTTTAAACAACAAAATAAATGGTTAGAACTACCCAACTGAAATTAAACTTGATTCTCTTCCCCCATTGCAATCAAACTCACATACTATTTAAAGAGACATATTCTGGTATACCCAAACTATTTATCCTTCATTCATTATCTTCTTTTTACTTATCCATTGAGGTACAGGAATGGCATTTGTTTCACCATTGCTTCTAGTTTTCCAGTATTTATTCATTTTAATTCTTGCAGTTATGCCAAATCTATATAATTAAGTAGAAAATGAAGCCATGATTATTATGCATTAGCAGCAGAAGCAACCCAAAGAGTTATCAAGGTCAGACTTTTGCTACTGTAGCTAGCCATGGAATATAATCATTCATAAATTTGAAAATTTTCACTTTAAAACTAGGCAGGTATTTAGATGAGTACTGGTTTATTCAATCTTTCTGCCTGTTCCTCCCATTAATACTTTCAATTATAGCATGCATGCCCTAACTTGAGGTACAAGATATGTAATGTGGCTTTGCAACTCCCACAGTCACACAGAAGCTGCATCTTGCTCAAGTTTTTTTGTTTTTTTTTGTTTGTTTGTTTGTTTGTTTGTTTGTTTTTGCTTTTAGTGCTCTTGTAAGAATCTGATCTGGGTCATCAAACTTTTAGTTTTGTTATCTTTAACAAAAGCAGATTGAGTTGAACCCTTTCCTGCATAGCACTGTTGATGTAACACATGCTGAGTGTTTGTGAACGAACATTTCCCATACTGGGATCTTGTTAAAGATGTTTCTCTACTCAAGATCCTCCTCCAGAAAAATAGTTCAAAATGGTGCAAATGACTCGTTTAATTTGCTCTGTGAAAAAGAGAATACATGTGAATAGTAAATATTAATGTGCATGTGTGAGAGGTTATCAGTGTGTGCATAAATTCAAGGGCATGGCTAGTTTTGTTTTTCAAAGAATTAAAGTTATCATAAATTTTGGCTGAATACTTTTCATCTGAAGAATGAATATGGGAAACTAGAATGAATGTGAAATACATAACTGTTCAAAATTGATCTTCATCACCAACTACAGAAAGCTAGAGGAAAAACTCCTGGTCCAAGAATCTGTTATTTTTGGAAATTTTCAAGATGTTTTTATAATTTCAAACATCTTAATAATTCTTAAGAAAATGTACAAGGATTACTATACCAAACTCCAAGATATACTGATGGGCTTCATCCACATATCTTATAAGTTGCTGAAGGAAACTGTAGGCAAAGCGTTTCTCAATGGAAGGTGTGTCCAATTCCAGGTCCTTAAATCCTCTGAAATAAGAAGCAAGTCAATTTTTACACGTGCAGAAGGAATCAGAACAGTCTTACCTCTCCTCCTGAGGCCATTTTCTCTAGTAATAATAACTGCTTATTCACATAAGGATTGTTCTGTTTAAACTAAACAGTACTCTTACACTTATTTAGATTTTGAGCCATTTGTTAAGATGCAATTCAGATTTCCCAAGTAGAAGTTTACAGAAAAAAAGGAAACTAGTCAGATTAATCTGGTATCATTTTAATTTCTTTCCCTTACCTGTAAGGTATTACCATCTTTTATTGTCCTCCATGGATTGATTTTTGGCTGAGGAAGTTTTGAAACTACCAAGATACTTTGATTGAAATAATCAAGCCAGAAGTAAATCTAGTTTCCCTCAACACGACTTTTGCCCAGAAGTCTGTTTGAGTTAAGGAACTTTGAGTAGCTATGTAGCATTTATGAAAAAATCAGGGGAAAAACAAAAAGAAGTGTTGGAATTCCAGTTTACTTTTTCCATGATGTTCCATCATAGTCTGATATGAAAAGCCTATCTTTTTTCAACAAGTCAACTATTAATTTGCAGAGAGTGGTTTCATGATGTAGGCTGTTGTCTTCTAGCAATACGCTGGTAATAACATAAGCTTTGATTCTGCAGGACCAGGGCTTTAATGACTGAGCATAAGGAAGCTATGCTTTACCAGCACGGTAGTTCAGTACTCCACTGTCAGAAGAACCAAGTACCTTAATAGTTATTTTGCAAGTTAAAAAAGTATACCTACCAAATATAACTATCTTTGCAGTGCACATTTCTGCTCTAAATAAGAACATTGCTGATGGTAGTGTTCAGAAAGAGAGATTCTACAACAAAAACTGCTTTCTCAGCTGATGTTTGTAAGTATACATATGTGGCTCAAGGAATTTGAGATAAGGGTGATAATTGGGAAAGGTAACAGGCAAAACATGGACTGGACATTGTTAGAGTGTAATAATTGTGAAGAATTTGTGTTGTAAGGTGGTGAGGGGATGAGGGGTGGATTGTGTTTAAATTGTCCACCTTTGTCAGCACTGGGATAATGTTATGTCGATTTTGGTATGGGGAATTCTTTTTGTTGATTTAAATGAAGTTTGTGAAGACTGTGATGAATGTTGAAGAATATATTTTAATGATAATTAATGATAAGGTGAGAACATCTGCTTCATTAAGTTTATCTGATTAAGGACCCTCTCAGTACAAAAGGGGGTAGTAAGAAGGAAGCCATAAACAGGAACACAAAGAGGCACAAACCTAGTAGACAAGGAATAAGGGAGACACTGTCAAAAAACAAAAGTCTCCAGTCAGCCATTGATGGGCCACTAGGAAACTCCAGACACAACTTTGGAGAGAGCCACCTGGACTTTGTAACTCTTAAGCAAGGGGAACATGAAGAACACGAGGATTTGGGATATTTGAGGGGATCAGTGGAACTATGCAAGCTAACGATGGAATGTGAAGGGGAGGGGGAATTGAGGGGGATCAAAAGGGAAAATAGACAAAAAGCAGTATAAAAGAGGCCAGTCAATACAATTGTCTGACTGAACACTGTACCTGATCACCACAGTCTGTCCTACCTTCTTATTAAATCCTTTCTTAATTATCCCGCTGTGTAACTCACTATCCCATGTATACGTGTGTACTGCAAGGAGTAAAGGCCAGCTATTGGCAAGACCAGCATCAGTGCATACTGGGCCAGCAACAGGAATCAGACTGGGGATGTAAGTGCCCGTGGGCCCGTGGTGCCAGCAACTGGAGAGAATGAGGGTCTCAGCATCAGTAGTTGGAGAGGCCATAGCTCTTGAGAATGTCTCTATGGGTCCTGCAGACTTTGAGCCCAGAGTGCCAGCCACTGTGGGGGACTGGTGTGAGTGGATTTGGTGTTAGCAACTGGAGTCAAGGCTTTTGATACTGTCTCCCATAACATCCTCATAGGCAAGCTCAGGAAGTGTGGGATAGCCGAGTGGACAGTGAGGTGGACTGAGACCAGGCTGGATGGTAGAGCTCAGAGTGCTGTGATCAGAGGCGTGAGTTAGTTGGAAGCCTGTAGCTAACGGTGTCCCCCAGAGGTCCGTACTGGGTCCAGTCCTGTTCAACTTATTCATCAATGACCTGGATGATGGAATAGAGTGCTCCCCCAGCAAGTTTGCAGATGACACAAAACTGGGAGGAGTGGCTGATACGCCAGAGGGCTGTGCTGCCATTCAGAGGGACCTGGACAAGCTGGAACATTAGGCAGTGAGGAACCTCAGGAAGTCCAACAAAGGCAAGTGCAGGGACCTGGACAGGCTGGAGAAGTGGGCCCACATGAACCTACTGAGGTTCAACAAATCTAAATGCAGGGTGCTGCACCTGGGCCAGGGAAATCCTGGACGTGAGTACAGTCTTTTGTCATTTTGACAGGGGATGAGAAAAGAAACCTTTGCTGATTGACATCCCTCTTCGTACATGCTACTCCATTGAAGGGAGGTAAATTGAATTATTCAAGCTATCCTGAGTCTACCTAGAATTATTAGATATGCTGTGGGACTCTTTAAATGGACTGAATTTCATATGTGATATAAAAGAAAGGAAGTGGGCAGATTTTAGGTAGATGTGCTAAGCTATTGAATTCACAATGATTACTTAAGTCCATCTCTGTACTTGTTTCATTCACTTACTAATGTTTATATAGATACAAGTCTCAGATATGTTTTCAGACTTTCCCAGTGATTCACACTTCCTAAGCCATGCTGATGAGGCAGACAAGCCTCCAATTTAATTAAAATTTTATTCACAATGCATTTAGTAGGTAAATATATGTCTTATCAAAGCCAAAGGGAATTCTGCATGTTCTTCTGTAGAGAATGTATACTTACTGAATTATGCATGCTCTTTTGATTATTACATTTATTCACTATTATTACATTTATGCTGTGGATTATTTCAAGAAAACTTTTTAAAGACATTGTTTTCATTTTACTTTATTTCAATAACACTACAAATCAACTCAATTAAAGAAAGGAGTAATAGATTTTGGAAATGAAACTGTCTTTCTTAACACAATTGTCTAGAGATTTCTATAAAGAGGTGTATGTGCCTGACGTGTGCCTGAAGGCTTAATAATTCTATCACTTGTAGAACATCAAGAAATTTACTAACAGTTTGATGTATGGAGACACAACAGAAAGAAGAGGCATGCTGCAATGTTGTGAGGAGAGACAGAACACATACACACACGTTCTGAAGAACTATGGTTGCACTGTCTGCAAACCCTGCTCCTAATTCCATAAAACATTTCCTCCTTACAATGTTCTATATTAAGAAGCTGATCCTTACTCTCAGGTATTGAAACTTTAATATGACCACAGATTTTTTTATTTTTTTTTTTAAATGGGGG
>VXAA01001099.1:519650-540362 GCA_013399115.1 Anseranas semipalmata
GGGGGGGGGGAAGCTACTGAGTAGTATTAGAAACCTTCTATGACACAAATAGCGAACAGAAAATTACCTGGAGACAACATATCCGTTAATCTGCAGAAATTTCAGAATATCCTGTGCTTTTTCTCTGTCCTTGGCTTTTTCTTTGGCTGTGAGTGTATCATAAGGAACAAGAAGAGGATGGTTGCCTCCTCCTACTGTGGAATATCAAGAAAATTAAAAGGCAGTTAAAGCATATTTTCAGTTTCTTTTCAGTTTCTTTACACAAATTTATATTTCTACAAAATATTCAGATATAAACTTTAGACATGGCTGCATACATAGTTCTAAAATAGTCAGTTGCTGCAAATACCAGGAAAATATGTTGGACTTATTCATAACACTTTTTCCTTCTTTAACTTTTTTTTTTCAATAAGTTTAAAAGCAGAACTCTGTTGGAGTGACAGATCTTGGTTGATGTGTTATTTATTGCATAAATCTTTTGAACATGCATTATCATTACAACATGATTTAATGAAATTGAATATATTTCAATAACACATCGTTTCATAACAAAACCAAGATCTGTCACTCCAACAGAGTTCTGCTTTTAAACATTCTGATGACAGCAAAAAGGGTTCGTGTAACTTAGCAAGATATATGCATATCTAAAACCTATGAGAGTGATGTAGTTCAATTTTATAGTAATGTTAAAGCCAGAAAAGTAGAGTACATGTTTCAGACAACTGACTAGTCTCATCAAAAGAATACTGGAGAAACAGAGGGGTAAAAAGAATAAATTGCACTTGTATTGCTTATAAATAGGTGATTGTGGTGGTTTCACACTAATAACTAGCTGAACTCCACCACACTGCTCTCTCACTCCCCCTCCTCAAAAGAACAGGGGGAGAAAGTACAATGGAAAAAAGGTTCAAGGGCTGAGATATGGACAGGGAGATCACTCACCAATTACCATCATAGACGAAACAGACGCAGCATAGGGAGATTAATATAATTTATTGCCTATTACTAACAGACTAGAGCAGTGAGAAACTACAAGCAAATTAAAAACACCTTCCCCCTTATCCACCCTCTTCTACCTCCTCCCTGAGCAGTGCAGAGGAATGCGGAATGGGGGTTGCGGCCTGTTCGTAACGCTTTGTCATCTGTCACTCCTTCATGGTCACTCTGGGCCCCTGCTCCAGCGTGGGGTCCCTCCCGAAGTTCTTCACAGACTGATCCCACATGGGCTTCCCACAGCAGTTCTTCAAGAACTGCTTCAGTATGGGTCCATACCACAGGGTCCCTCCCTCAGGACCAAACTGCTCCAACATGGCTCCCCCACGGGCGGCAGCTCCCACCAGATCCCCTGCTCCTGCGTGGGCTCCTCTCCACGGGCTGCAGCTCTGGCCTGGGGCCTGCTCCTGTGGGGGCTCCCATGGGCCGCAGCCTCCTTCAGGCCACATCCACCTGCTCCATGGGGGCTCCTCCATGGCTGCAGTGTGGAGATCTGCTCCGTGTGGTACCCATGGGCTGCAGGGGGACGGCCTGCTCCACCATGGGCCTCTCCACGGGCCGCAGGGGAACTTCTTCTGCGGCACCTGGAGCCCCTTCTGCACTGACCTGGGTGCCTGCAGGGCTGTTTCTCACTCCTCTCTCCCAGCTGCTGTTATGCAGCAGTTTGTTCCCTTTCTTAAATCTGCTGTCCCAGAGGCACAACCAGCATTGTGCACTGACTTAGCTCTGACCAGTGGCAGGTCCCTTTTGGAGCTGGATGGAAAAGGCTCTTACCTAACGTGGGGCAGCTTCTGGACTCTTCTCACAGAGGCCACCCTTGCAGCCCCCCTGCTACCAAAACATTGCCCCATAAGTCCAATACAGTGATTGATTGATAACTCTCTCTAAATGTAGATGGCTAACTTGGCAGGAAAATAAGGTAGCTACCATTAATGTAAATATCTGCATAAAAACAAACTTTCTTAGGTCTCCACCTTCTTTACTATCATATACACAATAAATTTCTGTGATAATTGTTACAAAACCCCAGAGAATTGTAAGGATAATGATCAGACTTATCTCAGAAAAAAAAAAAATGTTATTACAGTAAGTCTGTAGTAATAATATAAAAATAAAGGAACAAATTCCCTCCAGAAAATATTAGAGACCTATCCTTAGCTGATTTTGTAAGCAATGTATTCTAAAAATTTCTGTGAGTCCTGCCTGAGTCCTTTTCAGTAAATGCAAAATGATAAGCTATTGGACAAGTAACTTTTTTTTTTTTTTTTTTAGGAAGTATAGCTTTTAACATTGAGATGATTGTTTCTTATTTTGTTATCACAAATGTGATTTAATTCCACATAGTACAGCTGAAGACAGACATGTAGAAATTCATGCAAGCATATTAACTATATATGTATCTGTGAAAGTCAGCAAGAGTATCATAGATCACTGAATCATAATTAGTACACTCAAAGTGTTCAGTGAAGGGGATTGGCACTTGCAATTTTCAGTTGGCTAACATACTTGTGTGAGAAGCCTTAAATGAAAAATAGAAGCATTTTCCTACACAGTGAACAATACAAATCAACAAAATCTAATTGCTATGATAAAGCTAAAATCCTGTTGCACTTTACAGGCTGAAGTAAATGCAACTTATTTTCATGATAGCACACAAATGCTTTAAAAGCCCTCATCATCTAACGCCACTAAGTCTCCACTCCATTCAACAGAGAGATAACGACAGGTATTATCAGACTTCCTCTTTAAGAAGATTAAACTGAGCCAATAAGAGCTTACTGCACTGAAAGCCTCAATATTTTTCATTGCTAACCACAGAGCTATTCTGTTTTTTTCTAAGTTATACACATGTTTAATTTTGAATACATGAACAGAAACAATGAATTCAATGATGAAATCACACAAATGAAATTATGTATTTGTCCATGAATAATTCAAAGCCACCACTTCCATACTTTTATCTGCAAAATTTCTCAAAAATTCTAGACTAATTCTAGTCACATTAGCTTGTTACAGAACATTGTTACTTTGAACTTCAACAGCAAGTAGTTTTAAATCAGGCTTGCAATGTAAACTTAATGTAATATAAATAAATAATCTCATTAAATAACCTGATTTTTTAACTCCCATTAGTGTTTTAAATTTAAAGTATTCCATTATGAATTATGTTTGGTAGTGCACACACACAGTACAGAAAAAAATCCAGAGTAAATGCTCAATAAATACTTCCAGAAACATTACAAAACTGAATCTAATTGAAATCACCCACTCCAATGGAACTGAAGCTTGCCTAGCCACTCTCCACCCTCACCCCAAAAAAAGAAAAAAAAAATGACATGAAAGGTCATATCACTGAGAATTCTCATGTTGTCGGTATTGCTGTAATGAATTTACCTAACCATTAGAGAACAGCGGCACATAATAATCTGAAAGACATCTTGCCGACAGAATGAAAAACATCTATATAAGAAATATAATCCTCCTATGCATACCTGTATCTGAAGTCTACATTACTGTTCTGTTCTTTATAAATGTTCAAAAAAACATATTTCAAGACTAGAATATATGTACACACACACGAGGAAAAAAACACACTCCTGAAGGCCAGATTTTGTTCAACTGACAAATACATTTACTTTTCACACCAAGAAATTCTCAATCAAAAGCCTCTTCTTCATTTACTGCCTCTAGTCTTTTCAGTACTACGTTCCTTTGTGTAACATTGCAAATGTTATACATCATTCTCATTGAAATGCTGCTCAGAGGCAAAATCTGCTGCTAAATATAGTAGATGCATTTAAATATTAGCCTTCCTGTAGCCTACAATTTCCCAGACTTAGCCCATTCTGTAGCTACTTAACCTGAAGAAAGTTTAAAAGAAAAAATCTATAAAAATTAAAATAAAAAACTGTAATAAGGGGAAATATAATTAAAGGTATGGAAAATGATAGTGATTTATCAAAGAACCCTTTAAGGTGTAACTTTACCTTTTCATAAAACCTCAACTACTGTAATTTAGCTGGAGGTTTACATATAAAAATGCAAGCACGCAATTAAAAGAAAAAAGGTCAAATTTGGTGCATACTGTTAGACTCGATACCTTTGGATAACACAAAACCCTAACTTCAGTCATTTGCAAATGAAAACTTGCTGTTTCTCCAAATATCATCTCCTCCATGTGCCAATATAATGTAATATGCAGAAAAAAAAATATTTAACATATAAATAAAGAAATGCATTTAACGCGGAAGAAACAACAGTGACACAATACATCACAAAATTCATCATTTAGACAAGCAGAGATCACAGATCATATGCAATTGTTTACATGGAATCAAGAATCTGCCCTAGGTTTATTTATTTGCAATTCAAAACACCCTTTTAGATCTACCTGCAATAAAAGAAGTACTTCAAATGAAATCAGAGTCCACCGGGCAATAGTCTGACATTAAAGCTAGAAGGACAATGTATTAATGTACCTTGAAGTTACTCACAAGCTTTGATTTATCCCTGTGTTGCAATGGAATTGGTAAACTACTTCAGCAGGAAATGTTACACTACGTGTTAAAAAAGCTCAGGTAAACTTCTAGACACTAAAAATATCTAGAGTTTACATTACCTTTTGCTTCAAGCTCCATTTTCTTTTTCTTTGCCCATATGTTATGGTAGTTTTCAGCCATCATCTCTGCCATAGCCTTAGGAAAATGGAGAGCTTAATGATTGCGCTGCAATGGCCAATTCCCAAAGAAAGATAAATTTCTAGTTGATATTAAATAACAACTTTTGTGTACTGGTAGTTTCTATACAATTACACTGTAATGGTTCACTGAAAAGAAGAGTTTTTATTGAAAAATTATGATACAGCATTTGGTTAGGATGGGTAAGGAATAGGCAGGAATTAGGGACCCGATGCTGAATAGAGAACTGTTAAAACAAAAAAGAAGGAACCACACAGAGGGGAGGAAGAGTACTAGCACGTCAGACAGGGACTTCATTCTCAAAACAAGGCCAGCAAGAACTCTCTGAAGGCCTTAGTAAGGGAAACAAAGGACGGCAGACCAGAGGACTGAGTCGAGATCACTCTTGTGGGCTGTAATAGACTATGACTATATGGATATTGCCTGGTTGAGGTGGATACTCCTTTGCGTGAACACACTGCTAGAAGCACCAACCATCTTACCAGGGACTCCATAGTTGCAGCCAAGTTTTCATTCATCATGAAATCCTCCTCCAGTGTGCATAACAAATAAGTAAATTCTTCTCATGAACACTCTTACAGACTGGTAAATTAGAAACTAGACCCCAAACCATAAGATAACCCAGAAAAGCTCTCTCCATTCTCTAAGTAGTAGGAACTCTCCAGCATTAGACAACTTTTTAAATTCTCCCCTCCTGTCATCCTGACTGTATACCTTCTAGATATATGCAGCTGTGCTTTCTGTGCTTCTAGATATATGCAGCTGTGCTTTCTAGAGAAATTTCTCTAGATTTCATTTTTCATTTCTTTCATGGACCTACGGCAACATACTTCTTATCTTCAATAAGTACAGTTAGCCAATTATTTTACTACTGCTGATTGTTTCACTGCACAACAAAGCTCAGTATGGGCAAAATTAACCCTGTGTTTCAGGAATTTTTTACAGCCAGCTTTGAACTCTATGTTGCCATCACTAGCCTGGTACAAATACTCATGCTGACTAATTCAAAATTATCTTGTGTATGTCTATATAGTATGGCAACCATACTCAGTGTAAAGTAGTAGGCTGTAAAACCTAGCACCACACTCCATTAAACACCATTACAAAACCTAACTTTCTAAAGACAGAAACATCATTTGTTTATCAACTAAAAATATCGTTCCAGATAAGAGCAATCTGCTGTTACGTCTGTTAAAATCCTGCTCATAATCTCATAATACTATCCCTAACAATGCTTTCTGATTCTCATTTATTCAATATAGAATAATGAGCAATGACAAAACATTTTGGAAAGATGGTGGAGAAATGAATGGCAAACAGAAAAAAAAAGCTGATACTGCAAACTCTTCTAAACAGAATACTCTACAAAATGACAGATGTTTGCAAAGATGGCTTAGAAAATCAATACAGGACTAAAAGAAACTTTGAAGCCTTTCAACAAGAACTATGTTGTTTAAAGTAACAAAAAAAAGGATCAAAAAGCAAAGATGAAAAAGACAAAAAATAAAAATAAAAATAAAAGCTTATCAAAGGAAATAACAGAAGGCGCAAAATTTGTTTTCAGTATAAACTAGTAGAAAAGAAAAAAATTAATTGTCAAAAAGGTTAGAAAAATTAACTGTTTCTGACTTACATGTACATCTCTGGAGAGGGTGACATTGCTCATGTCAATTGCTCGAGGACTGTAACCATGGGCTGTATCTACAGAGATCTGAATGACAAACATGCAAAACAACGGAGTTGTTGAAGTTGCATACAAGTATTTGATATGAAGAAGTTAACATTTACAAGATATTGAAAGTAACGAAAGTCACTTTAACTCTAGAGGGCAAAAAGATCCTATGCAGCCCAATTGAAAATATACCAAAAACTTATCATGGTAAACGTAAGTTAGATGTAGGTAAAGGTCTACATATTTTGTTCCCAAAGACAGAAGCCATCAGATACAAACTCACACATGCAAATGCAAATTTTACTTCAAAACATGTTTAAGATTTTAACTCAGCGTGATAACACTATACTAAAGGTTTGAATAAATCTCTGAATTTTCTAGCGATTTTTATCCAAAGAAGAAGCAGGCCAAATCACAGATAATCTACTTTAAGGTGAATTCAGACAATAATCGAGCTTCCAGTTTTTCTATTCAACCCAGTTTCTACATATAGAATCTACTAAATATGATACTTGTCTGTTTCCTTCTGTCCTCCTCCCCAGTCAGAAAATAACACCATTTTGTCATTCTCTCCTTCTACTGCCTAAATTTGTCACAGGCTTGCATATCACGCTGAAACAAAAGGTCAAAGAAGGATAATCAATAGAGATTTGCTGGATGGCAATGCACTGATGCAAGAAATGCAGCTAGAAAAAGGGCATTATTGGGCCTTCTTCTGCAGATTCTGCTGTAACAGATAAACTCATGTCTGCCACAGGAACATCTTCCTTGAAAAGGAACACTGTCCAGAATTTTGTTCCATTGTCTGGTATCATATTTAGATGCACATGTAACAGCATGTACAAGGCCTGAAAAATTCAAAGGCCCCCTTTAAAAACATATTTTTGAAAGAGAAGAGAATAACATAATGGACATACAAGCAGCACACAATAAAAAAAAAAAAGTCTGATAAGTAATTGTTTTCTTTTGCTTTCTAAAGCAAACAATGCAAGTATTGTTACATTAACATGAAGATACTGATTAAATATAGTTACAATTTCTCAGCTGAACAGGGGGAAATGCTAGATTTTGTGTAGTGACAGCACAACATTTTAAACATACAATGAGTATTAATGTGATAGTGTACTCAAATACTGTGGTGTTCTAGAATTCAGAAACTCTTCTAGTACAGTTATGTAATTTTATTAGAGTATGGGAAGACTAATTTATCTACAAAAGCTGTTTTTATACGTTGATATAATTACAGTCTTATTGTAAAGCTACTAATTCTAAAGAGCTCCTTATGCTTAAAGTATACACAAATACCTGTCAGTATAGTATTTGAGGGCAGTATTACAAACACTCAGAAGTCAGGACATTTGGAAGTCAAGAATTTTGGAAGGAAATTATAGTTTGCAAACTATAATTTTACTTCATCCCAAGTGCTAAATCAAAACCCATGATATACACTTTCTAGTGTCTAGAGAGTGGAGGGGTAGGTTCGGCTGTTCATTTTTCACAGGTATACTTCCAGACTTCCACATATAGATTGAACAGAGATGAGTGCAGACAAGAGGAAGAGATTTCTCCCCTCCATTTTATTTCCCCCACTGATCTGGCTCCATGCGTGTCTCTGTGAATGAGAGTGAAAGAGCTACTCTCCCCACCTCAGTTTAATTTGCAAATTATATATAGCTGTAAGAGAATACAGTGCCAGTATTGCTCCATTTTCGGCTAACAGCATTTTGATTTAAGAGGGCTATCCTGACAGAAAAAAAAACACCTTTAACATTTTCAGAATTTTGGCTGTCGATAGATGTCAACTTTATGCTGCATTAACATTGATATTTGTATTCATTTTCCTTTTTTAAAAAGGATGAAATAAAAATCATTTGCTTCTGTACCTTTACTTATTTCTTTACTTACTTGAAGGCATCTGTAGCTACCTACTTCCAAAAAACATATCTTAATACCCAATATTGATGTGTAATCACCCACCTATGTAATAATTCCCCTAAATAATTTAACAAATTTTAAATCAAGTAAAAACCTAAATTCATATTTCAATTTTGTACAGTTTTTTAAGAATGTTTATTAGCTCATTATTTTGGAACAGGGGAAAAAAATTCCAGCTTCAGTGAATAGAAATCCAAACCAATCTTCAGTGTCATATGATTGCTCGTAAAAAATACTTTCACATATTTTGACACTACAGAATTATTTCATCGCTTGTAAAATCAAAGAACGGAGACCATGTTTTGCATGATTTTTTTTTAGTAAGTTTTCAATAAAATTACTTACTTGACTGGTTTGAGATATGCGACGTGTCCGATTATACAATGCCATGGAATCTCCCTCCCGTGTCCTTTCAATCCGCCATCCCCATGCCAGCATGGTTTTTAGTGATTCTTTGATTGGCCATCGATAAATTTCTTTCTCCTAGAAGAATACATAAACAATAATTACCTTGTTTATCATGTAGCTGTATAGAGAAAAACAACAACAACAACAAAAACCCCCAAAAAACCTATTGGGCTTTTGCTTGGTTACACTGAGATGCAAAGAAATGTACTGGAATCACCCCTCATGGCACATGGATACTACAATGAAGCAAACAAATCATACAATATATTTAAGAGTTTATTTATCATTTCAGAGGTGGGCAAAATTCTATAATTTTATATAAAGTCCTATAGGAAGCTGATGATCACAGGGATAAATAAGAGTGTTAATGGCATGCTCAGATATGAACTCAAAGGTGGAATGGTTAATTATTAATGATTAGAATCATAAAAAAGTCTACATTGCAAGAAACCATCTGGCTCAACCTCCTGTTAAAGTCAGATTACCCAACCTAATCAGGTTAGGTTATCTAGGGATCTGTCATGTCATGTCTTGAATATTTCCAGTGTACCACTTCTCTGGGCAACCTACTCCAATGTTTAATCATTCTCAAGGTATGAAGGACTTCCAGTAAGCATTTCTGGAATCTTAATCCCATTGCCTCGCCCTGTCACTGAACATGCCTGTGAAGAGAATAACTCCATGTTCTCTATAACTACTATTTAGATATTGGGAGACAGATTAGATTCCCCTGAGCTTTCTTTTCTTTAAGCTAAACAAACCCAATTCCTTCAACCTTGCTTCATTTACCAAGTTTTCCAGCCTCCTAATCTAAACTTGGTGGACCTCTGCTGGAGAAGACCAAAGACTAAACCTAAGAAGTCTTCACTAAGCATTCCTGGATGACCTTACTGTACAAATATACTGGCGTTATGACACTTCAGTTTCACCATTGAGCCATCGGAAAAAATAGGTTGAGTTTCCTACCTATTGTGCAATAAAACCCTACTGATCAAATTTTCTGAGACTTTGAGGAAGGCAACAATCACACACTAGCTGATGTACTCAAAAAAAAAAAAAAAGGAAAAGAAAAAAAGTGATAAATAAAAAAGTGATGTAAGCATAAGGTGATATTTTCACAATGAATGATGCAATCTCTCAGTCACCCTGGATGAAGAAAGATGAACAAATTCCTCACCTTTTCAGAGAGTAATTTGTATTGTTTCATTAACGGTTGCACTTTTGCAGATTCAGAATATGTTTCACCGTATGTCCATCCATTGGCAAACTAAAATCAATAATAAATAGAGAGGAAAAAACAAAGAGTGAAAAAATATAAAAAATCCTATTTTTATTTGTACAAAGGAACGGAACAATGCTTCTGTAGGTCTGTTCTCTTAAAATTTCCTTTCTACTACTTTCTCAATAAACATTTATATTATTCACATACAATGAAATTAATTATATAAAATGCCATCTTTTTGAAAATTAGCAATTGCGTGAAGCAAACATTTCAACATATTTTGTCCTTATTGATTTCCTTTAGATATCTATATAGAGTAGAATACTTTGTTACAGTTGAGGAACAGTTTTTAATACTTAGCACCAGAAACTACACAAAGGCATAACAATCCAAAGAGGTTTTTTGGTTAAAAAAATAAAAATAAATTTCAAGTCAATAAAACTCTTAAACAACTACCAAGTATATTTACTCAAAAGTCAATAATAAAAATAATGAAATGCTGAAACACTATTTTGAAATATTCATGTGGTTGTACAGAAGTCCCACCTCCAAAAAATGCACCTCAAGAAAATACATGTTTATATCTTACCTACATACCAACTTGGAGCACAATGAAAAATGATAATGTTCAGAGTAAAAGCTAAGATTAAATGGATACAAATAAAAAAAATCCAATTTAGCTTTACGCGGAGTACCGATTTTACCTTTTCCATTGACCATTTATCATGAGAGTGTTCCGCATATTTGTTAATGAAATATTCTAGCTTTTCAGGGATTGTAATGCTGAAAGTGAAGGGGAAAAAAGCCATTATATCACACATGCTAAAATTTGAAGTTTTGTTTTGAAAAAAAAAATTTCCAAAAAATAATTTGCAACACATATATCCATTCAAAGCATCTTACTGTGCTGGTTTCCTCACTTACAGTTTGCTCCAAGCCCCAGTTAAATCAAAGATGAAATCTGACCTATTTAATGGGTGCTGAATGAGAACCCCAGCTTGTGTAGGATTTTTACTTCTTTGACACACATATGTAGGGAAAATTCAATAATAATACCCAATACTCACGCTTTTTGTCAGTTATTTCTATTAATAGAATTTATTTTCTTGAGATCAAAGATATAACTATGACCTGTAGCTTCAAAAATGCAGTAACTTATTACACATGTCCACTACAAATTAGGTGCCCTAACAGTCCTTTTTGAAACACATCATGTACTTTATATATTCCTATAAATTTCATTATATACTTGAACTTTAATTTATGACAACTCAGATGTTTTATACTCAAGGGTTTATTTTCCAACACCCCAATGAATAGCATAAAAATTCCCATTAAAAAGAAAGAAAGAAAAAATACACTAGCCCTTGGTTAAGAATTTTTAAGCAGTAAAAGAAAAGCAGCTATCCTTAACTGTCAAACAAGCACAATAGACAGAAACCTCCTCCAAAAATGCTTTATTAAATATCAGTATTTTTCTGTATCTACATTCCTACAAATGAAAGGGAATAACTGCTTCTTGATCACTTTTGCAATAGTAAAATCTTCCTCCTAAGACAAAGAATTTAGGCAGTGAGAGTGTTACACTGCCATCTACTGCAAAGCAGGAAAATGTGGTTTTTAATCTTCAGTCACAACGAGAAAAAGCAGAAATGTAAAAAAAATGATGTCAAATACAGTCAAAGTAACAGTTTGCAAGAGCCTAACCACACAGAAAGGCCAGAAAATATTCATCTAGCATTGTTATCAGGTTTTGATTTTTTTTTTTTTGTTTGTTTGTTTGTTTGTTGCAAAGTGTGTATTTCAGGGGGAACTCTACTGATGGTATAATAATTTGTATAATTTCAGAAATGCAATAAATGGACAAGTACAATAAGGTTATATTATTTATAGCTTTATATAAATAGGGCTAGGACTGGTAAGCAATGGGATGCAGGACTGGCATGTAAAAGAATATAGGACTGGTTGGAAGTGACATTGATGAAAGTAGTGCTTTCTTTTTGTCTTGAATCATCACAGAACCGTTGACTCCTAAGGACATTAGGTGACTAATGATTTTGGTAGTATTAAGTAACGTTTTCTGAGGTTTTGAATTTATTCTGGCTATTTACAATTTTCTTCTGGAAGGATAGCAGAAGAAGTCATCTCTGATTAAATAACAGATAGTATAATACCCACACTAAATTTTGTTAAATCTTCATATATCTTAAATACATTTTAGACAAATTAATTTTAGTGGTGACTGATGTGAGTCCTATATTTCAGTCTAGACAATGGCTTCTGCTACCATATTTCAAATATGCATACATGTACCAATATACCAACATAAAAGTATCAATCTACTGACAGCATTCTGTTTTCTGAATGTTAATACAGACAGAAAGCCCACAAGGGCAATTGAAGCATATGTTCTACATGTGGTATTTTCAAGATACACTGAACAACCACACCACTGTCAGACTGTTCTATACAAAGGAGAATATGGCCCCAGCTGTAGTAAAAAAAAAAGGAATGCACAAAAATCCCCTTCTGATATGTGTTCTTTCTGACTAATGTACTTAAAAGAGCATGGTCAGAGTCTGACTGCCTGGAGAGAATGAAGATCTTTCTTCCTACTTCCCCGTTATTTGAAGTAAAAAGAGATGGTATGAATATATGATTATCATTTTCTGCAGGTACACTGTTATTCAGAGGCAATAGAATTGGTGTCTTAGCACATGTTAATAATGACAGGGATGATGTAGAACTGTTCCTAAAAACATGCTAGGCTGTCTGTAGCAGACATACAAAGGTAACCGGTAAGCTCTGTTTTCAGGCTAAAAATGCATTAAAAATCTGCTAGGTTGACCAAGGAATTAGTTATGTAACTGGATGGTTATTGCTTTATATTATTTTAATAAGCAAATAAAAATAAAAATATAAATTCAAGGTCTCCATTTTATCTAGAAGATGAGAATTCAGAAGAGTCATGAATAAAAGCTGTAACTTCACATCATATCCAGCAACAGACTCCATCCTTCTTTTACACATTCATTATAAAAAATAGTAGCAACAAAATAATTCCTTACTTGGATGTATCAACAGGCTGAGGATTAAAGTTGCCATCTGAATCCATTGAAGACTGTTTTTCCATCATATTGACATAATTTGATTCCATATAGTCTGGAGGTAAGGCCCCTGCAACTGCGCTCAAACAAGGCAAAGCCAATTTGAACAGTTCTTGTTCATACTTCTGTGGACCACACAAGGGATATAAAATGAATAGTCAATGGAAGCTATCACCATCATTATTAAAACTGGTATAGCTATATGAAACCAAGCAGCCACAGAATGGCTGAGTGTGAAGTTGAATTTCTGTTCTGAAAATAAAGGAAACTGACTGCCCAAAATGTATTATAGACTACAGCTAAAGCTAGGATCAAGTCTAGCTCTTGCTGAGGTAAATGGAAAAAACATTGACTTTACTGGGAGGAACACTAGGCATTTTTCAGATGTCTGGTAAGAGAATATAGCACAAGAATATCCATAGTATTTCTCAATACTTAGATTTGAAATGAAACTCATGAAATTTTAAGCAGGTTGGTTAAAAATATTCACAGAGTGAACAATAAATACATATGAAGGGGTATTATTAAACCTTTGTCCAACATAGGGTTGAGCCAAGGGTGATCTAAGTACAACTACTAAGCAAAGGACTATGAATTAGAATTAGCATAGTTCAGTTGGAAGGGACGCACAAAGATGATCGAGTCCAACTGCCTGACCACTTCAGGGCTAACCAAAAGTTAAAGCATATTATTAAGGGCATTATCCAAATGCCTCTTGAACACTGACAGGCATGGGGCATCAACCACCTCACGAGGAAGCCTCTTCCAATGTTTGATCACCCTCATGGTAAAGAAATTTTTCTTAATGTCCAGTCCGAACCTCTCCCAGCACAGATTTGTGCTGTTCCCACACATCCTGTCATCAGTCACCAGGGATAAGAGACTGGCACCTCCCTCTTCATTTCCCCTCCTCAGGAAGGTGTAGAGAGCAGTGAGGTTGCCTCTTAGCCTCCTTTTCTCCAAACTAAGTGTCCTCAGCCTCTTCTCATAGGACATGCCTTCCAGCCCTTTTAGCAGCTCTGTTGCCCTCCTCTGGACACGTTAAAGTATCTTAATATCCATTTTTCATTGTGGAGACCAGAACTGCACACAATATTCAAGGTGAGGCTGCACCAGTGCTAAATATAGTGGGAGAATCACCTCTTTTGACCAGCTGGTTATGCTGTGTTTAATGAACCCCAACATGCAGTTTGTCCTCTTGGCTGTCAGGGCACACCACTGACTCATACTGAGCCTACTGTCAATCAGCACCCCCAGTCCCTCTCTGCAGAGAGGGAGATGAGTGGTTGGAGAACAGCCCTGGTTTTTACCTCACACACTTATACTTCCTTAAAAGTGCAGCTTTCAGCTACCTGCAGATATTTGATTTGCTTTTAGGGCTCTGAAGTGTAGTTGACCTGTGCAGATATACTTCAACATTACTTCATTATATATACATTATATATACATATATATATACATTATATATACATATATATAATGAGCAGACAAAAAGGTATACCTATATTTAAGCCGAAGATACAACAGGAAGATTTAAACTAGAAGACTTAAATTTACTGAAGCCTATATTTTCCCTTTAAAGTGGATAACACAGCGTTGATAAAAGCTAGGTAAAAATGACAGATTATAGAAAAGAAGTTACACAGTAAGGCTTTTATTAGCAGTAGATGAATAGTAAAATGAATTACCTTTTGAGACAAAGCATCAAAAATACCCCAGAACAACTTTCTGGATAAATGAAGTTCTTCTTCTGAGGCAGCACCAAAGTTACCCCATCCACCTGGCAAACAATAATACTTCCAGCATCTTTCATAATGATTTGTCAGCAACTAAAACAGAACATATTTTGAAAGCAAATAAAATATAACTGCTGATGTTCTCCAATTCTGGCACTCAACATACGCATGCACTGCCAAAACAATTTCTAACTTTTATAAAGAAGCCATGTATTTATTCTTTAAATTGTTGGTGGACATACCCACAGGACAAGCAGTTTTTACTTTTTAACGATCCAAAAAACATGTGACAAAGGATCATTTTCCCCAACACCACAAGAACCCTGACAGCTCAGCTGAAGACAAGAAGTCACCTTCATCAGTATGCTGCTATTCCAAACACTGCTGCTGGGTGGTCAAGATAATAGAACCATGATTTACGCTACTTGCCAATTACTCTTTATGTGTCTGGAAGCTATTCAACAATAACTCCCAGTGTGCCTCACCTCTTTTGTAAGCTGTAAAACCTGCAATCAGCCTACCCTCCTACCCTCTGTTACAATTGGCAGCAAGCTTTATTCTCTCTCTCTCTTTCCTAACATACATATTTCTTCCTAAATGGTTACAAAATTCCAGATTATTAGGGAGTCAAATGGTGCAAGGACCTGCTAATAGGTATTTGTCAAACCAAAACATCACAGATTTTGCACTTAATGGATCCATCTATGACCTTGAGTCACAAACAAGAGGAGGAAGAATTAGTTATACATATGTCACTAAAGGCAATCCCAAATTACAATGAAATTTGGACATTTATGAAGCACGAAAACCTAGTCCAACTCAGGAGTAGATGTACAAAGCTTTTTCCTAAGGCACAGAATGCTCTGAAAAAAAAATAGCTAGAATTTTAATTCAGAGTTTATTTTAACAGTTCCTCAGAGAAAAAAAAAAAAAAAACAGTTTCAACAAAAATTTGCAAAGCATGTTGGCAAAATATTGTAAGTCACAGGCAGTAAAGAGCTGCCACGATCCCCTTTTTTCTAGTCAGAACAGATGCCAAGATGGAAAAGTGCAGATATTCATAATATAAGTATACAGAAATAAAGACTGGCATTAAATTAAATAAATAAAGAAATAAAAAGCCCTTAAGTATAGAAGTGAGGATTTTGTTAACCAAAAATATAACCTCAATACTGTGCAATTCTGTTATATTTTTCATGGGTCAGAAAAAAAAATGCATATAACACGTTTGTGTACCTTCACATTTAAAGAATCTATTACTATTTATTTACTATTTAAACCATCAGGTGACTAAAGAAAAAAGGGAGAGAAGAAATTACATGTGTATACAATGTAAGAAGTTTTATCATTCATATAGAATCATAGGGATCTCAGAAATATAGACTCCAATAGTCTAAGATGTATTTGATAATGTTTATTACTTCCTTCCTGTTCAGTTCAGCACCATGGGAAGGTCAATACAGTCATAACCCTCAGGATAAAAAAAAAAAAAAAAAAGAAAAACTGNAAATAAAAAAAACTCTAAAGAACCATAGCCAAGCAGTGAGTGCTAAATGTCTTACAAGATTACTATTTGGTTTTCCCAGCACATAACATAGCATAGTGCGTTAGAAAGGTCCCGCTCAGGGCAGTATACTAAATTCTTAACTGCTCTTTTCACACATAAGTACTAAAGAATGGCTGCACTGGCACCTTTAGATTGATTGAACACGTCTTGGGACGCACACCAAAACATGAAGTCCTTAGTAGAGGGAAATCCATGCGTCAGGTTATGGCTTTGAGACTAATCATTCAAATTCCTTATCTTTTGTCAGAGACCATAATCTGGCTAGTAGAAGCCTGCATAATTCTGAGGAGTATTTTGGCAAAGAAAACAGACATAAAATACAATTAATCCCACCATGTGGCTTTTGAAGCAGACAGAAATATTGAATAAGAAAAGATGACATATCTCATTCCAAGTTGTGGTGGGAAAGCATTAAAAAGGACTGCTGAAAAGCAGCAGCATGGAAGGTGGGAAATTATACATTTCTTAAAATTTGCAGTGAGATCTGAGAAATCTTTAAGGAGTGTGTCGTCTTGGGAAAGAAAAAACACTTTTACTTGAGCATTACAAACCAGAAATAAAAGATAGGGAGAAACCTCTGGGGACTGAAAACAAAATGGAAGATTAATAAAAAATGTGTATTGCTTATATTTCCAAGCACAAACCACAGAAAAAGAGTCTGTTTTCCAAGAGAAGCAAAAATCAACACAGAGGTTAAAAGGAAGGGTACAGGCAAGTTATCAGTTGCTATCTTTCTTTATGCAGAAATGCTTCCCCTCCACCACCAACAGTTTCTTTATTCTGTTTCCACGTGGCCTTGAAAAGAAAAAGGGGGGGAGGGAGGGGAATGAAAAAAACATTAGACATGGACTTCATAATTCTACATGGATTGAAGCAAATTAGACTGATTTCCTGCCAAGAGAGGTAGTTTATCTCTAAGAACTGTGGTCCTAGATTATTGCAGAGCGGAAGCAAGGTAACAAAGAAGATAGAGAATATTCTCCATGGAAGTATTTTCTGTTGCATTTTGTTACAAGGAATGCTACTGAAGATTAAAATATACATTTACCTTAAGAGGCATCTTTGCATGTTCATTTAATAGGGGAACATCAAATACCAATCTTCTCAGCAAATGCTGCATCATGGAAGGTCTCAATTGCCTAAAAGCAGATAGACAATTTCAACAGGATGTACCACCATATTTGCCTGTAAATAATTAATAAATACATTAAAGTAACCTCTCAATTCTACATTAAAATTCTTCAGATTCATTAAGTAATAGGATTTTGTTTGTAGCACTGAAAAACTGTGTCCAAAAAGAGGGCAAACAAGCACATATCAAAGAAAAATTTCTGAACATGCTGTAAATCAAATCCTTTAAAGAAGCACAGGGAAAATATCTGACCTATAGACAAAGATGTAGTGAATCGGGAAAAAAAGCACCTGAATTCTGATAGTGTTTATTCTGATCACCATGCCCACAAAAAGTGGCTATAACGTTAATTTCTTACATATACCTCAATGGTGCTGAAAAATATCTTACAAACTAAAAAAAGGACATAAAAGCAATAATTCTTCAGATGTACTAAACAAGACAGCACAGCAGTGGGCGCCAACTGGAGGGAAAGAGGGAATAGGCACGATGTGTATTTTAGAATGACAACGACATTGAACTGTTCCAGAAAAATAGCAAACACTAGTTCTTTTTATTGGTTCTTATGAAGGCCACGTATATAAAATGATCAATGTGACATATTTTGTAAAGTATTGTAGTTTCTTCCCCCCTCTCATCCACAAAATGACTACCATAAGAATGTCTGTCATTTCTGAACAAATTCCCATATTACAAAGAAAAAGAAATAATTTACTGTGAAACATTTAAAAGAGCTCTGATGACTTGAAAGCCTAAATGTTGCTAACTTTCATTAGAGATTACATTCGTAAGTGCCTAATCAACTTCTCATAATTGACCCTGACCCTGTAGGCTTACAAAAACTTTGGATAATAATTAAATGTTTTTGAGACTTGCAGATAGAAGATGAAATTCCTCCCACAACTGTCAAGGATGAGTATAACAATACCAGTCACTGATTAGGATTTCAAATGTAACACAACATAAACAAATACCTCAACACAACTGTATGACCTACTGATCATCAACCACACTGCCAATCTCTACAGCTGAAGAAATGTAAATGGTACTTCAGTGTATGCGCAGTTCAACCTTTCCAGAGCTTTGTCTTTTGCAGTACATCCTCTTAGTTAATTGCCATGGTTTTAATTTTTACAAACTCAGTAATAGCAAAATAACCAAAGACATATAAGCAATTAATAAAGTAGCAAACTGAATACAACCATTGTATTTATGTCTGGGTGGAGGCCAGTGACGAGTGGTGTCCCTGAGGGGTCTGTCTTGGGACCGGTACTGTTTGGTATCTTTATCAATGACATAGACAGTGGGATCAAGTGCACCCTCAAGCAAGTTTGCAGATGACACCAAGCTGAGTGGTGCAGTTGATACAACAGAAGGAAGGGATGCTATCCAGAGGGACCTGGACAAGCTTGAGAAGTGGGCCCATGTGAACCTCATGAGGTTCAACAAGTCCAAGGGCAAGGTGTTGCAACTGGGTCAGGGCAATCCCAGACATGAGTACAGACAGGAAGAAGAACTCATTGAGAGCAGCCCTGTGGAGAAGGACTTGGGGGTTCTGGTGGACAAAAGGCTGGACATGAGCCAGCAGTGAATGCTTGCAGCCAAGAAGGCCAACTGCATCCTGGGCTGCATCAAAAGAGGCATGACCAGCAGGTCAAGGGAGGTGATTGTCCCCCTCTACTCTGCCCTTGTGAGGCCCCACCTGGAGTGCTGCATCCAGGTCTGGGGCCCCCAGCACAAGAAGGATGTGGAGCTGTTAGAGCGCGTCCAGAGGAGGGCTACGAAGTTGATCAGAGGGCTGGAGCACCTCTCCGATGAAGAAAGGCTGAGAGAGCTGGGGATGTTCAGCCTGAAGAAGAGAGGCTCCCGAGAGACCTCACTGCACGTTTTCAATACTTAAAGGGGGCTTATAAAAAAGATGGAGAGCAACATTTTGCTTGGGCAGACAATGACAAGACAAGGGGGAATGGTTTTATACTAAAAGAGGGGAGATTTAGATCAGATGTTAAGAGGAAATTCTTCACTCTGAGGGTGGTGAGACACTGGAACAGGCTGCCCAGAGAGGTTGTGGATGCCCCATCCCTGGAGGTGTTCAAGGCCAGGCTGGATGGGGGCCTGGGCACCCTGATCTAGTGGGTGGCATCTCTGCCCATGGCAGCGGGGTTGGAACCAGGTGATCTTTAAGGTCCCTTCCAACCCAAGCTCTTCTATGAATCTATGATTTAAAATGTCATAATCAAGTTTCAGCAAAAATTCTTAATTATGTTACTGATGGCATAGTTCTGCATTCCTGTATTGTAAATATCATAGGTCACTTTATCAGTTCACATTCCTGTACAGCCAAGAGTATTTTCTTACCCACAAATAGACAGTAAACATTCTTCGATGGAATCTCGCTGAGCTTTGGTAAGAGAGCAGCCCTTTGAGAGTCTGTACACAGTGTGTAATAAGGAATCAATGAGAGAAGCATGGTGCTCTGTGCCAGCAAAAAGAGGAGCGCATCTGGTCAAGAGAGGCAAGACTGCTGTGCAAAGGTATCGATTCAGAGCCAAAGCCATATCTGTAGCACTTAAGGCAGCCTACAAATTAAATGAGACAGAAATTAGATTTGTCTTGTCAATGTTGTTACAAATTAAAGAAATTTGTTATTTGTTTTTCTTTTGTAGCAGTTAAAGAGAAATTTTCAAGGCACACAAACACAGATTTGAAACCTACTGGATGGCGAATGCCTAGCTTCCTTTTCTGCTCCGTAGTCTTCTCACAGAAGGCACTTTTTATTGTTGTATGAATGACAGCATGATAAAAATCATGAAATTGGACACTAAAGGTAGCCTCTCAAAAACACAACAGTTTTCAAAATTATATTAAAAATGTCATAGTTGTTTAACAAAACATTCCGAAATCAGATAATACCAGTGAAGCTTGCATTTGCAAAACTTAGTATGCTGCCATGTTAAAATCAAGCCCAAGTTCAAAGTGAGGAATAAATCCTTACCTACTCTTTCTTAAATAAAAACATAATCATTAAAAAAAAAAAAAAAGTTTAAAGAGAAGGTGAGATAGGGAAATCAAAGTTCATGTCTTAGCCCTCATATAAGCTCCCTAAATCTGATCTTTCTGTACCAAGCCAACTAAGAAAAATTAGATGGAAAAAAGGCTCACAGAAAAAAAAAAAAAAAAAAAAAAAAAAAAAAAAAAAAAAAAAAAAAAGTTTTAGGAAAAATAAAAAAAAAAATAAAGGT
>VXAA01001100.1:0-45444 GCA_013399115.1 Anseranas semipalmata
CCAGCTGAAACCAGGACACATTGGCACAGTCCAGCCCCAGGATAATTAATATTCTTGATAAATCAGTACTTCACATACATTATTTTGGAAGAGACTGAAGGCGGAGCAATATGCTTAGGTTGTCAAGGCATTGGAACAAGAGTTAGGAGACAGGATTTTTTAGCTGTTACAGATTTTTTAGCTGTTACTGATTTTCACTGTGACCTTGAGCCAACCATTTATCCCTTCTCTTTGACCTTTGCCTCTAGGACATTAGAAACATTTTTTTTCCACTACCAGTTCCTTGCATGCAGAGACAGGTTTCCAACAATGTGTCTGACAGCTTCAAAAGGAATATTAAAAGACGGTTTCTGAAAGTCCTTAGCAGACTGAGTACTGGAAACTGTAAGCAAGACTGTAGATGGGAACTGAGCTTCTTTAGTATATGCTCTTATACAAGGACAGCATCTTTCTACATGCATCTGGTCCTCCCTCACAGCATCTTATCAGACTGTGACTCAGCTGCCTCTAGGTACATACAGATACAACAATAATAATAATAAGAGGATATTTAAAAAATATACCTTACCTGACACTACGTATCCTGACATTAGCTAGACTGTTGTTAGACATCCACAATGAATTCACTCCTGCGCACATGTCTGATATGATTTGTTCATAGGTAATCTGAATCAATATCTGTTTTAGTTGCTTTCAAACAGCTGGAAACAGTCTCAAACCAAATCACACACTGTGGCTGTAATATCACACTAATAAGGTATTTGAGGGATGCAGGAACTTCCATGCAATAACATCAAGACTCTACTATGGGGGCAGTATACCACACTCTTCCTGAAGTTTTTGAGCTCCATCCTAAAACATGTTTAAAGCATATTATGTTTTTGCATACTGAAAAGCTGATCCAGACCTTCATTATTTTGCTGGTGAGAAAAAAAAACAAAGCTTACTCTTAGTGACAGCCCGTCTATATGTATTTGTTCTTGTTACACCTTTACCCTTTTGCTGAAACAGCCTTTCTCTTTTCTCATGCATACGCTCCCCTGATACATGTGCAGACAGATCTTTTCAGCCTTCACTCCAATGTGTCACATGAGGCTAAACTTAATAATTTTCTTCCTACCTTCCTTTTTGCATAACGTTGCACTACCAGCACAGAGGTTTCCAGACCATATTTGTAGATACAGAAAATCTACACAAATATATGCCTCATTGGTTGAAAGAAATATGAGATGGAGATGCAGTTTAAGACAGAGACAGATGCAACTTGATGAATTACTTCCTTTCACTTTCCATTTTACATGTCTGGAAGTATGGGGAATTACACTTTCTGTCCCTTGATGAATCCACTCTTGGTTAATCCGTTGACCAGAAAGCAGGGATGTGACTCATGAATGTGGTCTGATTTGTAGAGCTCCTCCTCTGAAATTTTGAATGTTTTTGACCCTTCTTGGGTCTGTTTGTTATGTTTTTTAAAGAAAAGACAGCAATATTTAGAGCCTCACTGCATATTTGTAAAATACAGAAGTTAAGACAGAAGTGTGTCATATATGCATTGTAATTTGCTAACTTTATCTGAAATCTGGGATTTTGGACAAAAATTTAAATTAGCTTCACCTTTCTTTCTGGGTTGAAGAGTTTATAACATATAGGAGAAAAACATTCACTCTTGCACTTGATCCTCATCTGTCAATGGGGATATACAAGGGCTGATTCCGCTCTTAGTTGTTTAGATTTTAATAAGTTACTCCTGTTTTATCGTGGTATGAGATCGGGCTCATTTCTGACATGATTTTACATAAGGAAGGTTAATTCCTCTGGGTTGAAAGGTGCTAAATAAATATTATTGGTGTTATTGTGTAGAAATGATGGAATTTTGTTATTCCACTTGCAAGTCAGCTTTAAAAATAGAGCTGGATAGGTATCTTAGCTATATAAACAGAAAACTCTACTCTCTCACAGTCTTCTGTTTGCTAAACAATGGCACAGAGAAGGCTCAGGAAATCTTGTTGATGCTTTCATTGCAGAGTTAAAGTATTTCTCAAAGTGCAGGCTCATAAGATTGAAGTTATCATATATTAATTGCTCATAATTTAATTATCACACGTTGTCTTTTTTAGCTGAATTATTGATTTCTCATTCCAGCTGTTCTGCCTGTATTTCGTAACATGATTACAGACCACAGGCTGCTCATTGTTTTGTCCTATGGGTACGGATGTTGCATGATTGCTTGAGTTTTGTTCTGTTTTCTCTTTCTCTCTCTTTTTCTTTCTTTCTTTTTTTTTTTTTTTATTCCACTGTCACTTTTGAATTGAAAGATTTTAAGGATTTTGTCTCAAAAGAGTTGCATGAATCAGCAATTAACCACTGATAACCTTATCATCCATTAACACAGAACCCTGACATTCACAAAGTCCCCTTTCTGTCACTAAATTCTGGTGCAGCTCTGAAGATGGGGAAAATATATTCCCTGTCATACGCATACAAACAAACATATATTCTCACACCTCTTTTAAAACAGAAAGGCACTTTTCTTTATAAACAATTTAAGATATGTTATTCTGAAAATACAGTAACTGAACAAGTAATGTTAGAAATATTTTCGGTTCTATTTTTTCCACTCCTTTTTGTCAATAAATGGTAAGAATAATATTTATTTTATTTTAAATCTGGTAGTACTCCTCTAAGCTTTATAGGAATTAAACATTTAATACCTTATATATCCTGTTCCCCTCTGTGGGCCAAGCTCCATGACAAGCCATTTTGCCCATGATATTCTGATGCTTCCTTTCAACTAAGCTGTCAACATTAGACCTTGTAGTAGCCTTCCAGTACTTAAAGGGGACCTACAAGAAAGATGGGGATATACTCTTTACCAAGGTGTGTAGTGATAGGACTAAGGTTAATGGTTTTAAACTAAAAGACGGTAGATTTAGATTAGATATTAGGAAGAAATTCTTTACTATGAGGGTGGTGAGGTACTGGAACAGGTTGCGCAGAGTGGCTGCACCGTCCCTGGAAGTGTTCAAGACCAGGTTGGATGGGGCTTTGAGAAATCTGGTCTAGTGGAAGGTGTCCCTGCCCATGGCAGCGGGGTTGGAACTAGATGGTCTTTTAGATCCCTTCCAACCTAAGGCATTCTATGATTCTGTGATTAGATTATCATCATTATATTATGGGTGGTTTAGCAAAAATCTGTTCCATTGACATCAGGAGCTGGAGTTAAATGGACTGTTTGTCTCATAAATTGGTCTGATGCATTTCAAAATGGAAAATTTCTGGTTTTCTAGCAAAATACTTTTTCAATTTTCATTTGCTCCAGTTTCTTAGGGAAAAAATGAAAGTTTTACTCCTAAGCACATTACATTTTTGCACAGCCCAAAAATCTTACCTACTTGAAAAATAGGGGAAATGTTAATTTAAACAATGCACAGTTAAAACCATGGCTTATTTAAGTCATTGGGAAATTTGCATTGGTATTTAGGGTGCCAAGATACTGCTCACTGAAATACATAGGTCTCTTTGGCTCACATTTCCCATCTCCTTCCTCCCAAGTGTTATGCTTTCTTATGAAGGCTGAACAACAGAGAACATTGATATCATCGTACTGACTTACCTCTGCATCCATGTTCAGAAATGCCTACATTCAAGTGTCTCTGCTGGAATTGTTCAGCTCTTCTCTCACATCTGAGAAGTAAGCAAGGTTGCTCAGTGAAAACTCATCAAAGATGATTGAATTAAATCAGAAACATTCTGATGCCAGCCCAGTTTCTTTTAGAAAATACAGGTGCTCTGAGTGTTATTCATGATTTTATATCATACACCAACCTATTATGACAAACCACTAAATTGTATATTTTTTTAAAACTGAGAAATCTGGGAGGAAGTTCTTGCTATGGGGCACTATTGTGGAAACAGAGCAAACTAGAGTTAATAAAATAAAGACAACAAAGACAAAACAAGGCTGTAGAACAAATACACTTCTCATGGTTTACTTGCAATCTCTCCGCAGTGTTGAAGCTGAGTTAGGAGTGGCCACATTACCCATTCCATCAAGGTCAAGAATCCCGAATGAGTTGCTATGGGAAACAAATTACCGAGGTGTCAGCTGGAGCTGAAGGTTCAGATATGAGGGAACTTTATCCATTATATGCTTGAAAGATTTCCGGAACAGCAGAAGCTAGAAAAGAGCATACTGGTAATAACAAGACCAGAAAAGCAGATGTTTCATTGACCTTTGCTCTATGCATTCGGACTACCCATTTGCCAGCATGCCTGAGTGGACCAGAATGGAATAGCAAATAAGGAGTGCTCTCCCAAGGCAGAAGTAAATAAATAAATAAATATTACCTTTTNGATGTGCAAAAGAAACTCAAAAGCACAGGAAACAACCTGGGACTCGTGCCCTTTTACTGAAGATGAAGGGAGACAGTTCTGACTTTATTATGGCATTAATTCAGAGGAAGGAATTGAAAGTTGGTGAAGGGACAAGCTAACCTACCACAGAGATGGTAATCCTCAAAACCCAGTTTCATTCACTCACTTAGAAAAGTGAGTGGTCACTGTGAACACAACCTTAGCTGGAATTGTCCGTGGAAAGAGAATTAGGTGGACAAAACCTTCTATCCAACTTTGACACTCCTCTTCATCAAGGCAATCTGCTACTCTTGACCCCATGAAGCTTACCTCCAGATTTGCAGAAATTGGAATGTTTTAGGTTTGCACCAAGTGTAAACTTTCATGAAAGAAAGAATTTATGTTTAATTACACACAGGCTAGTTCAGAAAAGTTTACGGTAAATCATTCTCAACTAGCTCGATACCAATGATCTAGCTGCTCATCCAGAAGCTCTGGGAAGGCTTGCAGAAAGTGCTCCTAAGAAAAATGAAGCAGCTTGTCTTTATGGCATAATTTGTCTAAGTTTTCTCATTCATTCAACTTTTTCCATTGCAAAATTTTATGTTACTTACCCACGAACAGGAAAGGGACTTCACAGTGAGTAGAAGGATTACTACCAAGAGAAGTGTTGGCGCCTTGGTCTGAACCTGAGCTGCTTTTTCAATTCTGAGCTAAGAACTCCACTGGGACAGAGGAAAAAAAGATCTGCTTTTGAGACTAACATTGAATGTTGAATACTGGGTGAATGAAATAGGCAAAATTCATTTCCATTAATGAAGAGATTTTGCTACAGAATATATGAAACTCTCGCCTACTGCTTCCTTGACTTCGGGCTGTATTTCCCAGGTGCTACCTCTTCTTCTGCCAGCCATTCCTACTATGGCTTTATGTTTGGGTGTTCCTTGGCGGGGGAGCATTTTGGAGCTGGGGCTGGGAGAAAGAATCAGACATGGACATCTATTTGTTAACTCTTTGCATCACTTCTATATCTTCTGCCCTACTAAAATTTTAGAAATAGACATTATTTGGTAATATTCATAGAAATACAGTAAACAAAAATGAAGACCTGTGCAAGAGGTCTCACAATTAAAGCAGTTTTTGAGCTACTATGTTACTCCATTGGACTTCGCTGGTAATGCTTTGAACTTGCACGCATTATATCTGTGTCTGTATTTGTATATTTAGTATGTTACAGCCAGGACCTCAATATAGACATGATTTCCAGGTTGGGAGATGTATTTCTAGAAAGGACAAAGGATCAGACAGTGAAAATCTTTTCATTTTTTTTTTAACAAGATACTATTCCTATTTAAATATTTGTCTTGCTTTTTTCCTGTGTTACTTGTTGGATTGTAATGATGTAAAGTGAGTTAAAGCTGGATATTTTATTTTCATCATGACACTGAAAAAATGTTGAAGTTCTGGAAGCTTTTTTCCTTGGATTAGGCTTTACTACACTTGAGTATTGTACAAGAATAACTGAAAGTAATGTCACTGACAGAACAGTGTCAGCAAGAAGATCTGTAAATCAAACTGGAATTTACACATCACCTGATAGCTCTCTTGAAAATATCTACTATGATCCCTAATTTCAAGATGGAGATGTGCAATCGTGGCTCAAATGTAAGTGGCTTCCACGTTCTCAGGCAGCCTGAACTGAAGCAACATTTTTAATTTTAATTTTTAAATGAAATAATGCAGTGGATTTGTGGATTGGTGGCACAGCAATTGCAGATACAAAAGTGCTTCTTTGACCAGGTTACCTGGGATATGGAGAATGCTGAGGTGCTCAATGTTTTTTTTGTCTCAGTCTTCACTGGCAAGAACTCTAGTTACATAACCCAACCCCCAGAAGGCAAAGGCAAGGACTTGGAGAATGATGAACTGCCCACTGTAGGAGAAGATCAGGTTTGAGACCAGCCAGGGAACCTAAAGGTTCACAAGTCCATGGGACTGGGAGATATACATCCACGGGTCCTGAGGGAACTGGTGGATGTAGTTGCTGAGCCACTATCCATCATATCTGAGAAGTCGTGGCAGTCCAGCGAAGTTCCCACTGACCGGACGAAGGAAAACATAATGCCCATTTTTAAAAAGGGGAAAAAAGGAAGACCTGTGGAACCACAGGCCAGTCAATCTCACCCCTGTACCTGGCAAGATTGTGGAGCAGATCCTCCTGGAAACTATGCTAAGGCACATGGAGAATAAGGAGGTGATTGGTGACAGCCAATATGGCTTCACTAAGGGCAAATTGTGCCTGACAAATCTGGTGGCCTTCTGCGACAGGGTTACAGCATTGGTGGGTAGGGGAAGAACAGCTGAGAATGGATTGAGAGCAGCCCTGATGAGAAGGGCCTGGGGTTGTTAGTTGATGAGAAGCTCAACATGAGCCAGCAATGTGTGCTTGCAGCCTAGAAAACCAACTGTGTCCTGGGCTGCATCAAAAGGAGTGTGACCAGCAGGTTGAGGGAAGTGATTCTCCCCCTCTACTCTGCTCTCGTGAGGCCCCACCTGGAGTACTGTGCTCTGGGGCCCCCAGCACAAGAAGGACATGGATCTATTAGAGTGAGTCCACAGGAGGGCCACGAGGATGATCAAAGGGCTGGAGCACCTCTCCTATGAAGACAGGCTGAGAGAGTTGGTGTTGTTTCTCTTCTGGAGAAGAGAAAGGTCCAGGGAGACCTTATAGCGGCCTTCCAGTAACTAAAGGGGGCCTACAGGAAAGCTGGGGAGGGACTCTTTGTCAGGGAGTGTAGTGATAGGACAAGAAGTAATGGTTTTAAACTAGAAAAGGGTAGATTTAATTTAGATATAAGTAAGAAATTCTTTACTCTGAGGGTGGTGAGGCACTGGAACAGGTTTCCCAGAGAAGCTGTGGATGCCCCATCCCTGGAACTGTTTCAGGCCAGTTTGGATGGGGCTTTGAGCAACCTGGTCTAGTGCAAGGTGTCCCTGCCCATGGCAAAGGGGTTGGAACTAGGTGATCTTTAAGGCCCTTTCCAATCCAAAGCATTCTGTAATTCTTTGATTCTATGATTCTTTGTTCTGAATTATCAGAGTACAGAAAAGACAAACACCCTTTCTTCCCTCCATTTAACAGATTTTAAGAAGTGGAAAAAAAGGGGGAGGTTAGGAGAATCATCATCAACAATGCTTTATACATATAAGAGCAGTTCCTTAGGTATATCTCTTAAGTTAAATTTACTTTGAAATTGGATGATAATTCGTATTTGTGTCTTCTGTTGATGACCTGAGTTGACATAATTTTTGATCTATAGAAATGGAAACAAAATCTTTTTACTTTCCTTTTGTATTTTTTATTTTTAATAATTATTATTTGTGTGGACTTTGGCAGGAAGGCAAATCTTCACCTTGTGTCTTATTTCTGCAGAGGAGAAGATGGGAGGACACAATGATGCTGTGCCAGATATGGGTGGTCTAGTGATTCGGATGACTCCCAGTGATGACATGGGGGAATGCCTTTCCTTTGGCTGACAGTCTGTGCTTTGCACTACTCAGAACTGAAGAGAAACTGTCATGGTGCTGGCTGAGATGGAGATAATTTACTTCTTAGAGGCTCATATGATGCTGTGTTTTGGATTTTTGATGAAAATAGTGGTGATAACACACTGAAATTTTTAGTTGTTGCAGAGCAGTGCTTACACAGAGCCAAGGATTTTTTTTTTTGCTTCTTGTGCTGCCCTGCCAGCGAGGAGGCTGGGGGTGCACAAGGAGCTGGGAGTGAACACAGCTAGGACAACTGACCCAAACTGGCCAAAGGGATGTTCCATACCATCTGGTGTCGTGCTCAGCAATAAAAACTGCAGGAAAGAAGAAGGAAGGGGGGTGAGGGGGTGGAATCGGTATGATGATATTTGTCTTCCCAAGAAACTGTTACGTGTGGTGAGCACTGTTTTCCTGGAAGTGGCTGAACACCTGCCTGCCGATGGGAAGTAGTGAATTAATTCATTGTTTGCTTTGCCTGCACACACAGCTTTTGCTTTACCTAGTAAGCTGTCTCAATACCAGCCCACGAATTCTCACACTTTTACTTTTCCAGTTCTCTCCCCCATCCCACCTGGGGAGAGTGAGTGAGCAGCTGTGTGGTACTGAGCTGCCTGCAGGGGTTCAAGTACAACAGGCACATAAAAATCACCTAAATGGTGCTGACAATGGTTTTAATGTACAAATGTTACAGATACAACTGTAGACAATTAAAACATTCATTTTCTACATTCTTTGATTTTTCAAGTCTTTCAGGTTTTTCAGCATGAGCACAAACTTCTATATAGTGAATATCACCAACAGAAATTTTTTTCACATGAACTTTTCATGGTTTAATTAAAGGCAGTCTCATGGCCCCAAGGAGTTCGTACATTCTTCCTGATCCAGGAAATAGTCAGCCCATGGGGAAAATAATTCCACCACAGAAGTTATGGAAATCAAGGTTCTTCCTAGATTATTTATTTATGTTCTCCTTTCTCCAGCTTACATTGGCAGTTCCAGGCAATCCCTCTCCCAGGTTTAATGCCAGCTGTCCACCCTCTTCATTGGCTTATGTGCTTTGATTTAGCAATGTGGTATTTGTTCCCCTGTGCTTTAAGCTTTCCAACTATAAAAAAAATGTAAATCCTCATGTAACCATATTCTCTTGTGCTCATAAAAGAAAAGCAGACTTTTGAGGGAAATTGCTTCCATGTCTTTGCTTTTTTCTTTTAACAACCCTTTCCCTTCTCATTCTCTCCAGTCATTTTTACATATACATGGCATAAAAAAATTCCTCTACAGCATTCAGCAGAAGTTGTCTAGATGCCTCATGATATCTACCAACAAGCAATTCATTGGGTTCATCTTTGGATCACTATGCATACAGTTGTTAGTATTTTCAGTGATCTATTTCCCTATGACACTAAAAATATTATTTTGTTTTTAATTAAAAAACCCCAACAACAAAACAACAAAAACAACAAAAAACACACAACACGATGTCATCTCCTATAATGTTCACCTTTGTATGTGAACATGCTCCCTCTACCACGAGGAAAATACACCAACTGGAGGATTGAGTCAACAACCACTGAAGTGGGCCAGCTCTCCAGAGCCCCTAAAAAATGTTTATGTGCTACCATTACGTGTAACTCAACCTTCTGTGACATAGTTCAGCATTGCCTCCCTGCCTGTGAGCCATGTGAACAGGCTGATCTGCAGGGAAAACGATGTGGGAGCTGTCCCTGTGGAGGCAGGCATTCTGGTGACAGTAAACTTTATCAGTTTAGATATCTTGTGGCCATGAGGAATTTTCCTGCAAGAGAACAAAAGGAGAGCTGTGTTGTTTTTGTTTGTTTGTTTGTTTTTGTTTGTTTGTTTGTTTTGTTTTTGTGTGTGTGGTTTTTTTTTTTTTTTTTTTTTTCCTTGCTCCAGCTTNATTCACTGCTACAGACTTTCTCACCTCCTTTGCAGCTTTTTGGGTGACCTCTGTAGGCCTAAGAACAGATTCTGACCAGGAAGCTTGGGCTTTGTTCAAAGCAGAGCACAAATAATATAGCCCTGCTTCCTTATGAATTTGGTTAAAATCCAACATTTTTCCATCTGTCTATTCCAATCTATCTAGACTATTTTAGAAGATGGACGCTACTGGATGTTTCCAGGTGCAAAATTTACACCAGACATTGTGTTTTGGGCTAACACTGATTTCCTGTGTGCACACTGCTGCAGTTTCAGGGGAATATTTCTCCCAGTTCTGCATGCTCCTCTTATTTCCAGTGGATTATGGTCCTGATATGGCTCATGTGTGTACTGTTGTTAATCCTTGATACAGTACTGGAAGCTTCCATGATATGAAAAGTCAGGTTTTTTTGTTTGTTTGTTTTTTGTTTTTAATTATTATTATTTATACTTAATTCAAGTCTATTGCCAGAGTAAAGATGCTTTGTTCAAATTTGAAGTCAGCAAGATTGTTTTAAAATAATGGGGATTAGAAAAAGCAAATGTTACTCATCTTTAGAGGAGTTTTGTACTTCTTTTTTTTTTTTTTTTTTTTTTTCCTTATAACCTTCATATAAGCCTTTTCTTTAAGCCTTATATGAAAAGAAAAAGAAAAAAAAAAAAAAAAGGTTTGTCCTCAGGACTTAAAATAAGTTATATTAAAAATAAACTGAATTGTTTGATGAAATCTAATAACACCTTTTTTCTTGTGCTGAAGAGAGGTATTTCATTAAATGGGGCTATCTGCAACTTTGGTAGGTAGCATGTGATATAGTATTGGTTTGGGATAGCAAGTTGGCTGTTTATTTCCCTGCCACACGTAGGTAGGTGGAGGTGCTGCAAGCTATGAAGTAAAGTAGGCAATCACTACCCTGAACATCTGTTAATTCATACTGAGTTATAAACAACAAAGGCTGCAAATTAAGATTGAAATGTTGGAGAGGGCTGTGATTATCACAAGTTTGATCATTTGGACAACTTTTCTTCTTTCCCACGGGGTTATATGACTCAGGGAAGCCATTTTAACTTTTCTAACATGAAAATATAAATCTCCTTCACTGCTATGCAGAAAGTCTGACGGAGTAAGATTCAAAGTCTGTAACATCATAAAAGGAGTAATAAATACCAAATACTGAAGATTAGATTTCCTCTAACTTGGGAAAGGTTAATTTATGGTGACTAGATTTAAATGAACTTGCTCTCATTCATATCTCATGGATTTTCCTAGCTTTGGCCCTTTCCATCTGACTTTCCATTTCATCCTGTATATCTAACAGCAGGGTACATCTCATTCTGGGTGTCCCTTATGGGGTCAGCATAAGGCAGTTAAATCAAAATGTTCTTCTTCCATCACTTTTGAGTCTTTTTGCTTCCCTTCATCTCCTTCAACATTTGTATCTATGATCTACTTGTAGAATTGAAAGCATTGTTGGACTTTGTTGTCATTAAACCACAGACAATGACTTTTTTCCATCACCACAAATGAAATATCTTTACCTTCAGAAAATCTTACAAAGAATACTACTAATGTGTTGTTATTGAACCTATTTATAGTTCTCGGTGTAGTGCATCTTTTTCAGTCTCTAGTGGATTGTATACCAAATTACTCTTCAGAAAATGTCAGATTTTCACAATTTATGGCAAAGCATTATTATTTTTTGGGGGGGGGGGGGGGGGGGTTGGGTTTGTTGCTTTTAATGGGCTTCATTCTTACAGTCACTGGCATTGGAAGCAGTCTCTTGGTGTACATATAAGAAGTCCTTTGATATGTTTTTAACAATATTTTCTGCATACTATAATGGTGTCAATCAGCCAGAAGCCTGGTACAAGTGCTTGGGTTTTATCTGAAGTGCTGGTGACAGCTACTGTAGAGTTAGGGAATTTGTTTAATGATTTACAAGTTCATACCTTGTTTGTAGTAGCCCCATTTGGCAAAAGTTTCTGAACTCACAACAAAGGATTCTGGATGAATCTGTATAAAGAAAGTACCATTTCTCAAACACTTCTGGCCATAAGGAGCAAATAAACATGGGCTTTTTAATGCTTTTTGAATATTAAAATATGCCTTTATCTATTTATCTATTTATTTATTTTTTAACTTACCTAGCAGGTTAGTGGGCTTAAACATAATAAAGAAAAACTGAACTCATGTCCACAAATGTGTATATTTGGGATGGCATGGTGTTTCCACCCAGTGCTGGAGACATCCTACATGGAGTTTGAATCTGCTTCAGGACACCTTCACAAATTTCACATTGTTGTTTCTTTTCTGCTCAAGCTGTGGAGAAAAATACGAAAACTTCGTCATTTAAAGCTGTCTCTCTGTAAATGTATTCATAGAACCTTTCCCATTTTCTCCTCCTGATCAAAACCAATAAAATTTATTGTCACATAAATAATGATTAATTAATAGCTAAATTATTTTTGAAATAGAAAAGTTGTAAGGGAAGAATGGCTCCTAAGGTGAGCTCCTACTATAGAATGAAAAAATCACATTGGTCCAGAGGCATTATGAAGTGAATCTTGCTGTTTGAGATGTTTTGAGGTAATTTGAGAGGTAATTACTCTATTTGTATCTGCTGATCTTGCTCTTTTTAAGAATCTAGTGCCTAACACCACATACCAATCAGTTAGACACTATTTATTTCAAGGAGAAGAGCAGTCTTAAGGACCAGTTTCTACTCCAGTAATAGATTGCACATGATCCAGTGAGTTTAATGTGGTTCTGTGTTTTCTACCAGTGCAGACCTGGCTCATAGCAGGCTCTTCCAGATGATGCTAAGTTTAGTTAGCAATATTTAGGTTTTCAAGGATGCTAACAATGTGATGGATTTTTGGATGGAAGCTTCATTGCTAGCAAACAAAGCCAAAACCTACTAATCTTCATAACTCCACTGGAATTTGGGTTCTTAGATGCTTATTCCTTAAGCTTCATTTTTTTTTTTTTTTCTGAATGAGTCTCTGAGGAAGGAGCAGGTTTGGTGGCAGAATCCAACTCCTGCTGAAATTTCTAGTGCTTACAAAAGTCAGCAGATATAACTCTAATAAGTTGGAACATAAGGTTTCCTTTTAGTTATTTCTCTGCAGCCTGAATGTGGTAAGAAAGCAACATTTCCCACGGTAATTTGGAACTATTTCAAATTTCAGCTGGTGCCAGCAAGAGTGTAGAGAAGAAGATAGATTTTAAGAGGCAAATTTCTGTACTTAAAACTCTTTTGTCGCAGTTCTAAGTAAATGTGAAGATCTAGAACAACATATAGTCTTATTTATTTCCTTAGCTTTAAGGATCATACTATCTCTTGATAAACTTGTTGTTGTTGTTGTACTTGTGAAAGTCTTTTTTTTTTTTTTTTCTAGAATTGTTTAACTCCCATAGTTCAATGGTGACTCAAACAGAATGGTCTTTGTGACCCAACACAACATCCAGAACAAAGACAGATATTGTCAGTGGTGTTTTATTACTTGTTCATAAGTTTTCGTGGTCTCTCATAGTATGTTCTCAAAGTTTCTAAAACAAGAACCTGAAACTGCTGCTAACATCTCCAGTCAATTCACTCTGATCTTGTAATCAAACAAGCCTACAAAGAATCTGCCAGGCAATTTTTCTCTAAAGTGTTTGAACCTTGCAGGCATATTTCCAGTGCCAAAAATCATTACAGAATTGAAAACCTCTTAGTCAGGTACAATCAAGTGTGAATCTTGGTCTCTGGGTATATACATTTTTAGATTTAGGGCATGTTAGTGTTAACAACTTGACAGCTTGTCTGAAACAATTAATTTTTTAACCCAAAGGATCTCTTCTGTCATAACTTTTTACCATTATCATAGGAGTGTTTGAATCCAGTCTGGCAGCAAGAAATCCATTTCTGCTTTAAATTAATTGACTTTTTTTCCTTTTTTTTTAAATTAATTTATAAAAAATATATATTTTTAATTTGTTAAATTATTTTAAATTGTTAAACTTGTGAATCACTCACCATAAATTTGAATATTATCTGTTTGGTTTACACTTCTTTGTAGTAGTAATTGTTCAAAAATGCTTCGGTTCTTTCCTGTTAGTATTTTGCATGTGTAAAATCACTGTGAACAAAGCAAAAGCAACAGGCAATGGAGGAACATCACTGTTTTTACTGACACTTGGGAAAGAAAACTTTGTTTTCTCCAGAATTTTAACAGATAATCAACACTTTTGTAGCATGAAATAATTCTATGCTGTTTAAAAACTTTTCCCATTACTCCCTGGATAAACATCCATGATAATAAAAAGTTCTGAGAGCTATTGTCAGGTGACTATTTGCAACTTTCTTTATTTTCTCAAAGAAATAAGAGTGGCACTTTGAGGTCATATTAACTGGCTGACCAGTAGTTTGGATCTTACAGGGAAGTGATTGATAATATCATCTGACATCAACAGATTTCATTGGTCATATTTACTTCAGATTCATGTAGGGTAAGTTCATGGCAACTCTAGCATTTTAAGTGTGAAAGCTTTCTGAATTTATCCTGTAGTTTGTAGGTTTGCCATGACACCACTGCGTCCTTCAGCCTGGGATGGTGTCCTCTTTGAATTTGGACATAGTGCATCTTTTGCATGAATAGTTCATTAAGAAGTGAGGCTAAGATCACCAAATAATTTCTGATAGAGCCCTTGCTTCAGCCAAATCAGGTTTAATTTCAACAAACACTGAATGATTTTTTTGGATTTCAGCTTTTGAAGAAGTTTTATTTCCAAATGTTAAGCTTAGAAAATTGTTTAAGAAAGATTAAATACCTGGAAGAAAACATCTTAGTTAGCTAAACCTGCACAGCGTTTTTAGGCCTCTTTTGTCTACTTCAAAATTTGGTTCAAGACAAAGCTTGAATTGTTGAAATGCTCACATCCATACTTTTGACTGGATAGACTTTCAATGACGTTAGTGTCATTGAGGTCTGTGAACCCCCAGCGCCCCTAGCACATAAAGCTTTCGCTGGGGTGCCCAAAACACAGAGTTGTGTACTCGCTTATAGGCATTTTCATTTGCATTTTCTTACACGAGTGACTTAACTAGAAGTCACAGAGGGCTTTGCTAGCAGAGGCAAGCTAAGAACTGCTCGCTGGGTGTTGTCTCCTCTATCTCTCTGTCTCTCAGACGGCTGTAACTATTGGTTCAGGATGATTTCAGTGGCCTTGAGATCAGCAATATTTAACTTCAACAGCACTGAGACGTGAATTATTATTGATGCTGAAGCAGGCTGCGTGCATTTGGGGAGAGGGGGTTGTTTCAGAGTTACAATTACGGAGTTGTCAAACAATATGATTTCTGCTGCATCCTAAGTTCTCTAATTGTTTATCATATTAACCTTGGGTGATCTTGCAATCTCCTGTCTGCAACATTAATCAGCTGACATCATCCCATGCTCTGAAAGGACGTTATCAAATACAGAGACCAGAATACATTTCCAATGAGAAGGGCAGTGGGGCTTAGCGACCCAAGAAAGGGGGTTGAAAAGACCTTTACTTTTTATCTTTGCCATGTAACCTCAGATGAGTCACTTCCATCTGTGTAGCTTCCTGTCCTTTGTCTGATCTAGACTTGTCTGAGCTAGACTGCAAGCTGCTCGGCACACAAGCTGTGGCTGCTCCTGTACTTAATACTGCTAAAACAAACAGCATGCTTAGCTTTGGTCCATTACAGGTCCAAGTTATCACCAGAAGGTACCTTGCTATTCTGCAGATAGGTTGAGCCTAGGCCAGCTCTGAAATCACAGTAGAGATTGGGAGGGCATCCCAGTCATCTCAGTGTATTTTCAAAATTACTATTATTCATCAGCTATTCCTAAATGATCTTCAGGGGGAACCATTTGCATGAAAGGGACTGCTCAAGTCTTGGATTATTTTTATTTGTTTATTTATTTATTTCTGGTCTGAAAATAGTCATATTTGTAATGTGAACTCATACTTGATGGAAAGAAAGGCTGAAGCTCAATGAAGTTTGACTAATGAAATATTTTTGCCAGGAGACTAGACTGCAGCATAATAAATGTATAACAGGTAGCACTGTCACTGGAAGGACAAAAGCACCATACTTATGAAATGCAAATTATTTGTTTAACATTCAAGTGAACATTTCAGTAATCCTCACTTGGTCAGTGCACTTGATTTGTACTTGATTATATTGTGGGGTGAACTACATGAGAAGTGAAGCAGATGTAACCTACACAAAGATCAATTATTTGATTTCAGCTGCAAATACAGTATCTCTCATAAATGGTTCAAGCTACTGGATCCCTGGCATAAACCGATGGATGTTTACTTTGTGTGTCAGGAGCACAATCCTTTCCAGACAATGATGGATAAGATTAAATGGCCTAGGGCTCTATTGGAACCAAACATAAAAAAATCTTCCAAATTCTCATTATGAAATGTGGCAGTGTACCTTAAAATATTTGACACCACCACTGAAGAGTTATTCTGCACTTTGCTCTGCCAGTTAAACACAAGTCTGTCTGCTCCCAAGACCAAACATACCCCTTCAGGTAAATCACAAAGGCTCAGATTTGTGTTAAAAATCACTGCCATCAGCCATGTTCAGGAGATTTCTGGAAAGGGTCAGCCCAGGTAAATTCTATGGCTGCACAGCTTTGTTTAGGGGGTTTGGCTGAGTCTGATCTGAGTTGTGGGGTGCAGCCCTCCCTAGGTGCAGTGTTGATGCTCAGAGCTATGCCTGAGCTACTCTACAGCCAGCAGCACGGACAGAAATTTTCACAGAACACAGGATTATAAGACTGCTCTTACATCACAAAAAAAAAACCAACCAAACAAAACCCAAATCCTAAAACAATACCACACTTGCTGAGATCAAAGAGTAAATGTAAAAATCTCCTTATGCTGGCTTAGAAATCAGGAATTGATCTGACACTTGGTTTAATATGGGGTGCCTTGACTATGTGACAGATATTAATTTATACTCCAGGCCTGAGATCAGCACTGTGCACAGCAAGGAGTCTTATAGCTCAGCTTTTGTGCAGTAGTAAGCTACTCTGTGTGGAGTACAAGGGGACTTATGCCATCAGCACATACTAACCAGGTTGCTTATCAAACCAAGTTGTTTGCTGGGAAGAACCTTCAATCCAAAAGCACAAACACCTGCCCCTGCCCAGAGGGAGGAAAAAAAAGAGGGAAGGTAGACAAAGGAATACACAGATATTGATGGGAATATTTTTGTTTTTTTTTTTTTATTTCACGATTAGTAAATCCTTAACTACTGTTACTAGTTTGTAGCTCTATTCAGGCAGAGTGATGCTGGCAATATATTCAAAAGATAATAGTTAGTGAGAAAAAAACCTATTAGAAAACTATTCAGCTATGCTGAAGTGGTGAATGGAACAGTTTCATTCCATTAGCATGCATTCAACAAAGAGAAGTTAATTAGTTTCAGGAACTTCTGATATTTCAGTAAAACTTTAGAGTAATTTTCAGTTGGATTTTTGCCTTCTGGGGATCATGTCAGTGTTTTCAATTAACAGATTTCCCTGCACAAGTTCTTCAAAGAAATGGTGTTAAAAATAGAGGAGAGCAAGAGCTGTGTCTTCCTTTTCATTGAAAATACACAATTCCTTTCTTGTTATAATAAGCAGAAAAAAAAGCAATCATGTTTTCTGTATAAGTTTAATAATTCTGAATCAAGTTATGCACAGAAATTCACTCTAATGTTATTATTCATTAGAACTGAAACGAAAAATCATTGCATCTGCCCCATTCTACTCCTTCAGAAAACTGCATTCAGTCATCTATCCCACCGTTTGTTTTCCAAGCAAGGAGTTGCTTGTAATTCTTAAAATACTACAAGAATTACCAGTGCTTCTGGAGAACTGCTGCATCCTTTATTGACTTTTAACCACTTGTAAGGGTGTATGCTACCTTCAGGCATTGCTCTAATATTAATTAAACGTACGTATTTTTGTAGTCTGGCTGTTTTTGCAAAAGAAATTTGAGATTCTTGTTCAAATGGTTAGTAATAGATACTTATGTTCCATTTCAGTGCTATACATTTATTGACACCGAACATGAGCTTTGGTCTATCATTATTAAATAATGACACACAAAAAGATGGATCCTTTGTCAGCCAAGTTCCTAGTGACATGTAATGAGCAGAGTTGCTGAATGATCCCTATGTCTGGCACTTAGAAATTCTTAGTGTACCTAAAAAATATATGTGTTCAGACTACATTTCTTCATGTTTACAGTTAGCTCACAGAACTCAAAGGTTGCAGCTTTACTGGCCTATTTTCATATTAGTTCATCTGAAATGCAAGATCTGATCATCTTTCGAAGAATAGCTTAGTATTTGGATTTGACTTTCATTGAATTCTGCTCATTCTACCATGAACATGTTCATTTGCTTAAGCACAAACACATCCTTCATTCTTCTTTCCACTCCTTCAAAGACCACAGGCTATACTCAGCTCTAAGAAGCACAAATACCATCCTTTTTCTTCGCTCTTTGATTGTCTCTTCTCCAGACATTTATCTCAACCTTCTTTCTTCTCGCTGTCCTGAGTTAAATTCACTAAAAATGTCCTCTCTTTCCACTGAGTGTTTGTAACAATGATTGAAACAGTCATCTTATAACTCCTAACTTTCTGTAATCTAAAATTACTATGCTGCATTTTATAGATTTTCTACTTCCCTGGTGTTTCTAAACAATCAAAAATGCTCTGCTTATAATCCTGTCCGGTTCTACATTTCCTACTTTGCGTAGACTATAAATTACAAGAACCTCACTGTTGTATTCCTGTTTATTTCCTGATTATGTTTTTGACTGAAAGATTCTCAAATGTGCATTTGTAAAGATTTTTACCTAAGATGCTGTCTAATTTAAGGGTATGCAAACTAAAGAATAGACAAGGAAGGGCTACGACTTGGAACTGAGATCTAAGCCTCTTGGCTTTCAATAAAACAACTTATTACTGGGCATCTGGAAGAGCCTGTGAGTGCTCTTGGACACTTCTCAACCATCTGTTTCAGCCTGCATCTTCTAGAGGTGAACAGCTCCTGGTTCTTTAAAAAATCTGATAGATCCAAACACTAGCTTGAAAAAAAAATATATATATATGCTTTTGTTAGATGAAGGCAATGGCAGCTTTTAGCATGAGTCCAAGATTTCAAAAAATTAACTGTTTTGCATCACTATTAAGCTTTCATAAATGCCACATATATCATCTAAAACAGCAGAACTAATAAGATTTATTTATTTCATGTGGGCTGATGTATTGCATTAATAGTGTTATTTTGAAAGTTCTTTTTTCTTAGTTTATATCAAATTCTCAATTAAGTTTTATAGTAAACAGCTGTAGCTGAAATCTATTTGTTTATATTTCAAATTGCCTCATCATTTTGAAGAAAAATGTTGCTGTTGACAGCAATAAAAGAAGACAAGAATCATATTGTATAGAGCATAATTTATTTTGATCTATAGGTTTGTGTTGTGTGGTAGAAATCAACAACTGTGTAAGAGATTTCAGGCTAAAAATAAAAATATTTGTAGGAATGTTAGCAAAAAAATTACAATATCAGATCGAGTAACATGATGAAAAATCAGTTTGGGGTATATCATGTGAAATGTCAAACCTGACTTTTCAGTAATAGAAATACTTTGGTTAGAACAGATCAAAAAGTCTCCAACAAAACTGTTGTCTGACAGAACTTCAAACAGACCTTTAATAAAAATTGTTTCATATGGAACATTTTAATTTTCTAGGACAAATCCTACATATAGAAACTGTTGCCATAGAATCTTACGGCAGTTATAGTTCAGTTATCTCATACTTATGTGGCTCTCTACAAAGACATCATTCTCATGATGTTCTTAGAGTGTGCAACACATATGATACAGTATGTCCATTCACCCTGGGAAGAGACTCTGAAGCATGATGTAACTTTAATTCAGTTTCAAATAGAAAAGATTATAATTTTAATTAAAAAAATGTTTCAAGTCATCTCCATTTTCTCTAAAATATTTCTGACTAGAAGTATTTTTTTCAAAAACTTTTACATCCTGTACTAGATCTTCCTAGTGTAGTGTATTGCATTTATCTCTATATATATTTAAAACAAATAAGCAAACAAAAACAAACNTCCACAAGATTTTTTGCACTAATTCTGAAAGACTTTGGATTGGGCCCATGAAGAACTTGATTTGGAAGAAGGGACAGTTATTTCTCTTTCTACAAGGTTATTGGTAAAAAATATCTTCTTAAAGTATTTTAAACCAAATTTAGATGCTTGCTTTATAACTAGCTATTACTATATATAAACTGAAATAATTGTCTAATTCTATTGTATTCTCAATGCAATGATAATAATTATTTCTATTAAGAACATTATTTGCATATCTACCTACATAAAGCATGGGTTTGGAATTGTGAGTCAATATGACTGGTTTTTAGTCTAGTTTTTGTCTTCGAATTTATGACCATCTTTAACACCGAGGTAAGACTTAGATGCCTGTAGGTATATTTTATTAATTTTATAAAGTTTAAACATCTAAAGTTAGAAACCTATATTTATATTTAAAAACAATGTAGCCTTCCAAGTCTGAAACTTTTGGCATAATGAGGATTTCACAGTCACAAATGAAGTTGGTGGCTGTTCAGAATACAGATCTTCCAATTCTCAGACCTGTTGCTCAATTTTTATTGTAGCATTGATACAGTTGCTTTATACAGTGAGTCATATTTACTGTCAGTGAAAAAAAAAAATGAAATATGAAGGAAAGTACATTGCTTAGCTGTCCCATTACATTATACTAATTTTGTCAGATTGAGGGGACCTCATGTCATTATCATCTACCTCATGAAAATAAGTAAGTTTGATGGCAAGTGCATCTCCAACACCATCCTGACACTTGTCACCCAGTTTTCTTCAAAAGTGTAAGAGATAAATGATAACATGAATAATCATCTGTTTCATCTTCTTCCAATAGCAAACAGACCATTGCTTGTATGGCCTTGTGTGGTCATGCACTTGCCAAACTGTGTCCAAACATTTCTACTACCATCACAGCTACCTGCTTTCTCATCAATCCCACTTCACAAACCCTTTGCCCAGTCCAACCCCTTGACTATGGTTATCATTATTTATCAATTCTAGGTTGAAACACACCCTCAAGCATGGTGTTGCCTCTGACTCACTTTTCTGGACATTAATGTGCCATCCCTGGGATTGCTGCAAACTGAGCAGCTTGTTTATCCCATAATCATTTGCCACCTGGAATATAAGAAAAGAAAGACTTTTTTTTTTTGATCTGGCTCATGCTGATCATTTTATATTGTTGCAGGCAATTATGCAGTATATAATGACACACTTTCATCAAGCAGCAAAAAATATACTGATATCCATCTACACTGAAGGTAGCAGCATATTTGGACCATAATAAGACACAGATAGCTTTTTCCTTGCTTTCCAGACCTTGGCCTAAACATGGTCTGATGTCAAAAAAGTTTAAGCGATATCAGCAAATAAGATATCTGACTGTTTCCACAGGAATACCTTGATAGAAGAAAAGAATTTATTTGATTATTATTTCCTTACAGAGAAACAGAACACTTTGTATATCCAGAGAAAAAGGGTGGAGTTTAAAATACACCCACCGTAAATGGACTGGGCAAGAAACCTGAAAAAGAAATTTTTTTAGGGGGGAAGACAACTTCAGAAAGTTCAGAACTTCAGTCACTGAAGTTTAGGGGAAAAAAAAAGTATTACATGGTTCGTTTTTGTTTTGTTTACCAATGATAAGTCTCTCAGTGCAGATGATAATGACTGCAGATGATGCAATACAGAGAAACTCAAGGTGGTTGTATCTGAGCAAGTCCAGATCCAGGAGAATTACTACCATGATCAAGTCGTGTTTTGCTCACACTACTGCCATAACAAGAAGGTCTGCATTCAAGCTAGTATTGACCTACTTCAGTAAGCTGCACTCTGCTGTTATAGTTGTAATATCTTAGTGTCTATTACTTCAGACAGCTCTGTGTCCTTTCTTATTACATGTTGCAGTCTTAGACCTTCATCTTCTATTCGTTTTTCAGACCCACTTCTGTTGTCTGCATATATGTGAGGGAGAGAGAAAAAAAGAAATTGAATTAGTCCCAAAACTGTAGGTATTTTTATTCAAGTTTCTTTCAGGCTGTGCTGAGTCACACATATTTGCTGCTGTGTCTAGTAGTAAAATTTCAGAAGGTCGTTTTTTTTTTTTTTTTTTTTAAATGTTGTGATTTAGGCCTAGTGCAGCTGCACTGTCCCGAAGGACTCCTGGATAAGAATTAGCAATTAGGCTATTTCAGGGATCCCAGTGGGCAGTTTCCGAGCCATCAAGCTCTTCTTGTGACTGACAGCTCATTAGCATAGAGGCAGGTTGTTCCTTGCCAGCTTATCTCAGTGTCTGGGAATGCTTGAGGGTACACATAGTTTATTGGTGGAGATGTAGCTACTGTGTGCAGAGATTTCTCTCTGGATTTCAGATATCATCCCATCAATAACTTCAGAGAAATATTTGTGTTTCTGTGGAAAACAGAAATAACCAACCAAAAAAACCTCAAACCCAATGCTTTGATTGTCTAATATTCCTCAACAGTGGTAAAATCATTAACTTGAATAATTTCTAATATATATATTAAAATAAACAAACAAAACAAGAAAATTGGTAAAATTATTTTTTTTTTGTGCATGTTGCAGATTTATGATTAAGTAAAATATTAAAAACATTATGATGCTCTTAGCCACCATAGTGACTGTAGACAGTTAAACATCTTGGATAAATGGGGAAAGCTAGTGAACTGCTGACTGTCTTTGTAAAGTGAGGTAATTCTCCTCTATTATTTGAACCTCTTGAGGTTTTTCTTTTTACTCTAAAACTTTGGGTGCATGACATAATGAGACCTTTTTTTGTGTGTGTGTTGAGGTGGAGGAAAGAGTACTTTTACAGAATATTGCTGCAATATGGTGGCCCAGAAGTGTCAAAAGTGGTTTTGGATTATGATGATCACAGAATGTGAAGGAGTTTCCAGAGTTTCAAAAGTTTTCTCTTCAATATTACAAACATAAATCAAAATAGTGAGTATTGGTCAAGAACAGTATCTGTTATCTCCAACAACTTTCCAGCAACTCTGAGACATTGCTTCCAGCTCCCATTATGAGGTTTACATTTGGTAGCTCCTGTTTCACTTCTTATTCTGGGCTGCTTTCTTTTCTTGCAGCTTGAGCTTCTTGGCACCCTTCTGGGTTGAATAAATCACTAGCTAAATGCTGATAAATAAAGATTTCAATGTATAGACAGAGAAGAGGTATACATTATTTTCACATTTTGCTTCCTACCCTATAATAAACTAGTGTAAAAAGTACATTGGGAATATAAGTTCCTGGGTGGAAACAAACCTAAATTGGCAGCTGTTGTTATTTTACTTTATCTTTGTTTATGCCTCTCTACTGAGGAGTAGACTGTATGACTGATGTTATGGACAAAGTAGATAATAATTCTAAAATAAAGCACAGAATAACTGTAATATCAGTTATTATTTCTCATGGAACAAAACTTAGCATTTCCAGGAATAGGTCCGTTGTTCATAAAAGGTGCTGTACAAACACATACCTACATGCTAGTCTCTATTTGAAAATTTTCCACCTCTTATAAATTAACTTGGCTTTATTTCCATCAGTGTAAATGGAAAGCTAACATAACGAGCCTTTGTTAATATGGAGAAGGCAAGTTACACTGGGAAGACATAACTCAGTCTTGTTAAACTGGTGGAGACAGAAGCCATGTGATGTCTTTATACTCCAAGTTTTCTCTCTTGCCCTCTGCACCTTCATTGCAATCAGCATGCAGTAGAGTATCATGCTTTAGTGACACACCAATCTGCTCAGAGTAGTTGAGGGATCCCTATATTACAATTTATTGTGTTCTATAGATACCTTTATGTCACTATAGACTTCTCTAATATTTCTAGCATTAGTTTAATGGGCCTCTACAGTGCTTAGTAAAGGCACTATACTGTAGCGTATTAAGAAATTTGTTAATTGGCACCTTTCATGATAATGCAAATTACATGCATAATATGCCTCAAAATATCACTCCTGAATAGTATAAAGTATCTTATACACTTAGGTGTCCTATACAGTGGCTCAGGAAACCTAGGGTGTTCATTTATGATCTGTGAAACAGTAGTTAATTTTCAGCAGTGTGTTGGTTGCTAGGTAATTTTTATTGTCTCCTTGCACACTTTTTCCTTAGCCTCTGCTCTACCTCTGTGCATTCAGCACGGCAGATGTTTCATTACAGTCCTGTGACACCAAAGTGTCCTTCTGCGTTCTGAAGTTTTGTCCAATGTTTGCCAGGAATCCTTTTTAATGGTGTGATGAACTGCATTAAGGCAAAGCTGGATTTATTGTTATGAAATCTCCTCCCTTTCATCCTGCTGTCAAAGGCTTTGTCTTTCCTTCTTCCCTTGCTTACTTCCTTTGCGAGTTTGGGCATCTGCCACAATGAGAAACCTCACTCTATAGAACATCTCTCCCTGGCATAAGGAGATTGAAGTGAAAGTGATACAAGGAAACAAGGATGCACATAAGCACATCCTGAAGCACATATGCGTTTCCATATTTGGAGTAAAATAGCAGAATCACAGAACGGTTGATGTCAGAAGGGACCTATGGAGCTCATCTTGTCCAACCCCCTGCTCAAGCAGGTTCAAAATAACCATGTCCTTTACTTTTATACAAACTTTCCTAAATATTCTGTATTCAAATGCAAAATATAGCTCACATGTACTTAACAGTTATAGAAGACCTGCCAGAAAACAGTACAGTGCTGTACATAAGTAAGGTCAAGTCCTAAAGTGCTAAAGTAACACTTCTAGGAAAATAAAGATTAAAACAATCTATCTTTCAGCCTGTATTACCATGGGAATTTTCAAAGAAACTGGGGTTATTTAGCCTAGACAAAAGGAGGCTCAGAGGAGACCTAATCACTCTCTACAGTTAGGTAGAAGGAGGCTGTAGAGGGGTGGGGGTCAGTTTCTTCTACCAAGCAACATGTGATAAGACAAAAGGAAATGGCCTCAAGTTGTGCCAGGGGAGGTTTAGGGTGGATATTAGGAAAAACTTCACTGAAAGGGTTGTGAGGCATTGGAACAGGCTGCCCAGGGAAGTGGTTGAGTCACCATCCCTGGAGGTATTCAAAAGATTTGGTGCTTAGAGACATGGTTTAGTGGTAGACTTGGCAGTGCTAGATTAATGGTTGGACTGGATGATCTTAGAGTTCTTTTCCAACCTAAGAGATTCTATGATTCTATGATTACAATCCTGATTTTTCAGATAGGACTCTAAATTGATGGAAGTCTTTGACAAACATATTCTGGGTGCCTTAAATCATAGATGCCTAAGACACGATGCCTGAAGGTATGTCTGGGCTTAGATTGTAGGGAAAGAAAATGAAATGGAAAAAGTGCCATAACCTAAAAACACCATCAACCTTTCTTTAATTTATCCGTATTTAAAAGTTATATATATGGCATTTTCTCTCATGAAAACATCTTTCTGAATAAACGAGACCTGATTGAACCTACCGACAATGCTTCTCACTCAGTGTGTTTGTTTTCTCATCCTTCCTCCTTTTGTCCTGGCTGCGTACTGCAGCTGATATTTCATCACCATTTTTGTAACTGAGCCTAAATGTATAACATGGGCTTCTTGTATCTCATTTTTCTCAGGTTTTCTCAGTGTAGTCCAACCAATTACTCTGATCTGGCTGCCCTTGAGGGCCAGCAGCTGAGAACCTCAATCAGAAGTGAAAGCTGACACTTTTTCTAAGAGCACCAGTGTAAGTTCCACATCATCAAGCCTCAGTTAAAATCTCACTCTAACAGTAACAGAGCTGAGCTGCTTAGGAGCTCAGCTTGTCTTTGGACACAGAATATCACTGTGTCAGTCTTCTGAGATATCTAGTGCTCATAACTGTACTTTTGCAAAAATATTTTTTTTCTGAGCCCTTCTTGCTCAGAATGTGACTCACTTCAAAGGGCAAAAGTCTGGTCCTTCAGAGAACCTTTTTCTTCAAATGCTGAATTTCCTGCTGTCACTGCCTGAGGTACCTTTGTCTTTTCAGTATTTACTCAAGGTAGTTTTATACATAGTTTTTCTCAAGCAGGGGATAAAACAACAAAACCAACAGTGACCTATTCAGATTAATGCTGTCATGAGCGCAGGAACATTGAACTGTTCTGCCAATTTGAGTTATAAAGATGGGGCTTTGCACACCTCAGCTTAAATTTCTCCTGTGCCCAAAAATGCATTTTTTTTAAATGGCTTCTCATCAGGGCTTTTTGTGGTTACCGTTTGGAACTGTGGGCTATGTCAAGAATGATAAATTAAACAGTATTGAGAAATATTCATGATCAATGCAAATCTATTGGCCATATCATTGAATTGTTAGAATGGTCTTTGATCTGGTTTTGGCTTTGGACAACTGGTACTGTCTGAATAAGCTCCTGAGCACAATTTAGTAGCTTGTATGGATCTGAAAACATTCCTAAACGTGTTTGGATTTGGTTATTCAGATTTAGAGTCTAACAATGTGGACACATACCTTTCTGTGACAGATGGTCTCAGTATCAGAGAATCATCCTAGAATTTCACTAATACCAGTATTGCTTAAGAGATTCATTAATGTGGCCTCCTCTAATTCACTCTCCAAAGTAGAATGGTTGTGTTGTTGTCATAATTTTTATGTGTTTTAATATAATATGCACAAATTCTGCTAGCTATTTATCAGGTTTTATAGAAAAATGAATAAAAAGAGAAGTCCATTAGTATCCCAAAGAGTTTTCAGTCCTGACAACTAAACAATAACAGGAAGTGATGAAAGAGTAGAATGATTTGTTAGAATGAGGAATATGAAAATGGTTAGTACAATTCAGTTTCTTAAGCCTCAGTCATACAGACACTTAAATGTGGGCTTAATACAAGACACGTGAGTAGTTTATTTAAAGTCAAAATGAAGTCTGTGATGCAGGAATGAGCCTTATTTGCCACTCTCAGAATATAAGAGTCCCAGAAAATTGATGGTAAAATAATCCCCTCTAATTCTAGACAGGAGGTGCTCAGACCCTCAGAGAGCAGGGTGTTTTTGGTTTCACTTTGTTTTTTCCCAGAGACAAAGTACAGTGTAGGAGTTAAGATTCTAAATATGTATTTGAGATATACAGATTCCATTTCTTGCTTCACTGTAGAGTTTCTTTTTGACCATGAATATTAGATACTGGTCAGCACAACAGGCAATGCAGGCAGGTACTTTGCCATAACAGATAAAACAGTCTAAAGGAGGTGTTAACGTAGTATTAGTTTTCTCCAAATAACCAATGAATGAAGGATCAAGAAAGCTGTCTCTGAAAAAGGATACACCTAGAAAGATGCATTAAAATATAAGAGATGAGTACACATTTCTCTGGAGGTTAGGTATATAAATTGGGTTTGCACAATGGGGGCTTCTGCCTATTTGGGATTCAGATAAATCATCTGAAAATAGATGCCTGAGTGGGTAGAAGTTTATATGTTTAAAAAATGATTGGAGGAAATAGCAGCAGTATGTCTCTGTGGCGCAATCGGTTAGCGCATTCGGCTGTTAACCGAAAGGTTGGTGGTTCAAGCCCACCCAGGGACGTGCTGATCAAACGTTACACCTGGTACTATCCCCCAACTTGGGATATACAGTGGTATCTGTGTGGGTTAGTTTTGGAACTCACAAGAAAATATGGGAGAAAAGTTGCTTTATTCTCTGGTGAGAGTGATTTGAGAATGTTGAGAAAGCCATATATATATATGTGTATATATATATATATATATATAGGCATCTAATGTGTTACCATGCTGTTCTGGAAAGCACGTGGAGAACAAAGTGATACAGACGACCAGGGCAGATCTGTATCTAAACTCTCCTGGCACCTCAGCGTAGATAGACATTGAAGTATCAGAAACTCTTGCCTTGAGTTCCCTGTTAAATGGGGACAAGATACTTTCACAGAATCACAGAATATCCCGAGTTGGAAGGGACCCATAAGGATCATCGAGTCCAACTCCTGGCACTGCACAGGTCTACCCAAAATTTTAGACCATGTGACTAAGTGCATAGTCCAAACGCCTCTTAAATTCAGACAGGCTTGGTGCAGTGACTACTTCACTGGGGAGCCTGTGCCAGTGTGCAACCACCCTCTCAGCGAAGAACCTCTTCCTAATGTCCAACCTAATCCTCCCCTGCCTCAGCTTGACACCATTGCCGCGGGTTCTGTCACTGGTGATTAAGGAGAATAGGTCGGCGCCCGGCCCTCCACTCCCCCTCGCAAGGAAGTTGTAGACTGCAATGAGGTCTCCCTTCAGCCTCCTCTTCTCCAGGCTGAACAGGCCAAGTGACCTCAGCCGCTCCTCATACGTCTTCCCCTCTAGGCCCTTCACCATCTTCGTCGCCCTCCTCTGGACACTCTCCAGCAGTTTTACATCCTTTTTGTACTTTCTTATAGAGCTTCCAAGATTTCTACTTCTCAAAAAAATTTCTAAAGAAATTCAGGCTGCATGAAATCCCTGGAATTGAGTACATTTGGTGATGTACAACTTAGACTTCTGTTAGCCTTACTGCTTTTCATATCTGATGATTATGTCCATCTTGCTTTCTTGCTCCACTTTCACTGCCTCATTCGTTGTGCCAATGACTGATGTGCTACACATATTTTCCTCAGTTTTACAACAAACTTTTTTTTCTTGATTTTCTGCTGTGACTTCAACTAGTTTATTTTTCACAGTAACCCAACTTGTGTGTCATAGAGATGTAGTCCTCAATTATTGAGGCAAAGAAAGGACACTCAATGAGAAATCAGGACTGACCTATCCTCAATATTTAACTTCTTGAAGGGAGTATGCCTTCTGCTTTGGTCAGACTCATTATTCTCTTTATCCTCAAACTCCTTTTGGGGATTTTCTTTACGCCCCGGTGCTGTTCAAACACTGCTTTGAGCTCCTATTGTGAATCAGTCATACAGTAAAGAAAATCAAGAAGTTGTGCATATAATCAGTCTTCTTTAGAAGCATTACTTGGTCAGTCAAATTGTGAGATTTCATTTAGAGGACATTTATTTTCCCCTCAGGTAAATAGTTCATAACACTCCTGGATCATACTGTGTCAGAATTTTGCTCTTGTGTTGGATTGGAAACATTATCTGTTGAAGTGCCATATTTTGCATGAGACACAAAGCCAAACCAAGATCCAATTCTCTAGTTGTCACTACAGAACTGTGCACTCCTAATGAAAAATGCATCCGGGACTTCAACATTATGGCCAGAATCCAAGTTTTGCTATTGTATTGTGGCAATGCAAATTATTCTCTGATTCCAGTGCCTACAGAATTATTAGGTAGTATTACAGAGAGTTGTTCAGTGGAGGCAGTTGAAATGAATCCTACGTTTTGGTAACCTCTAATGGATTATAAGTATGTTATATGTATAAAAAGTGATTTTAATTATTATATGAAGTTAATCTTGAAGTTTTGTATTAGAATAAAGATTAAAAAAAGAAAAAAAAGCAATCAGAGAAATTAAACAGAGCTTCTTTGATCTAGACCTTTACAGCCCTTGTTTAAATTTGACCAGGTACTATTGGTCCATTCTTTGGCAATTTGTGCTCAGATTTAACTTTGATCTGGCTGGGGAGACAGCTGATGAAATGTAGAAAGAAGGTGGTGGGGAAGAACAAGTAATAGAGGGACTCCTTTAACCACTGTCCTGTATTGTCTGTCAGAGAGCATGGGGATGAATACTTCAGGTAGCCAATGAAGAGGTAAAATAATATTCTTCTGGAAAAAAAATAATAGAAATAACCAATGATGTGTGACTGATCCTGAGACAATGCCTGGTGCAATACAAAAGATTGCCTTTGTCATCTATCTCCAGTTTTTGTCTCAGTGATGGGACCAAAAGCACCACCACAGCTCTGAAGAACAGAGTCCAGAATCAGATTTAATGGTAAGGAAGAGGAAAAATAGGTAGTTTAACACCCTTATAACTACCAGTTGATTTTTTGCTTCCAGTCAGAGCACAGAGAGTTGGCTATACTTATCGTTGTCAAGGCTGCTTCTATGCAAAAGCAGTTTGGTCTATTCTTTTTTGTCTGTTTTGCATGTAAAATCTTTTTGCACAGTATAAATTATTCCTGATTCATCTCTATGAGAAAAAAAAAAAATATTGGATTCATATCTAACAGGAAATTCCCTTAAAAAGTCATCAGGTCTCTGAGTGTTCACTTGGTGATGTTTGGTCATGATGACCCCTCTACCTGTATAGTACCTTCAATGTGAATAGAATCAAAACCTCAAGTTAAGCACAAAGGCAAAGGCCTTTGTTAGTAAGCTGTATAAACATTGGCATAAAAAAAAAAAAAATCACCCAATATCACAATGCAGAGATGGGGGGAGGGGGGGGGGAGGGAAAGAAAACAATTACCAGAAATGAAAGTGTGTTCAGGACTGCTTACTTTATTGGAAAGTAAAATGGGCCATATCCAGCTCACCAAGCATACAGAATATATATCAAACATTACTGCCTGACATCTTCTGTTGTCCTGGTTGATGAGAGCATGTGTTTGAACAGAAAGGTCATGCCCAGTCATGTGTGCTAAGTGTTTAGCAGGTAATGCAAAGTCAACACTTTTTTTTTTCTCTTCATTCTCTCTTTGTTTAGGGAGTAGAACCTAATGCAATACTGTGGATCAGGATATTGCTTTGATCTAAAATCCTCAGCTGTAGAGTAATAAATTTTATTTAATTTCTGTTTCATAGCAAAACTTATCCCAGCAATGTGTAATCTTACAGAATTCCTTTATTAGGAATGTCAATTTGTCAGTAAAAGTTTTGTTGATGCAATTGCAGCCCCAACAAAAATCTATGATAAGAATCAGTAGGTATTTTTGCATTTCATATGTATCTACACATATGCTTTTGAGGCATCAGTATCTGCATCCATTTGTGTTACCTATGCAAACAGAGAAGTTGAAAAGCAAGAATCGTGGAGGTAAATAATAGTTCCTCCAAATGATGGTAGGTAAGAATCAGAAAAACAGTTATTTTTTCCCACCCCCACTGAATATTTCTGTTTCTTTGCAAAATATATGGAAACTGACCACAACTAGTAATATAACCCTTATGGCAGTATAGGTTTCTTTCCCAGAAGTAGGGAAAATGGTGAGATTTGACGTTTGAGATGCTGTGATCAAATTGAGAGACCATTTGATTTCTGATGGAGCAGAAATTCCATTTTCTCCCATAACAAGTGCTAGATCCAATGAATTATTATGACCTGAAGCAATTCCAGCTCTGTCACTGATGCTTGAATAATTTTGTGTCCTGGTTTCCCCTCCCATGCTTTGATCATCTCATCTGCTCAGAAGGTGAGTCTGGACTGCCCTGTATTATGTATCTGTACAATGCTTAGTATAAAGAAGTTCTGATAACTCCTAGAATCACAGCTCCACCTAAAATTTTAATGATAACAACTCTGACTTCATTTCTAGATGTTGGAGCTCTTGATATAGAAACACAGAATGGAGGGGGAGCTTTGGTCTTGGCAGCTGTGATCAGAGTTCAAATTAGAATTCAAATCTTCATAGAAAATGTTCATATCAGCCATTTATTAACCTGTCTTTCCATGTGAAAGTCATTAGGAAACTTATAACACTCTCAGACCTGTTTGGGTAATAAAGCCTTCTCTTCATCTCCTAGTGATTACCATCTGTCACCTGAATGTTTTCGCTAGAAAAAAAGAGAAAATTAATTATTTTTTTCTGTATCAGATGTCAGAGTACTGTGTTTTATTCCATGTGTTCAATTACTAAAGTTTTCCAAATATTTTAAAAACTTCAGCTCTCACAGAAGAAATACAAACCTGTCCAAGACTTCAGTACAAAGATGAAAAAAAGAAAAAGTATATCCATAGTGTGGAACACTGCTTATTGACTGTTCTTTCTTCCAATTTGTTTTTAGCTTTCATTTAAAAACTAAATTTTATTTTTAAAACTAATTTTATTTTATTTTAAAATTACTTATGCCTAAAGCTGGCACTCAAAAGATTGATTATTAGTCACATAAAAATACCTCAAAAAAAGGATTAGGTATTTAGGTAAGGTATTTGAATGGCATACCTAGTTAGGTAATTATTGTACGGCCTGACCATTCCTAGGTGTTACTGAAGAGTGAGTTGTGGTCAACAAGTTCTTTTTTGCCTTCCTTCTTCTGTAGGAAGAACTCCCATAACCATACATTGCTAACAGAACCCAAGTGTTGGAGAACAAATACTAATACTACTGGGGGGGGCTCCAATATAATCCTTATACAACAATGTGTGTTGCCCTTGCTTATGCTGTAGGCTACTGCTTTTTCCACCAAGTGAAGGATTTATCAATATCACCTCAGCCCACACCTGCAGAAGAGTGAGCCTGCAGCTATCTCATAACCTCTGGGAGAAGCTATGGAAGCTGGTCATGCTCCTTTCACCTGCCCCTTTATCCACCATAATTTGTCAAAACTTTTCCTACTGCGGACAGGTAAGTGATATCCCTTGTTTCCCAGTTCTATACCATCTGTGGTCCTGCATGCTGCCTCCTTCTTAGTGTGACGCTACTAGTCTGTGTGCAGAATGTTATACCAGAAAGAGTCATATCTGACAGACTCTGACCAGTGCTGAGGCAGTCTCCTTACAAAGGCATAGGGCCCAAAATCTTTCTTGAAGAGAAAAAGTCTGAAGATTTCCTTATCACCTTTTCTGTCAACACAGAATTTCTCTTAATCCCATCCACTATGTAATAAGTGGTTGGTCAGATCAAAATACCCGTACGTTAGGTTAAAGATTGAATATTTAGTAGGTAATTAGACAAGAAGCAAGCTACTCTACTACTACCACTACTACTACTACTAATACAGGATATATATATATATATATGTATATTTAATCCAACATGAAGTATACTTTAAAATTCCACTATTTAACTTCTTTTTGGAAGCAAAAAAAAGGACCATCTGCCCAGTAGGAAATCAACATAGGATGGATTTACTACACATAAATTGATCCCAAATGTCTTCTCCAATCCAGGAATAAAACCTTTCACAAAGTTTTCATCAATAAATGCCACTAGGCTGCCAGCAGCACTAGCTCAGGAGACTTATATCCAAAGGAACTATTTAGTCTCACAAATTTGTTTGTAAAAGTGAAAAATAATAACAAAAAAAATGGAAATATGATTTCATTATGATGAAAGCAGGGAAGGAAAGGATGAAGACATCTGAAGAAGCTAACTTACTGACTCTGATATCTTTTCTGTGGTTCCGTTGATATGTTCATACTTTTGTTGGCAAAGCTAAATATTAAAGCAGATCCAATTAGCAATATAATATTCATTTATCAGGAAAGGCCATGGAACAAGCCCACACTTGTCAACAGAAAGGTGAATGTTTGTCTAATTATGTACCAAACTGATTTTTCAAAGAAAAATAATAACTCTGCAGACTGCAGTTATTAGATTTATACTGTCTTTGATTGGGTCAGAGGCTAGGAAAGGGGACTCATCAATGACAGGGTATGGTGGGTTTCCAATGTCATCACTGAAAACCGTAATACTTATTAAAAGAAAAACTCTCTCTTCCAGGCAAATATGAGATTTTCTGAGTTTTTAATTAAGTTATACAAACACCTCATTTAAAATAAAGGAAGAAAAAGGAAGAATTTAAATTGCTAAGTGTCTATCTATGCTGATTACGTGCCACAATCTGTTACTTATTTGACTTGTATCAATATTGTCTTATTCAGCGCAGTCATTAAATTCAGTGGGACTACATGGTAAGTCTCAGTCTCAGCAAGGGTGATGCATTTTGTCCAGCGGACTAATTTGCAGAATAGCATACTGATCTTCAAAGAGGGTGGCAGAATTTACTGTACAAAATAATGAAGAAGGGAGGCCAAAACCTCAGTAGAAGCAGAGCTATCAGCTGGACCTTGATACATAGACACACACACAGCTCAGGAGTGGCTTTGGAAACTGTCAGTGGTACGTAATAAGGGGAATGGATTTATCTGTACCTTAAGCCTAGAGCCTAAGACAGTAGCCAGTATGACTAGATGCAATTGAATCAAATCACGTACTAAAATAAATTTTCACTTGATTAATTGTTCTCATCTGGAGCCCTTAAAGTGTCTGGTGATGAACAAATCTCAGCATGCACAAAGTCTGCACAAGTGCAGAAAGTTGCTTATATTGAATGCTTGACATGAGTCTCAGAACTAAGATGATTCACAAATTAGAAAAGGAATTCAAATAGAAATTTGAGCTTTGCAGGAACACTTCTCTATGTCTGTAAGTCAAACTGTTCTTCATATGAACACCGCTAAAGGCTATATGTGTGATGCATAATGAAGCAAGCTTTCTGCATTAAGGTGAATTGTGGTCATTTAAGCATGTATTTCATATCTTTTGCTGCAGATATAACCGATTGCTTTGGATTGTTGACCTTACAATTATAGAAATGTTTCCTTTTTGATGTTAGGTGTTGTACTGGGTCTGGCCAGGATAGAGTTAACTTTCCCTGCAGCAGCCCTTGTAGCTAGAACAGCGCTGGTATCACACCAATGTTTTGGCTACTGCCGAGCAGTGCTGGCACAGCACCAGGACTCTCTCCAGACCCTCCCAAAGACAGGAGGTGGGGGTGGGCAAGAAATGGGGAGGGGACATGGCAAGGGCAGCTGACCTAAACCGACCAAAGGGATATTCCATACCATGTGATGTCACACTCAGCAATAAAAGCTGGGAAAGGGAAGGAGAAGTGGGGGGCTCTCGTTGCGAAGACGTCTGTCCTTCCGATCAACCATTGCGGGTATTGAGGCTCTGCGTCCCAGGATGTGGCTGAACATCGCTTGNGAAAGGAACTTCTCTTTCAACATAGTGGCCTGACATATATTCAATAGAAATCCTTCCACTGTCTTTGGTCACTGCCGAGCAAAGGCAGTGCCTAGAAAAACCAGTGTTCTTAGGTAAACAGGGTTCAAGCTGTCCTTCTTCATATAATAGTATAAGACTATGGAAGGCAGATCAGGAAAAAAAAAAAAAAAAAAAGCAAAAAATAGTTCACACCATGCTTTACAAGTATTCAGGTGATGTGAAGTTACAGAAAAAGATGATTAAGGGACCGGAGAACCTCTCCTATGAGGAAAAGCTGAGAGAGCTGGGACTGTTCAGCTTGGAGAAGAGAAGGCTCAGGGAGGATCTTAACAATGTTTATAAATACCTGCAGGGAGGGGGCAATGAAGGTGGAGCTGGGCTCTTTTCAGGGGTGCCCAGTGTCAGGACAAGAGGCAATAGGCAGAAACTGGAACATAAGATCCTCCCCCTAAACACCAGGGAGCACTTCTTTATCCTGCAGGTGATGGAGCACTAGCAGTTGCTAGGTTGCCCAGAGAGGTCGTGGAGTTTTTCTCCTTGAAGATCTTCAAAAGCTACCTGGACATGATCCTGGGCACCCTGCTCTGGGTGTCTCCGCTTGAGCATGGGGGGTTGGACCAGATGACCTCCAGAGGTCCCTTCCAACCTCAACCATTCTGTGATTCTGTGACACTGTGATAGAAGACCCTCAGCCGATGTTATAGTCAACAAACAGAAATATATTCCTTCAGATGACTGATTCATCCTATCTAAGGTTGAAAGCAATTATTTTCTAAAGGTGTCTGTTTCTCTTTAATAACTAAATAGGGAGAGCAGAGAAGTAGCTTAGCAGTTCAAGTTGCTGAGGTAAATCCCACATTAGAGCTGAAGGTGCTGTAGACCATCCCAGGCTAGCTGGGAAGTCACACAAACAGCAGATGTGCCACCTATCCAATGATATAAATAATCTTTAACATGCATTAAAATGACAAAGCACAGAACAAAAACTTACACAGAACTCATCACAAAACCAAGAAGATCAAATAAGTGTTGCAATGTTTGATGACTACACTAATTGAAGCTTCCTAATTTAACTCTTGGAGTGGTAGTAAAGGGAATGGACAAGGGTCAGATGGTTTGAATCCTCTAACTTTATAGAAATAAATGGGAGAATATTAGGTTCATATTTTGATTTGGTCAAAGGTAAAATCTGATTTCCCTGAGAACAGGTAGGGCCATTATTGATTCATTTACTGGATAATCTTATACAGCAATTTCACACAGCATAACCTGCTCTTTGGTGGCCTAAAACCCTATTTTTTAAGCAAAATAAAACAGGAAACTGATAGTATAAATAGGGGAAGGGAACTGCCATCTGTCTCCCTGCTTTAAATAACCTGTCTTGTGGATGGCAATGTTTCATAATAAAGTCAAAGGCTTTGTGAGGAGAGAAAGAAAAAAAAAAACGAAAAAAAAAAAACCTATCTTTTTCTTAGTCAGTCTCCATACTTATATATGGTTTTGAAAAGACTATTTTAATTGCCTACCTCAGTCAATCTAAGATATATTAACATAGGAAGATTAATTTATCCTACATATTATACATTCATCTAGCCTAAATTTGCCTTCCCTATAATATGCAAAGGATGCAGAGTAAATGGGTTCTTGATAATAGGACCTAATAAAACAGTGTATACAAGAATATTATGAACAGATTATTTTTTTCAATTAAATTATCTTTCCATTAGAAGTATATCTGTTGGACGTTTTTTCACCTCAGGTTTAATGTGCTCCATTTATTTATTTAATGAAGATGTGGATGACAATGCATTCACTCTAAATTTTAGTTTTCATAATGGAGTGGCCTTTTCAGACCTCAGCAGAACCCATAATTTCCTGTGATGAGAGTTGTACAAATATACAAAAAGGAGATTGCTCTTGCTCTGATTAATTTATTATCTAACAGATAAGTCAGACGTAGGATACACCTACATGGGCTCCTGCCCTCTGAGCAGACATGAGCTCACTCTATTTGCATTTGAAGCAGATGGAAATTTTCTCTGCTCGTGCTCCACGTTGACTAGAAGCCTTGTGAATACAAATAATGTGGTGCTTAGTCCAAGCTACCAAGTGCTGATAAAAGATGTTACATCTTAACTTGTGTATAGGGTTTCCCACAACATCTGCTCAGGAGTATAGACACAGTGAGCTCCAGTCTTTCTGAAAAATGTTATATAGATATCTCTGAAGAGTGGAAGACAGCAATATGGAAGAGGGTGATATGATATTTGTGGATGTCTGGATGGGCAAGATAAAGAACAAGAGTAGCAATCTCTCAGGGAAGTAACTGTAAATTCAAGTATGATGCCCAGTTTAAGGCAGAATCAGTTTCTTCGAGTCTAGTAGAGTTAATCACAAATGAGAGTCATTTAACTCTTGGTGTGAGCATTTAGCTTTCTAATAACTAGCTTTATTAACTCAGCTATTCATTTGTATTCTCTCTAGAGTCAGTGGAGGAAAATGGACACTCCCAGTCAAGTTACCTCTCCAGTTACCTCAGACACTTACCTCAGAATCATCTGCAGGCAGTGCTTTTCTCTCCCCACTGACTAGTGAGAAAACCTAGTGTACTTCTCATTTATAGGTGCCTACAATTCACTGAGATTAATCTTATTTCACAAAACCTTTTCTACATGCTTTTGATATGTTTAATGTTTCCCTGAATTTGCAAAGTCTCTGATCTGACCTGCAACTCATCCCTCAGCTACTATAGGATGTCATTCATTATTTTTACTCTCTGTCAATAACCTTATTTTTTGGATTTTTTTTTTTTAATTTTATTTTCTGCTGCTCTGCCCTGTAGATTCCCAGCCACTTTCCTCATCCCTTAAAAAAAAAACAAAAAAAAAAACAAACAAAAAAAAACAAACAACAACAACAACAACAACAACAACAAAAAACAAGCAAGAATGGTGAGAAAAATAAAAGTGATTACAAATCCATTTTACACTCACCCTCACTCCAAGCTGAAATTATCCTGTTCACTGAGGCACAGGTGGTGATTTTCCTAACTTGATTTGGTCATTAAAAATCCTCTAGCTGCTTCAATACTTTCTCCCTGAGGCCCCTATCAGCACTCTCTTCTCCAGTGATTAGAATAGAGCCGATTGGCCTTCTGAACTTATTACAACCCTTTTTCTAATGATCTCATAATGACTGCAAACCTGAGCCCAGCAATCTGACAGATAATGATGTCAATTATGCAAAGCAGAAATGAAGGCTTTGAATTTAACATACTGTATGTGGATCGGGGTGTGTGTGTGCTTATTTATAGTTTCACTGACTAATTCTGTCATATTTCAAAATGTCAGGAAAAGTTAATACAGGGGAGCTTGGGGAACACACAAAAGGATACTGGTTACAGGGTCCTTGATATTTTTTTAAAAGAGGGTTAGTTTTTCTTCCCTTCCCTATTCCATAAAAAGCTTCAAGTGTTTTTTGTCTCTTGAGCTATTCCAGTGAGATTTTTAAAATTTAGTTACTTTTTTTTTTTTTTTCCCCAATGGATTTCCTCTGGGAAATCCTCAGGCTTGTAGGTATGTCAAGAGCCAGTGCCAGTGCATTTGATTTTAATGGCTACTTATTAGTAAAATTACTCTGTAATTATTCATCCATGAAGGCATTTGCTTTTTCCAGTGGTCTCAAGACACAGAGAAGTTCCAAATTCCTCTTGGTAGTGAACAGCAATCTCAGCTATGTGGCTTTTTTTTTTTTTTTTTTTTTTATTGTATCACTAGTTATGGGTTAAAATATGTGAACACGTTTGAGAAAAATCTAACAGTGATTTAGTTTTCATTGTGGAATAGCTCAAAATTTGTTCAGCTTTCTTGGAAGGCTCCTGTGACTTTGTAAGAGTGGTGTTTATATTAGGTGTGCCATGGTAGAGCTCACCTTGACTTAGGACATCACATCACACAGCCAGTGACAGAAGTGGAAGCCATGTCCCAGCCCAGTTTTCTCTTTACTAATCCAAATTATCTTTAGGCTCACTTATTAACACCTTCCCTTGATTCCCAGGCAACAGTAACCTCTTAACTCTTAATTCTTGTGGTATTATGACAACCCCAATGAGCTGTTCTCTCTAGAGCTCTGAGATTGTGTTCCCTACTTCTAAAATTTAATAATTTTCTATAAGAATAGGAATATGTCCCAAAGTAGCTAAAGACTCTAGATTCAGGGCATTTTGTATGACTGGGACAAAGTGAAGTCTTAGCCCTGTACAAAAGAAGCTGCACTTTTAGAGATGAAAATAAATCAATGATGGAAAGGGATTGTGGGAGGGGAATCTGTATTCCCCTCCCAGTTGTTGGAGGGGAATAATAGGTGAATACAGAAGAGGGAATGTGTTTTGGAGTAGTGGTTCAATATAAGGCTGGACCTGGGAAATGTGGAAATCTGTTTATTCCTAAGTGAGTATGACCAGAAGGCAGCAGTCTTTCAAACTGACATGCTACATTGCCCTTTCTAAAAAGCAGTGATAGTATTGCAGCCATTTCCAGGAGTGGGAATAAAAAACACCTGTAATCAATGCAAATAAAGCATAATATTCTGCAGACTGTTCCAGTACATAATGCAATTGACAGAAGTTCTCCTTTTGCTTTCCTTAACATTAGACCAAGCCTCAACTGAATACAGGTGGTAGGTATGTATCCCAAAGGATGATTCAAACTTTATTATTTTTCCCACCTTATGAAAAAAATGAATACATGGATTTCTCAAAATCATATACTTTTTGCTGGGCTTTAGGATCTAATAATTTGTATTGAATCATAAGTGCTCTTTATATAGTTTATTAGTGGCACGTGTTTGCAGATGAATATTTAAATGGTGTTATTTATAGTGGCATAGGAAATGTACTTGTAATGATCTCAGTATTTTCCGGTAGAGAGAGATGGTGAGAAATCCTACACAGGGATAAGCTCAGAAATCAGAATCAAAAAATAAATTATTGAGCTATCCCACTGTAATGTCATCTCCCTATATATGTCAGATTTTTCTTTACAGTGTAGATACTCTGTCATCCAGGTTTTAGCACAAAGGGTGACAGTTTCTGTCACTGATACACACCACTCTGATAAGACAGTACCTGCTTTGCAGAGCAGCGTCTCTTTACTGTGGCTGCATCACGTTTGTCCTCTATGCCAGCCCCACCTTGTGATGTCGAGCATAATGTCCAAGCTGGGTGACTTCTTACTGAGATGAGTGCAATATATATATATATATATATAATATATATTTTATATATTTTTATATTATATATATTTTTATATTATATATATTTATATTATATATATATTTATATTATATATATATATATATAAAACAAAACAAACAGACAAACAACAACAACAACAAAAATAGGAAGTGAGCACTGAGATTTTAAGTGCCATCTTCAAGCTTGCTGTGCTGTGTGGCTGCAGCCTGACCACCAGTCATGGCTGTGTCTCTATTGCATTTTCAGTATATTGGAAACATAACATTTTTCTCTCTCTGCATCCTTCCTAGAGATTAATGGGTGTTGTAAATCTTCAGATAATTTCACTGAACTCATATTTTTACATATGTTGCCCGCAAGTTGTCCATTAATAAAACAAACAAGCAAACAAATAATTTGTTCTTCTGCTGCACAGGCTGTATATAGATGAAGGTAATAACAACACATTTTTATCTAAAAATATTTTCTTTACTATTAGATCTCTTTACACTAAGATTATTCTGATTCCTTACTGTATCTCTGTGTTTATCCCATGCTCCATAGAAAGACTCCTCCACCAAGACTTGCATATTCGTAGAATGGGAAGTTGTATGTTTTGTGTATAGCTTCTTTTGTTGGTAACTCTTTCCAAATGCACGATCACTTGATTTTTTTCTTTTAATGTAAATTTCCTTTTGTTTATTGATTTTTTTTTGTTGTTGGTGGTTTTCTTTTTGTTGTTGTTGTTGTTTTTTGTTTGTTTGGATGCTTGGAATTGGCAATAAGATTCCAGCCATATTCTGAGTCACAATCAACTTACTGTTCATAGTTTTGAGCCTGGCACCCAGAGTGCCACCGAATGCTTTGTACTCCTGTAGCGCGTGTTTATGTATAATTTGCTCTTCATTAACACTCCTTAGTGTTTCACTACAATAAGCACACTATCTCAGGAGGTGCCTACTTGGGTTGCAGTGCTTTGGATCTTATAACATCTTTAACTTCTGCTGGAAAAACATCATTTTGAGGAGCAGTCCCACTTTAAATGACTTAATTTTGAACAGCCCAGTGCAAAGACAAGGTATGGAACATGCAGTAATTATTATAGCATTCCAAAAAGCAAAGCTATTTAATTTCCATCTTAAATTTAATTGATTGTTTAAGACTAGCGCTTATTGCTGAGAGATATGGTCAAAGTACAATTGACATTGAAGGAAATAAGTACAACAAAAGATATATCTGTAATACCAGTGCTTTTATTTTCTCTACATGCAGTTACATCTTGTGTGATGGACAGGAGAATTACTCTTTCTATCCACAGAAAAAAGATATATAGCAATAGTTATTAAAGAGCAACAGGGGAAATAGATATCACATACTGAATGTGTCCGGCACACTCATATTGTTGGGGAAGGAAAGCAAAACCTTACGTACCAGGTGTGACTAATGCTCCAGTTCAGCTGCTGTGCCCATTTGCTTAACATTTTATTTCTGGGCAGAATAGCTTTTTGTCTTTTGAAACTTATAAAAAAGTTATTAGTTTTCCTATAAGTCATAAATTCTATCAGGTTTAGGAACAGGCTTATATGTCTCTGAGAATACGACTAACACTGATATTGGTTTTCTCACAACTTAAAAAAATAGTTGATTATTATTTATTATTCTCCAGATGTTAAATAGTACCAGTACTGGACTTTAAAAGTGAAAAACAGCTGTGTTTGACACTTCAGAAATACATGTCAAAAAAGATCCAACCCTGAAAATTTACAATGCAAAGATAAAACATAATACAGGAGGCAAATATGACAGATGGTAGGAACACAAGCTACTAAGAGGACAATCATTACTGGTGTCATAAGCAGCAGTTGTGACCCACCAGCTGCCTACCTGCTGTCAGGAGTAATTCATAGATACCCTGGCAGAGATCAGAAGAGGAAAAGGAGTGAAGTGGCTGTTGGCTAGAAGTATGACAAAAATACTTATAGTGGGAGTTTTAGATTCTTTGCGTATCTTATGTCTTGGCAAAGCCCTTGGGCAAGGGGTTGAGTAGGATTGTGCATTCACCCTTCCTAAGACCATCCTTGAACTGACTGACTTTTCATGGTTTTGTTTTTTCTTGTCTCCCAATAACAAGACAGTATTATTTATAAAGAACGTGGGTATTATAAAACTACATTGCTGAAATTCTGTATCTGACAGACATAAAATAGACTTCTGTGGTGTGAGAAAGTGGAGACCTCTAACAAGCAGTGGACAATGTAAGGGTATGTAGAAGGAGAGTGTCTGCTCCTTTAAGGGTATCTGGTCAAAGACATTTTCCAATGCAACAAGGGACATAAGAAAGGGAGGCACTGACTGGGAGAAGATGAGGATGCAGAAACTGCAGAGCCCTACAAACTCATGGGAGTGTGCAGGGGTAAGAGAGAGCAGGAGGAACAAAGAGGGGATAGGTAAAAAGGGTATAAAAGGGCTGGTCACATGTAGATAAAGAAGGGCCAATCAGAATGCTTGTCTAGCTGAGCCCTGCAGCTGAACACTGCAATCTGTCCTATCTTCTTATTTTTTCTTTTTAAATCCTTTCATAACTGTCTCTCTACATATACACACTCTCTTTCCTGTGTGTATGTGCTTCAAGGCAGGCCTGGGATCCCGGCAGGGATGCTGGGCAGACAGAGAGGTTGCGCTGGTACTCAAGGCTTCCACAGATGTGTGTACCTAGAAAGTGCTCTGTGTGTGTCTGCACTAGTGAACTTCTATCTCTACCAGCTGGAGAGGAGGAAGCGTGTCTTGGTTGTCTGTGTCTGTTTTACGTGAGTCCTGTGTGTAAGCGCTGTTGAAGGTGGCCTGTGGCTGGGGTAGCCTGTGTGACCGCTCATGTCAGTATCTCGTCTGTCTGTGTGTGTCTGTGCCTCTGGGATGTGTGCTCAGCTTTGCTACCAGCTGGACCTGGAAAGGGGAAATGGAAGCTGCATGCCCCAGCCCAGGCAGAGACCCTGGGTCCCCAGGCACCGGGCTGGGCCCCAGACAAGAGTGGTCCTGGGCCGGAGCAACTGGAGGAGGCAGCCGCACTCTGTGCCTGTTACCTCCCCTATCAGACAGAACTCCAAAACCTGAGGAGGCAAAGGTTGCTACATTCATTGCAGTTCAAGCACCTCATGGTCTTTGCTCTTTCCCCCATTACAAATCCAGACCTGCCTCTTGTGTAAAAAGTCAGGAGAGATCACAGATGTCAATATATTTCAGTGCATGTGTGATTGTATAGCTGCTTACACGATATCAACCTGATCCAGTCTGGGTAATCTCAGTGACATGCCAGAACTTGGTTCACCATGCAGTCCTCCAGGCTGACCTTTGAAACTGAAAGAATGTACGTGGGACTTAAAACAATTTGTGGCTGAGAGTGTCTGCTTCCATTTGTCAGTGATGACAACAACGAATTTCCTTCCCACGTGCTTGCCAGCAGCTAATTACTTCCTCCCTCCTCCTGTCCACAATGAGCAATGGTATCTTAAGCCACAAATAAGAGCAGCTTATTAATACAAAAGGAAAGCTGGTGACCACAACTTATTCTTGTGTGGCTTTGTCTAGTAGGATGATAACTTTCTGAGACAAACTGCTCTCTAAAGGTTGATCTTCATGACAGTTAATTACTTATTGTTGCAAAGGAAGTGAAAAAATGAATTGGAACATGCACACAAAAACTCCCCGTGTCTGGTCATGCAGCTCCCCCACACAGCCTCTGGTCAACAAGGAAACTGTCACTTGCAAACCTGCCTGTTGGGAAATGTGCTTACACTATAGAAGAAATGTTTGGGAACCATATTTTCTGAAGCATGAAAAAGGTAGAAAAAGGCCTGCAGAATACTATCCTGCCATCATCCTTTTCTAAGTTCAAAGACCAGATCAGAAACACCATGGAAAGCATTTGGTTGTGTTCTGAACGCTGAATGCTTTATTACTTCTAATTGTCAACACTGGGGGGAAAAAAAAAAAAGTGTAGGGGAGAAAAGCTAATTAAAGGTCACTAAATAAAAATCACACTGCCTTTGCTCAAGAATTCCTTGATCCACAGTAAATCAGTGAACAATAGGAGAAAATACTGGGAAAAGTATCATTATGTCATGAATAAAAAAAAATATTTGTGGGTACGCACCCCTGGGAGTAATCTAGTTCAACCTCCCACTTTGGGTGGGACTACTGTCCTCACTGGGTCAGCAGAGGATTGCCTAGCCAAATCTGGAAGAATTCCAGAGAGGGAGATTCCACAATGATGGATGTTTCATCTAAGAAGCCAGTCTAATAAGATTATCCTCACATTCTCACCTTCTGTTTTCTTTTTTGTTTGTTTGGTTGGTTTTTTTGGATTCCATCAGTGAGTCCTAACAGCACCAAAGATTCTCATAACCTTCGTCTTCCTAATCAAAAGCCCTCTTTTTATCCTTAAAAAAATACTAAACTTCAGTTGTTCCTTTAATAGAGCCTGAATACAAATCATTACTCTGTCCAGAAATAACAAGTAATCTGGACTCTTTTAATTAGTTTATTTTTCATTTCATATTCTTCATTTTCACATAAGACTAAATTCTTCAAAAGCAAACCTAAATGATTACGATAATAACAGTTTAAGTAAACAAGCGAAAACCAGCTCTCACAATAATAGGTCAGTATTTCCTATGCTGTGAATTTTGGACTGTGGGGCTGGGATAATGGATCCTTCAGTTAAATGAAATAATACATGCTTTGTTGCATCTATGAATTAGCTGCATAAAGATAACTGAAGCAGGTAAATGCTGAATAAAACTGGATGATGTACATTACAGATCAAATTACATCAGTTACCAAATAGTCTTTATATAAAGGTGTCCATTGAGCAAAGATGCCAAGCTAGCATTTAAAATGAATTGCTATAGAACCTGAATTGATAACTGGTATAGATATGCTAGAAGCAATGGAAATATGTTGATTTGGGCTACTTAGCAAAGAATAACCAGTGCCTTAAAACAGAACATTATTTTGTAAATGCTGAACATCTGTGTTCTCTCTGTGACTGCCACAATCAAGACGAGACTTCCTTCCTCTAAGCTCCAGGATGTATTTAAATTGGAAAATTCCATCTAATCCACATGTATCTAAATCTCAAACTTTGGAATCTACCAACTTTTGAGATAGTTAAGGCCATGTTACACATCTTGGTCAGGGTCTGAGCCAGGATCTCAGCACAAAGCCTTGCCCAAATTAAAGGAGCTTTTGGGAAATGCCTTTGCCATTTTAATTCAGATATTCTCAGTGAAACTCATCTTAGGGGACATCATTGCTCTACATCCCCCAGAAAAA